>CM053605.1:60394313-60421037 GCA_028646535.1 Procyon lotor
AAAAAAAAAAAAAAACAAAAACCAGATGACATGGAGGAGTTTATTAAAATGCAGATTCTGGGGCCAAATCAGAATGTATGGAACCCAGGAACCTGCATTTTAAAAGATCCTTTTATGAAGCTCTTCTGTAAATCTGTGCTTCTCAGACTTTAATGCAAAGGTGAGGTGAGGTGTGAGATTCTGCATTTTTAAGGTGCTCCCCAGTGATGCTGATGTGACTGCCAGGAGATCACATTTTGACTGGTAAGACCTTTAAACAAGACCTCAAAATGTGGTTCCTGAATCAAAAGCATCAGTATTCCCTGGGGACTTGTTAGAAATGCAAATTCTTGGGCCCCACTCTAGACCTCCTGAATCAGAAACTTCCGGGTGAGACCCAGCAATCTATCTAGGGGATTCTGGTGCACACTTCAGTTTGAGAACCACAGCTCTAAGGAATGTCGCATCGATGGAGAACTGTGACTCCCAAACAGCTGACCAGAATCAGCTGGAATGAGAGGATGAGCATGAGCTTCCTATGGGTTTTTAGATCCACTTAGGAGATTCTAATTCCACTGGTCCCATGATTCTGAAGTCAGCCATGGTTGGGAACCTCTGGTCTAGAGTGATTGGTAGGACAGTCAATAGTCCTGAGGACAGGCTAATGCAGTGTAGGAGAGAAAGTTAGAAAGAAAAAGAACTATCAGTCTGGGAGATTCACGGTTACTTAAGTAATTACTGTTTGACAAACTCTGGGTTTTATACACTGTCACTCATTTCTCTAGACTGACCTACACACAAGTACTATTATCTCCATTTGAGAAATCAAAGATGAAACATAAAAATTGGCAAATAATTTGTCTGAAGTCGTACAGCTAGTAGTGGAACAGAAAATTAAAACCAAACCTCTTTTACTTTAAATGTTTTCCCATTTCACTCTCTAATTAAAAAAAGATTTTGTAAGGTGGCTGAAAGGAAGTCTGGAGATCATGAAGAGTGGGTGGAAAGAAACCACCATGAACAGTACAGTATTAAATTAATGACCCACATGTCTATTTCCCCACCTAGACAGTGACAACTTAGAACACTGTCATTTCCTGAATTCATCTATCCACTTAACAAACATTTATTGAGACTTGACAACACACTAGATACTGTTCTAGATGCTGAGGATAAACAGTAGTGAAAAAAGATGTCTTCAGGAAGGTTATAGTCTTAATTGTTTTTGTTTTTCAGTACCTACTGAGGCAGATGTCACACAATAAATCGTCTATAATTATTGCCTTATGCATTATCTGTGGATGGGCAATCTAGAATTAACTGGAATTAGTCACAGCTGAGCTATTTAGCCAATGTATTAGCTAGAGTCTAATTACAGAAGGCTCCACTTTCTCTTCCTACTCTGTTTTATTATTTTTTTGGGTGGGGGGATATTGTTGATAATTAATACCATACCTAGGAGACTAAGAAAGGAAATTTGTTATTTAGCAGCTGTGAGAAAAATTTTCTAGGAAGAAAAGTTGAAGTAAAAATCAACTGACTTGCTGTAAATGTGTCATGGGAATCAAGTCAAATGTCATTGATCTGAGTTTTCTTATTGCCTCTAGTTCTGTGGATAATAGATTGCTGAATATCTTTCAATTATTTCCCTCAAATATACTTTCCTGAAACTCTTCAGAAAATTTTTAATTGCTCCTAGAGTGAAATTACACATAGTAGTCAAGAACTTTTAAAATGAAGATATAATTAGGAGTCATGAAAAAAAATAAACATATTAAATACCTTTAATTTTTAAAATAATCCTTGAAAGATTTCATTTGCCTTACTAATGTTATCAGTGGAGTGCCTAAAGAATATTGCTGGTTCCAAAAATATACATTTTCACTTAATACTTGTTGATGTGGTTATGGATAGTATTAGGATTCTCTTCATTTGAAAAATGGTAAACATTGATATTCCAGGTTGATTTTTTTAGTCTCACTCCATGCTTCCCTCAGGAAGCTCTTGAAAAAGAAATAGTGCTGCTCTTATTTACATTTGAGAAGATTAAGAGGCAAACTACGAGCCATCTAAGAATCTTCACTGCATTTGCTTACCTGTGAAAGCTACCAAGCATTCTAACGGTTAAATAGGTTATTTACAAAAACCTCTACATGCCAAGTGTACCTTCAAGTGTGGGACGGCAAGAGAGGGAATGACATTTATGGACACTTGACATATGCTATCCCCATTTTATGGTTAAGGGACCATCACATACAATAAATAACGTTCTTAAGGCCACTTGACTAATAAGCATCAGCCTAGGGTTACCTGACTCTTTAGCATGAGGCTATCCCACAATATCTGAAGGAAGATTTCTTAAAAAAAAAAGAAAGAAAGAAAAAGAAAAGAAAAGAAACTGTTACATTTGAATGAGGTATATAAGGAGGTTATGGTCATTTCTAGTATTCACAACTAGAATAGATTCTAATATATCTATTAGACATATTAGAAGACAGATTACTGTCCTCTCCGATGTGTCAAGCTTTTCCTCTTCTTGAAAATGAAGGAAATAACAGAGATCAGACATTGGTGTTATTTTCTTTGATTTTTGGGACTAGAGAATGCAAAGTCTTCTTTGCCAAGATCCTCTTCTATGTGAAAGTTTTTCTGATTTCTCTTTGTGAGATCTGTGTGCTCAGTTCACAGGACTCTTATACGTGTGTTTTTCTCATTAAACCGTCACTTCCCGGAGCAGGACGGGACTTCCTTTATCCCTGCGTCCCTAGCCGCTGAAGGAATGAATCAATAGTCTGATTTTTTTGGGAGGTCTTTTGATTATCAACAAGCTCAATCTTTTGGTGGCAGACTAACAATTTTTTCAACAAAGCTTATCGCGCGCCTAGTATACACTAGGCAATGTGCTTGGCATAGAAGACAGATCATCAGTGAAAAAGCAGACAGTATGTCCCGGGGCTTTCCTTGGGGGTAGAGCTCCATGGACACCAATTCCACCGGAAGTCCATGTGCCGGGTGCCGCCTGGACTTGTGCCACACAGCCTGCATGGCCCTCTGGGAGGGGTGGGGTCCTAAGTGCCCCCTTAGCTTAAACTGCCACAAATCATACGATTTGCTGGGCCACAATAAATAAATGTGCTGTGTCTGTGTGCCAGCTTGAAGGGTGGGCCGGTGTTTGACACTACCCCGTCCATCTGTAGGTCCTGAACCACCTGACTTGACCAACCACAGTGGAAAGTTTAGTGAAGACACAGGGGAAGGACAGGAGGACACATCCTTCCAAAGACTCATACTCAACCCCTCCCCCAACCAAAATATTGTCATCTCAGACAGGATCACTTTGTAACTTTGCCGTATTTAAACTTGCAGCTATTTGTGCATATAGTTTTTCTTCCTTCTCCACACTGTTCTGGAAGAAAGAGGACACTTCCAGAGGACGCACGGTGCAGACCCCGTGTCCACGGTAACATGGGCTGAATGCCCAAGACCTGCTCACCTCCTCGGCCCTTCCTTCTCACTCTTGTTTGCTCTTCCTTTCAGTAATCTTTTGCAAAATGTTTTAAACAACATCGTAGGAGGTTTCTAGTGGATCCATATACTCGTGCTTTCAAAACAACATTTTATCTCTCTGACTCACAGGCAGAGTGGAAAAAAAACACACCAAAACAAACCCCTACACATTTGAAATAATCCACAGGGAAAGCCTGCATTAGAAATCATATTGCCATATAATTATCCTGTTTACAATCTCTCGTGCATCTTTTCTCATAGAAAAATGCAGATTTGGAAACAAAGAAGGAAAAAGATGCCAGAAAACCCTGGCAAGGCTGTGACCATTGCTTGCTGAGGAATGGCCACGGAAGGGGAGAAATGTGTTTGCAATTAGGACTGCCCAGAGCAGGTCCGATTACATCTGCACGTAGCCAAGCTGAAGAGATTTCCAGAGTGAACTTGTGGTGTGGGCCTGAGTGGATAAAAGGCAACTTAGGCTGGAGCCATTACAAGGAAAGAAATGGGGCCTCCCATTTCCCACTCTCCTGTTACCCTTTCCCGGGCTCACTCCTACCTCTTAAATGAAGAGGAACAAAATCACCATCATTTTAGGCCCTCTCCTGTTCTAGTTCCTAGGATTTTCATGCATTTTTCAGCAATAGACAAAAAGGAGAAATAAAATGGGTATTTTGAAGTGGTTTCCAGGCTAGTTTTGATTTACAGAATGACCCGGGGATGTTAAAGAGATCCCAGCGAGACTCTGAAACAGCAAAGCTCCCCCTGTCAGCTCTCTGCTTCCAGGATCCTCATCCCTGCTCTGCTGGGGGCTCCGAAGGCCCCACACGGCGCTCTTCAATCCCATGTGATCTAGTAGTGCAGTCCGCTCAGCCTGCTCTCCAGCGCCAAGTGGGACATTCTTTGTCAAGAATTCAAAACCATTAAGGTTTCTCTCCCTCACCACAATTTTCCATGTTCCACCACGCCTGCTGCCACTCCTTCAATTAAAGGACAAAAACACAAATGTTTACTTTCTCATTGTGCGCTGATATACCTGGGGGTGGATAGATATGCGAGTCTGTTCTGTCCCACGCAGAGAAGTTCTGCGGGACAGAAGATATGTCTGACAGCCATTCAGAAACTTACCCTGTTTCCCCATTTCCCTGACTACCTCTTTGCTTGGGAACTTTTCAGATGAATCTGTATAAGTTGCAGTAATGCTGCTTTGTATGAAATCTTTACTGATAGGGCACTAAGGTTTTGTAAGAGGCATTAATAATCACACACACACACACACACACACCTCCCCCCACTACCACCACCACCTGCCCACACAAAGATGAAGAAATTAAGGCAGAACTTTAAAGAGGGTCAACATCTCTCTCATACTCTACCTTTTACTACCAACTTAGAGAGCTGATTCTTTACTGAACAGAACCTATTTTAGCTATCTACGTTTAGTTTCTACACACGAACGATTTTTTTTCAGTCAGAAGGTGATTTTTGTAAATGGTGTCTCTAATAGTGTGCCAAGATAATACAGAACCCAAATTGGGATATTTAGGAGTAATGAGGCACAATTTACAATTATTCTGCGATAGTAGCTATAAGTTGGCACTGGGCAGACCAGTTTGTATGTTCTCCTTATTCCTAAGTGACCTGTCTGAATTTATGGGTTCATGGTCAGTGGAGCTCTTCAGATTACAAAACCTTATTTTTTACATAGCCTTGCCCTTCCCCTTTTCACCTCATGTTCCAAGGTTGCCCAAAGCTTTTGCCCAAACCTGTGAGATAGTCATGATGAGGAAGGGTCCTGGGATTTGGGAGCTGAGGCCCTGCATTTATCTGAAGTACCCTCACGGTTTCCATGGTGGTTTGGAGAAGGAATCCCAGACAGTCCAGAGAAAGTACTGACATGGTAATGATAGAGAGCTTTGTTATATACTCATGACAAAGGGATGTTTACAGTCTGAGGAGCAGCAAAAGCCCTTTGTAGGTTACCTTTGGCCCTTCCTAGAGCCTCTTCGTAGTGTCTATCTTAAATGGGAAGACCAAGGACGATTCTCCTTAGCTGTGGACTAATCCAGGCTGGTTGGCTCCCCAATTAGTCACTTGAGGCCCTTAACTTCTGGTGACCTCTAGAAAGTCAGTCCTGTAGACCCCTCCTGACCTGCTGACCAGCTGGCTCAGATGCCTCGATGTTTCTCCCTGAACATTTGGTCCCCATCCCCCCTTTTATTTGACTTGCTGACAAAAATCCTCTCTCTATACACATGATAATTTTTTCTCTCAACATTTGTTCTTTAAACATAATTGATTATCTTTGAGTCTTGTTTCATTCTCATACAATTTCTGAATTCCATCAGTGTTGATTTTGCCTGAATTCAGATTAAAATTTTTTCCTGAAATTATAATTCATATTCATAGGTTCAAAAATTGTCCTCTCAAGGGGCTCCTGGGTGGCTCAGTCGGTTAAGCATCTGCCTTCCATTCAGGTCACAATCCCAGGGTTGGGAGGGGGGGGTCCCTGCTCAGTGGGGAGCCTGCTTCTCCCTCTCCCTCTACGTGCTGCTCCCCCTGTTTGTGCTCTGTCAAATAAATAAATAAATAAATAAATAAATAAATAAATAAATAAATAAAATATTTTAAAAATAACAATGGTCTCCCCTGGAAATGGGATCATTTCGGATCAATCTCCATCCTCCTTGCTCCAATTTAAAAAAAAAATCAAGTTTCTGATCAAATCAAAATAAAAAAACTTGATTTTTTTTTTTTTGTCTATCACTTAGTCCTTTTTTATGTTTTCTCAAATGAAATGATCTGTAAGACCTTATATCTTGATTTTGGCAGACACATTTTGCTGATGGAATGAGAATTCCCAGTAGTATAGCTGAAGGATGGGGGACCGGTGTGCCCCTCTATATTTCTTGAGTACTCTTATAGCAATGTCGGTAATAAATGAGGAATACTGCCTCGAACTGCTTCTTGCTGACAATTTTCAGGGACTGATTAAATATTTGCATGATGTGGCCATCGTCCTGAAAAACGCCTGAGAGGTCAATGAAAAGCAACCCAGCATTCTCCCTTCCTTTCTGTGGTGGATGAGAAGATATCCAGTATTACAGTATCTCTCCTCAGATGACTCATTGCTATCTATTTTAAAATGTAAGTACATTTATATAAAATGATAATGTCATGATGTACCTAGGCTTTTCACATTATTGCTTCCTTTTCTCTTGTCATGTAGCTATGCATTAATTTCTAATGGAGATTTAAAAATCAAAATGTTAGCAATTTGAGTGCCTGGGGTAGCTCTGGATATTTGATTCAGCTCTTGTAGCAACAATAAAGAAGGCAGAACAAGGAGGTCTTCTGGAATGCTAGCAGAAGTGTGATGAAATGTGGTGGGTCCAACTCTCTTTGATGTTATGCATCATTGCTTCTTGTAATGACACATCATTTGGTTGACATTGCCGGGGAATGAAGTGTTCCACATAAACACGTTTTCCAGATAACTGGAGCCGTCTCCTTTTCATGCCAACACTTTTATATTTTAAGGTAAGAGTGTGGATGAAAATCTTTCTAAAATACACAACAGTTTCTTGTCTTCTTAAACAGAGCAAAGAAAGTACAGGAATATTTTCTTTTTGATCCAGGGATATCTAATTGTGCTGTCAACCTTAGAGCAGGAGGGTTTGGTGGTGGTGGTGGTGGTTTTTTTTTTTTTTTAAGTTTGTGTTATTTATAATTTATATCCTAGCTCCTGCTGACAAGAACTCGAAGTAAAATACAGTAAAATTACACAAAGTGGGCTGGGTAAAACTCTCTGACAAGTGTCTAGAGTGTGATGTATTTTGTATTGAAGTCATATACTTGTACTTTCAGTACCATGCAGCGAAAGGGACCTCCTGTTTTGAAAACCAAAGAAATTGGCGTGTTTATTCTCTCTCAGTTGGAGTTCTAGCTCACCCCAGTACAGAGGTGGTGTAGGAGACTGTGGGCTATAGCTATGAGCGATCTATAGCTCATTCTACCTGGAACTCCGGTGTCAGCCAACCCCAAACCCTCCTGCTAACAGGTCACCCTCCCAGAATTCCCTGTTCCCTGTCACTGACTCTGCCTCCCATCTTCCTCTCAACCTGTAGCCTCTTTCATTCATCTTCCTCAGTCTCCAAAACCTATTCTCTTCCCTCTTCCATGATGGCAGCATTTCCCCCCTTTTCCTAAAGCATTCTTTAGGTAAACACCTCTACTTCTTCAATCTTTTCTTCTGCCCAGAAGCTGTATAACTATATCCATTCTCACTTCTAATAAATAAGAGGACTAGAGACAAGTTATTGAAAAGATTTGATTTAGTTAAGTAGATTTGTTGGTGGATTTAGTCAAAGTAATGGGTCAGAATACACAAGAGAAAGAAAGTATTGGTGCAGCTAATGGGTTTTAAGGTTTATTTAGTAGTCTCTTTTGGCAAGAAAAAAATTAATTGCTGATTACTCTAACTATCTGAGAGAGAATATGAGCATCACAGGTATGCATAATGATGAAGGGACTTGATTATGCCCACCTGTTGTCAGAAACTCTGTGCCACCCCCACACACCTCAAACAACAACAGCAACAACAACAAAATGGAAGATGGAGATTCCTCCATAAGTAGTGAAAGCAAAAAAGGGTAATTGTTCATTCACAGTTGTTTAACCCTCTCTCTGGATATTATAATCCTTGTTGGTTTGGTTCCTTTCATGTGGGCCACTCTCCTGTTTGTCTTAGAGTGACTCTAAAATTAAGTTTTCTAGTTCAGTTATGACTATTTAATGCTTATTACTAAGAACAACAACTTGCTTGAATTAACCCATACATAAAGCCACATATACTTATGGGAAAGGTGTTCAGCATGACTCAAATTTTGTGTCAAGAATATTTTCAAGCTTGTATGTATAACTCCAGGAAATACCATGAGGATTGTGAAGGCTTTCAGGGTTCCATGCCAACTTGCTCCTGGGGCCGCCCTTCTTTTTGTGAAGGCAGAAGTAGGAAAGTAAGCTCCCAGCTTAGTGCTTGTGTCCTTGAAATACTTCAGGGAAATAGCAAAGTATTATTCTTCAGGGAAAGACCGGAGATTCCTGGTATATGAGATATTTACATACTCAATACGGTATTATTTACTCAATCTCCATGATGGCTAGTTGAAAAGTGAGGCATTCTATAAATAGTGTTGTGTGGTAGGAAAGAACTGGGGAGTGGGGGGATGTATTGGGAAAAGGGGGTTAACCCTCACACTTCAGTACTTCTAATATTCATTAGATTAAATCATTCAAACAACATAGCACTTTCTCTCAGATGATGATTAATACAGCTGATGTAATTACTTGAGTGAAGTCTTTTAAAACGAGGTTATCATTTCATTACTATTTTATTAGGTGCTAGTGCCATTGATTGATGGATGCAAGCAACATTAATTGAATCTTATGCTCTGTATTAGGCCAGGGCTTACAAAGATGAAAAAACTATATAGATGTTGTTGTCAGGTTGCTTATAGTCTAGCAAGAAGGTTTATAGCTAAGCAAACATTAGAACAGTAAGATAATTGCTGTAAAGTACACTTGGTATTTGCAAGACCCTGGATCACTTATCTCTCTGAATTTGAGAGAGAGGAGTAAATACAAGAGATCAGATAGGAATCAAAATTGGCTTTCTTTGTCAGTAATGGATTGGAGAATGTGACTCAAACCTGAGGCCAATAAGCTTTACCTTCCCCTTTCTGACCTTGTCTGATGGTGGGCAGAGCAGCAGCTCTGGTTAGTGCAGACAAGCAAGCAGGAAGCAAAAAGGAGAATGTGGGATGCTTGCGGGCAGTCAGGTCCAGAAAACTTCAAAGAGGCTGGATTTCTAGGAAGGAGCACTGGCCTTGTATCCAGTTTCACCAATCAGGTAAGTTGTTCTCTTCCCATTTGAGTAGAGAGAAGGATGGAAGCCATCCCCTCGAGCTATTTGGTTCGGGGTTTTAAAATTTCCCTTTGATTTGAAAAGCTTGCCTTTTGGCTGGTATGTGCATAGTGGTCTGCTTGTCAGGTGGGAGGGAGGGGCAGAGGAGCCGGTGTGCAAGGAGTATAGATGTAGAGAAAGAGTTCTTGCAAGTGTCTTCCTGCTGATCCTCATTGGGCCTTGGGAGAGAAGTTGTGGGATGAAGTGGGTACACAATGCATTTTCCAAATAGAAACCTATAGAAATCCTAGGCCCCCAGTTGTATGGCAAATACAATAATAGGAAGCATTTGTTTGTCTGTACCCTCAGTGGATGTCGCTCTGCATCTGTGCCCTCAGATAAAGAATGCTTGCATACTATTATTATAGCAGTGACTCCGGCAACGGATCATACATTTCTGCACACGCGGTGTGATGCCTATTTCCTTTGTGGGGAACCCTCATGATCCTTTTGTGATAACAGTGTAAAGAACTTTCTTCTAAGGAATGTAATCCTTTTTATGTAATTTTAGATTGAAATGCAGTAATTTATCTGCAAAAGACTTTTGCATATGTGATAGAGGCTGCACCAAAATAAGTAACAGATGTGTAGGGCTCCATTGAAACACAAATATGTGCCAGGCATTCTTTAAATATGAAAATTTGCCATGAGAAGAGATGTGTCAGGAATTTAGCCTTTTATGTCCGTCTAGTTTTATTTAGTCATGAGCAAAATATGATAGAGAAAGCCCCAATGAACGTCTCAGCTCAAGTCGGGAAGGCAGTGCTTCAGACTGTCTTTTGGAAAATGCCACATGTGAACTCCAAAGCAAATGTAGGCGAGAAATCAATGATGGTGGCCAAGTATTAACTAAAGTACTGCCCCAGATGCCCATGACCCACTCTTACTCTCTGCTCTGTGGTCGCTGAGATTGTTTAGTGGAGTTAGGAAATTGGGACGCTTTATGTGCTGAAGTCTTGAATGGCTAGTCCCAACCTTAACTAACTAGTTTGTTGGTAAGAAGAAACATAACTGGTATTAGACCTCAAAACACAGGCTAAGCTTAGAAATAGGATTATTAAAAACATTTACTACAGACCCATTCCATATTCTGGAAATAAGTCTTAAGAACCCTCTGTCTTTATAAAACTAAGTTTATTTAATTTGCCTCTTCTAAAATTGTATAATGTATTGGTAGATCTACTTTTGAACACAAGCATATTTAGAGAATATGAAAATCTGACTATATTTTGTTGAAACAACTGTTCAGTTTGCACAGATGTGCACTCGAATTAGTACTTTTCAAAATGAATTGAGAAAGCACAATTTTTGGAAGGAGTCAGCAAAACTTTATTTGCTCAAAATACCTGTAATAGGCATTTTACTTCCTCGTTAAAATGTCTCTCCTCAGTCCTCAGTGAGATAATCTGTCATATTACCTGCCTGGGAAGACTGAGTGATAAATAAGCAAATTAGAATTTTTTTCCTTGTTTATGTGAGAAAGGGAATCAGTGGCACCTCCACTAATAGTCACCCAGAAAAGTGAAAGAATTTTAAGAGATGGGGCAGGTGCAGAATTCATTGTGTAATGTCTTTTCACTAAATTTTCAGACTGTTCCACTGTGGGTCGATTTAGCAGCAATGCTGCTCAGGTGATAAGGATTAATTTTCTGTGATCTTTTTTCTTTAACCTTTATATGACCTTGAAAGCTCCCCCCCTTTTCCTCTTTTTCCTTTTTTCTTTTTTTTCTTTCTTTTTTTTCCCCCCCTCGCCTATCTTTTCCCCTTATTCTGCCTGCCTTCTACCTTGCACAGTCCTCGGTAACTTCAAAGCAATTCTGTCTGATGCTAGGTTTTATTGCATGGCGATTCATTCCACTACATAAAACACCATTTGCTTATAAATGTCCTCCCCCAAAATAGGGGCAAAAAGAGTCATTAAAATTTTTCTCATGTTTTTCTTAGCAGGAAAATGTTTGGAAGAAGAAAAATGTGGATTCTTTACATGCGGTGGCATAGTTTCTGGTGGCTATTTATAATTCACATTTCTCCCCATGTATTTGAGATAAAAGTCATTTTTAAAAATAGAAGCTCTAAATTTTACAACTGAAATCAATAGTCAGAAATACCTGCAAATAAATTAGTGCTGACACTTCACTGCTCCTTGTTCGAATTCTCTCTCCATGACCCTTTTAATTAATTAATTAATTAATTAATTAATTTTAAAGATTTTATTTATTTGACAGAGAGAAACACAGCGAGAGAGGGAACACAAGCAGGGGGAATGGTAGCGGGAGAAGCAGGCTCCCTGCCGAGCAGAGAGCCCAGATCCTGGGATCATAACCTGAGCCAAAGGCAGACGCTTAACTAATGAGCCACCCAGGCACCCCCCCTTTTTATTTTTAATAAGTGCTTCAGGATACTTTTTGGAAATCTTTCATTCTTTCAAAGATTGTTATTTTTAACACTATCAACATATCTGCTATAAATGTAATGATCACACACACATGATCTACATGTAGGTTATGTGAATAAGCCCTAAAAACATGTTCAAAGGCAATTGTAAGTCAAATCCTACCTACATCCATACTTGCTAGCTTGTAGGTTAGTATGTTGAAAAAAAATGGAGCACTTATAAACACTGAAAATAACACAAAGCCGTAGCCAGACTGAATTTTGGACATGGATAATCAGTACAATCTGTAGCCCGTCTGTGGCTAATGGGATGTTTCTCCCAGCTTTGTCACCATGGCAAATACTTTATAATACACAAACATTTGTAGCGCTAAAAATCCACCCACTCTTGTTGAAAGATGGCCAGGTTTTGTAAAATTACATTCCAGCTAGTGCTATCCTGCTGATATTTCAGATAAGTTCTTTCTGTTTGCCATTCATGTGTTTAACAAAGGACCAAAGGGGAAAAATATATCTAGTTTGTAAACATTCATTGCACTTTCGTAAGTTCAAGCACCTTATAAACACATGTTGGTGAACTTTTGTGCAGGCCAAATTTGGGATAGCGAGACTCTCTCTTTGGCAGCGATGGGGTGGAGAGTGGAAATCTCTGGGTCTTTAATTTCTCCTCCCCCCTCCCAACAAACCTCATCATTCTTCCAAATAAACATATAATCAAAGGAGGAAAAAAGCACATGTGTGGAACAAATACAACTCAAAGGCAAGTCTCTTCATCCTCTCAACAATCAAATCGCCGCCCTTAAGCACTTATGGAAAGTTTGGGGTACGTGTCTTTATAACAAATGCCATCAGGGCCGGTATCCCATTGAAGTGGTAGCCTATTCCAACTTCCTCTTTAGCTTCTGGAAGCGGGGCCAGGAGCACCACATGCATTGGGTAAAGAACATCCTGGTTCCTTTCTGACCCTCCTCCGCTCTTGTCAAGACAGCAAAGTATAGCACACACTCCAACTCATTCCTTTGCTTAGAGGGAGGGGGGGAAGAAAGCCTTGGTAACACTCCATTGCAGAGCCAAATTAGAGCAAACTGTTGTGCGGCAATGCCAAAAAAAATTCAGAATACGTGTGACGGGGGAAAAAATGTAGGCAAAACAGTCTTTCCCACAAGTGGGTGGAAGAGGACGAGTCACAGTTTTAAAAGCATAACATAGGTGTATAGTGCCAGGAAGGGCCAGTCCAAATATTTACATGCAATAGTGATATATGAGGAAAAGCTTAACAGAATGCTTGGGGGAGAAAAGAGAACGCGAGTGTTACTGGAAGCTCTAGGCACAACACCGGTTTGTTGGCGACCTGTTTGAGTTTTACAAGCCTGTTTATACTGTCTGTTACCCGAGCATCATCTTGCTGCATCATATGGTCTTTTCCAGAATCCCACAGCATCAGGCAGGAAGGCAGAGAAGATAATACCAGGGCACCAAGACAGCCCAGTTATGAATGCCTTCTTAAGGAGAATAACCCTCCTAACAATTGTTGTTAATTTTAATGATTATCAACCTTCGGTAAACTGAACACTTCTTTTTAAAACTCGGGCTTTATAGAATCAAAAGATGCCCTTAGATGTGGCAATTCAAAGTAGCAATTATTTGCTTTAGTTTTACTTTGGAAAGCATTTGGATGCTAATTCAGAATTTGCATTATTCCGTCATTGCTAGTACTTGAGAGAGAAGAGGCAAAAGACTATCAACCAAACTTGCAATCCCGTTTTCCCTCTGTAAAATGCTGCATGTCAAGTATCAACCCCAAAGGGTTTTGACTGATAGTAGCTTTCAAACAAAAGAGGAAAATTACCTTATCTGATTTCACACTTATGGGCAAACTTTTAGACTAATAGTTATTAGCATAATGAAGACTTCTTAGGAGAAACGATTCAAGAGTTTTTTTTTTCTTTTTTTTCTTTCAAGAAAAGATATTACAGTAAAGTAGGAAGTAAGTCTTGGTAAATAGCAAGAATTTTGCTGTGAGTTTAAATGTTTATTTTATTGCCCAGTGCAAAATATCTATGTTCTTGATATTTCTAATAAGTTAAATACATACCCAAAGTAGGTTCTACGCAAGCAGCACCTGGCTATTGAAGTTGCCTCTTTAAATAGCAATTTTAACAACTCTCAAACAGAGATAGAAATACTACCTTCTATTTTGTTTAAAGTTCATTTCCTGTCTCTAGGATATTCACTGACCTTTCAATGTTGGCCATTTTGCTTTTTTTACTTTTTCCTGTGAGTCTTATTCCTGTTCTCATTGACTTCATTCCATTCCTGACCTCTCTTCCCCTCAAGAAAATTAAATGCAACCCAAAACATATTGGACCCCAATTAGTTTTACAGCTCTTCTTAGCTTCCTACTACTTCATTCTTTAGTTTGTTACAAGTCGTTTGGCCATACACATTCAGCCTTCACAAACCTGCACGTTCACATATACGACAAACTCCATCTTCAATACACTGATTTTTTTTACATTTTTTATTTACAAAATTTGAAATCCCCTTAAGCTTATATCAGAAATTTCTTGGTAACCCTTAATTATATCAGTTTTATTCAATATAACTCAGTTCCTGGAAGCAATATCTGTTCTTATGGATATTTTTCTATCTATCATATTTTTATTAAAACCCATAATAGGCTCTGTTTTATCTTCTCCATAGATAAGTGCATTAAAAGAAGAATAATGCGAGTAAAAAGGATATTTTTATGGGACATGTCCTGGGATCACATGTTGAATGACTATAAATAAACCACATATGATTCCGTTTCACCTAAAGTGTTGAAGAGGACGGAGCATTCTTATCTGTGTGATGAGATAATTTGTAATCTTCTCTTCTTCCTTAGGGCAACTAAATGCATGTGTAAGCTTGTTTGTGCTTCTAGAAATGTCTTTAATATTTCCCTGAACTCCACCACAACATTTTCAGTGAAAAATGGCCCTGCAGTTTGTTTCATCATGCTAATTGAAATGAATTATTATACCATACAGAGAAAACCTTCTTCTCTTTGAAATTAGACTTTGCAGATATCTCTGGTTTACTCGCAATTGGATTACAAGAGCAAAATAATGCTTCAGAGTTATCTAGTTAGAAAATGAATATGCATTTTAGCAAAAAAGAAGTGAATGAAGAAAGGTTGCAAAATACCTTGCAAAAATGGTATAAGTTCATTCTTACATTTAGCTACGTCAGTTAGGTATTCTGTTGAAACAATTGTAGGATTCATATTTTCAGCATTTGGTGACATTAAAATAGTAGTTAATTAAATTAAGATCACTCCTCACCCATTCCACATTCATAAGCCTCTGGCCAAGGAATGTGCTTTTCCTTCTTCTCTACTTATAAGTGATTTGTGTGATCTTGAGAAAAATGAGACAGTACAGTTCTGTGGTTTGCAGGGTCCCATTGCTCTATTATAATGCCTAACAAGTTCAATACGTAAAATTGCCTCCCGGATTCCTTTAGTCTGAATTCCGGGTTAATAATCATGGCCGCTCCCCACATGCTGACGACCCCTTCCCCAGGCTTGCCTTTATTTAAGTATTTCCCACTCCTGGTGCTCCGAAGCCCCCTAGAGTTTCTCTCTCCACACATCTTCCGATCCTCTTGGGCTCTGTGTTTACACTGTATTACCACAGGTTTTTGAAAACACATTCAAATGAAAACAAAAACAAAACTCTGGATGGGCTCCACACTGAAAAGCAGAAATGTCAGGAGACAAATTTTGACCGCCAGTAGATGCTGGTGTTTCTTATTTTCCCTGCACATGTGGGCTACCACCCAACTCTGGGCTGCATTATCTATGACCCCCTCCACCCAGCAGCCCTCAGAGAACCTCCTCCCAGGATCCTCCCTTCCTCCTCACATTCTGCTCCCGCCACCGCCACCATCGCGTCCCAGCCCAAGACTCCTCTTCGCCTCACCCACTTACGGCAACTCTGTGGTAAAACGACCCATCACTGTTTCTGATATTCCAGAGGAGAGTTTTCCAAACTCTGACTCTCAATGTGTAAGTGGTCTTGAAACCAGTTTTGTGGGTCCCTATCCACTTACTATCTTTTAACTTTTTAATTTTGAAATTAGTATAGATTTACAGGAAGTTTTAAAGAAATGCACAGCGAGGCCCTGTGGACCCTTTCCTTTCCATCTTGTGGAACTACAGTATGATGTCTAAATCAGGGACTCGGCATCGGCACAATTCTGAGTTACTCAGATTGTGTTACATTACAGATTTTGCAGTGAACTTATTCGAGTGTATATGTGTACAGCCCTCTGCAATTTTATCATATCGTGTAGATTTAGGTAACTACCAACTAAATCAAGATAATTACAGAAGAAAAATTAGTCTTGAAAATATCCAAGCTCGGGACGCCTGGGTGGCTCAGTCAGCTAAGTGTCTGCCTTCAGTTCAGGTCATGATCCCGGAGTCCTGGGATCTAGCCCCACATTGGCTCCTTGCTCAGCAGGGAGTCTGCTTCTCCCTCTGCCCCTCCCCCCACTGGTCCTCTCTCTCTCTCTCTCTCTCTCTCTCTGACAAACAAATAAATAAATCTTTAAAACAAGAAAAAAAGAATGTCACAGCTGGTAAAGGTAAGAATTGTTCTATGAACCTTTGTTTCCGTTTTAGATTCATTTGCATCCATTTTCACACATATGTTAAATGTGTGGATATAAAGTTATGGCACAAAATGTGTTTAATGTATAACATAAAATAGATATCCTCCTGTTGGTGATAATCAACACATTTTAAGAGCCACTCTCCTAGACCGTTGCTACTCAAGGTATGGTCTATGCACTAACTGCATCAGCTCTTTGGGACCTTGGTAGAGAGGCGAATTTCAGGTCCATCCCCCAAACCTACTGAATCGGAACCTATATTTTTAAACAGGATTCTCAAGGAGCATCAGACATTGAAGCCTGAGAAGCACCTTCCTGGCAGACAGTTTCACTGAATCTGCAAGAGGGAAAAATACAATCTCTGCATTTCATTGAGAGCTAGAAATGAGGGCAATGACCTTTGCAAAGTTTGAATAGAGATGTGGCATCACGATTGTTTTTCCTTGCCTACTTTAATAGGAGGTGACCCTTGTCAGAATTCACAGGGCATGGCTGCGGCAGAAACGGTGACAGAGTTTATATCAGCAAGTTCTTTATTCTTTCAGGATTTTGTAATGTTTTCCATCAGCAGCCAGGATAAAAAAAAAAAAAAAATTGTGGCCCTTTTTAGTTTCTACAGAATAGTGACGTCTGGGGAGGGAGTTTAGCCCAAGGTATTTTCTGCTTCAATAAAGGTTGTTGAAAGCTCACTGTCCCCCGCCTGCTTGGTGCTCTCACCACAGAGTGTTATTTTTCCTTCTCTTTTCCAGGTGACCCAGAGAATGCATATGGGGAAAAATAAGAGAACAATGTGGCCTTGCTCTCACTAAGGTTAGAATGCTGTATTATGTGTCCATGATTCCCGAGGAGTTCCCATTCTGTGAGCTTCATCATTCTTTGTGAGATTAAAAAAATTATCGAATATTATTCTTGTAGCGTGTGTGCTTTCATCTCAAAAATAACATGCACGATAGCAATTCCAAGTGAATAGCGCTTTCCAATATCCTGGTATTTTTGTAGTGGGGAAGCAGGGGAGGGGTGGAAGGAAGGGAGAGGGAAGGGAGGTTTTTGAAAGACTCTAACTCAGATCCATTCCACCAACTCCTAGCTACTGTTCTTGAAGTAAGGCTAATTAACGTAATTAACACACTTCAGGCAAAATAACCCACCCAAATATTAACAGAATGTCTTTCATAAGAAAAAACACAAAATGTGTTTCTGTCGTTTTATTTCTGCTCGAGGAGGCAATATTGTGAAGGAATGTGAAATCCTTTAATTAGACACAATTTAAAAGCCAGACAGAAAATTGAGATGCTGAGAATTCTACCTTGAGAAGCGATATTCATACTCAAGAGCATCAGACAATGCACCACACACAGATGTTTTACAGTGAATTAAGGTGATCTCATCACACCAGAATAGTCCTCTGTTATAATAACCACATTAAAATAAACTTCCGTCACAACTAGTTATAGCTTCATAATGAGATTAAAAGTCTACCCAGGTAGATATCTCAAGTTAGATTTAAAGAAGAAATTCTGATTTTTTCCTCCCCCATCCTCGGTACTTCTTGTATGCACATACATTTTCCAGTTAGGATGAAAGCAGGAGGATGATGGGAACACTGGATCCAGAGAGTGCTCTGAACACGGAGCTGAGATAGCACCTATTGTGCATTACTGGAAAGCACGCAGGCCTGGGAATCACCAACTCATCTCCAGGTCTGACTCTGCAGGATTACCAGAGCTGCCCGGAGTTAGTTTTTCCCATTCTTGGCCCTGGTCTCCTTATTTCCAAAATGAAAAGGTTGGACTCTATGGTCCCCAAATTTCTTTCCACCTCTGATATGTTGTTATTTTTAGGATTCTGCATTGTTCCAAATAATGCAAATGATATGAAATTTTAGGATTTCAAGATCTTCTAGGGCTCAAAGACCCTCAGACCATGTGATCCTCCAATCCTGCTTGAAGACATCCAGCACTCACACCCTGATTACCAGACCATCAATGAACTGAATCTCCTATCCTGCAAAACCATACCCTGCTGAGGCTCACACTTAATGCCTGGAACCCCAGTTAGTGATTCGGAAGACTTCCTGTAGTCTTGTCAATTACCAATTATTAAATGAACATCTTGAGTGTCTACTTGCCTCCCTTCTCCCAGCACACAGGCTATCTGGGAAGTGTTTCAACTCTGGGTTTTTATTCCCATCCCCCATGTTAAATAGATTTCTTAAATAAAATGGCTTTAGGCTTTAAATCTTTAACTGCTGGCAGAATTAACCAAGTCAGTGCCCCTTATCACACTGAAAGACAACCTAGGTTCCCACGGAAGAAGTGGAGCATTGAAGGAAACTTTTCCTAGGCTTCATTCATGAGAGAATTGTGTAGCAGTTAAAAGAACAAACTGGAATCAACTTTCATGGCTTTCCATGTTAGCCTCATCCACTTACTATTCTGAGACCTTGACATTATTTAATATTTTGGTCCCCTACTTTCCTTATCTGTAAAAGGAATCAACAATAGAAACAATTTCATTGGGTTGTGAGACTCCAATGAGATACACAATGGACAGCATTTAGCCTAGTTTACGGCATCCAGGAAGTCCTGAAAAGTGCTGGGCTCTCCTTTTATGTTTACAGAAGGGTCAAGCTCAGCAGAAAGTGACTGTCTACTGGGCACACCTCTGTCCTCCCAGCATGGGGCAACTCTTCTACATCTAGGTTGAAAAACTTAGTCTGTGGGTGGGATTCTGTCATGGGGAAGATGGGTGTCACAGAAAAGAGTCCTGGAAACAGGTGGAGTGACTAATGAGCTTTGGCCTGTGTGCTGTGTGCATGTTGAGGAAAGATAGGCAGTCAGCAGACAGAGGCATTTTATTTTATTTTTTTAAAGATTTTATTTATTTATTTGATAGAGAGAGAGGGAAAGAGAGAAAGAATACAAGCAGAGAGAGTGGGAGAGGGAGAAGCAGGCTTCCCGCTGAGCAGGGAGCCTGATATGGGGCTCAATCCCAGGATCCTGGGGATCATGACCTGAGCCGAGGGCAGAAGCTTAATGACTGAGCCACCCAGGTGCCCAGTCAGAGGCATTTTAGATGGCTGTTTCCATCTCAAGGCCTTGTACTAGCTCTTCTCCTGTCTGAGATGTATTTTCAAGGATGTATTCTTCTCACCATTCAGGTCTGAGTCCTAATGTCACAAGCTTAAGGGTGTTTCTGTGATTTACTGTTATTCCTCTTGTTATTCTCTATCCTTTCTAAATTTTCTTCATGGGATTTGTCATTAACTGATATTATCATATCTATTTATTCCACTACATGAGATTATAAACTCCTTAGAAACTACCTAGAACACTGCCTGGTACCAATAAAAAACTTAAACTAGAGAGAAGAACTCAAGAGTGGCAACTCAATGGTAATGACAATCATGTCTCAACTAAATATACGCACAGAGCACTGGCATTGGCGGCAGAGAGCAGAACTGGTTCCCCAGCATAGTGGTTATGTCACTTTAACTGGATATTCATTACCCAGCGCCCTATTCTGTCACCAAGCAGGTAGGACTACTCCTTACTCACTACTGCCAAGGCGAACACTTTAATCTCAGAATGCCTCAACTATGGAAGTAGAGGTTTAGCCAGGGTCCAGAATGTCTCTCCAGCCTTATTCATGAATCACTTAGTTGTGCTAATTCACCCCAACCAGTTGGTCCTCCAGTATTCCCTGGGACTTTCATACAACAATACTATCAATCCAAGAACATTCTACCCCTGGACCTGAGCTACTAATGAAGAATCAATGAAGGGTTAGTTCTTCCTGGAAGAGCAGGTGAGTAAGGAAGCTGACCACATCACTAGGAATGAGGTTACCAAACATGTAGCCTAAGAGACGTAAGGAATTTGGAATAATCTCTCTTGAGGAGTCAATACACCCATCTACCCTTGGGCCATATGTGGAGGTTAATCATTCATTTATTTCCTTATTCGGTTGACATTTGTTTAGTACCTACTGCATCCCAGCCACTGTACTAGGTGTTGGGGACCAAGAGGAATTTTATTCCATGCACTTCCTGAAGCTGAAGCTTATTGCTAAAAGGGCTATTCTTTCCTCAGTTATATTGCAAATGTGTCTGTACATATGTTCCTGGGACCTGGGTCTAGCCTCTGGGTTTGAGAGATTCTGTCGTTGGCAACATCTATTCTGCTGTGCTGAGTTTTCTGTGGTCCTGCACAAGTTGCCTTGGAAGGGACTGAAGTTAGTCCCTTTCCTCTGGCGGCCACTGTGGAAAATTGTATAAACCCTTTCCTTTTCACAGAAAAAAATAGCTTCCAGTTTGGGATATAAGATGAAAAATGGACCTTCCTCTTTTCGAGTGGGCAGGCACAATTATTATGAGACTTTTTTGTAATGCTATCAAATACCACCTGCTTGGTGAGCACATTAGCATTTTAAGTATATTTTCTGCTAGGAGAATATGAAGTCTGAGATACGATACAGGGATGGTGTTTCAGTTATCTCTAACACATTTAGATAGCCATTAATTTTAATCATAAAGAAGAAAAACTTTATACTTAAAAAAATCATACCCCACAAAACTAGACAATCAAAAAGATGAAATATCACTCACAGAACCTTCTAGAAACTGATGCAAGCTAAATGATAGTATTTCCATGAGAATATTAGAGGAAACAGTATTTTATTACTTCCATTTAGGATAAGCTGAATGAGGCAGTTTCAGCCTAAAGAGGAAGAATATGGGCTATCTGATCACAAGGAAACTGCCTCCCAGAAAAAGGTACTGGGAAAAACAAAGAAAAAAAACCTTAACTTTGACTTTCAAAATACACAGATCTGCAATGTTTACTGTCATGCAAAGTGGTTTTGGTTATATACAACTAGCAACACACAGAGCAGATATAAAAGTGCATTCATGGGGAGAAAAAACTTAAAAACAGAGAAGTAGCAAAATGCATGTAAACCTGACTTCTTAATTACTCCATAGAATATTCCTGGCATAAATATTCTGTATCCACCATGGACAAGATCCCAATAGAAAGGGGCCTGCCTTGGCTGGCAGTCAGAGAGCAATGTAAGAACACAAATGAGGGGGCGCCTGGGTGGCTCAGTTGTTAAGCGTCTGCCTTCGGCTCGGGTCATGATCCCGGGGCCCTGGGATCGAGCCCCACTTTGGGCTCTTTGCTTGGCGGGGAGCCTGCTTCACCCGCTACCATTCCCTCTGCTTGTGTTCCCTCTCTGGCTGTGTTTCTCTCTGTCAAATAAATAAAAAAATCTTAAAAAAAAAAAAAAAAAGAACACAAATGAGTCCTATGCCCATACCATAGTACCCATTTGTAGATTTAGCCTAGGCAGGGTTGGGAACATCTAATTTTTCTAGGTTGCAATAAATATATCTATCAAGGGACCTCTAGGCACAAGAAAATCCCTAGGGAGTATGCATACTGGACCCTAGGAACAGTCTTATCTACCAAGAGTGTTGACATCAACCAAAGGCTTTGCTATCCCTCTGCCAACTGGCTCAGTCTAGCTAAGCCAGCTCTCAGCTAAGTAATTAAAAGAAAGCAGATGAACCTCTAAAGCCATCTACATTCATTGCTCATCAGTGGGGAAAATGATTAAGAAAATCAACTGAAGAAAAAAGTATATTTATGGTTTTCGTAAAGATTTCTAGCACCATGCACATGATTATTTTGCCCAACTGAACTGTAATCTTAGTAATGAATAATCACTCTGAGGAAATCAGGGAAAATCATAGCATTTAAACTCTGAAAGACAAACAGGCCTTGGAAGTTACAGACAGTGTATGGCTCTGGAGAAATTATAGACTTATCTCCACTGGCACCATTTTTTTTTTTTTTAAATACTCCAGGATGGTGAAGAAAAGGTAGAGACCTTTCTTTCTCCTACCCAGAGGAGATTTATTTACTTTCCAGAGTAAAGGTCTCTCTCCCTCTCTTAAGGAGAAAATGAACAAATGTGTGAGCAATAAAAGCCCCAAGTTTCATAATTTGAAGGTTCCTCTCCTCTGATGAAATTCCATTGCATGTCCAGGGTGACCTCAGCCTTCGTTGAATTGCTCAATGGGGATTGAAAGTCATGGTTAAGATGCTCAGTGATTAATAAATGGTTTGTCCTCTGATCCAGAGATCTTGTGTTTTCTCTAAAAAAATGTAGCTATGTATGCATGCATATATGTTATGTATCACACACACATACATGTACATACCCTTGTATGCACACATACACATATTATCCAAATAGGACACCACCATCAGGTCTTAGATTGGAAAGAATAATGATTCTCAAAGATAAAGTGCCTCATGAATTGACATGTGTAGCTGGCCTATCCCTTGTCAAGATGGTTAATTTTATGTTTCAACTGGACTGGTCTATAAGGTACCCAGAGAGTTGGTCAAACATTTTTCTGGGTTTTTCTGTAAGGATGTTTTTGGATGAGATTAACATTTAAATCAGTAGACTGAATAAAGCAGATTGTTCTTCCTGATATGAGTGGGCTCCATCTAATCAGTGGCAGGTTTGAATAGAATAAAGAGGCTGACCCCCAAGCAAGAGAGAATTCTTCTTGTCTATCTGTTGTCCAACTGAGACACTGGCTTCCTTTTGGTCTCTGGACTCAAACTGAAACATTTGTTCTTTCTGGGTCTCAAGTTTTCCAGCCTTTGGACAGGAACTACCCTATTGGTTCTTCAAATTCTCAGGCCTTTGAACTCAGACTGAAACAAAACCATAAGGTGACTGCCACCAGCAGATTGACCACCCTGCAGATCTTGGGATTTGTCAGCTGCCATTACTATGTGAGCAGATTCCTTATAATAAATCCCTCCAAATATATACACATTTTATATGTTCTGTTCCTCTAGAGAACCCTGACTGCCTTGAAATAAAAGAAATCCAGTCAACAGCAGGTTCCCTTGCTTTATTTTTATGATGTCCTTGTTTCCACATACATCTAGGGATTAAGGAACACATACAAATACTAGAATCCTAGTGCGTCTGGCTGACTCAGTTGGCATAGGGTGTACAACTCTTTATCTTGGGGTTGTTGAGTTCAAGCCCCATGTTGGGTGTGGAGATTACCTAAAATCTTTAAGAAAAAACCAACCAGATACTAGAATCCTGAAGAAAGTTGCCTGTTCTTGGGGCTCGTGGGTGGATCAGTTGATTAAGCATCTGCCTTCAGCTCAAGTCATGATCTCAGGACTGAGCCCCATGTTGGGTTCCCTGCTTAGTGGGCAGTCTGCTTCCCTCTCTACCCCTCCCCCACCCAGGCTCTCTCTTTCTCTTTCAAAAAATTAAATCTTAAAACAACACAAAAAAGTTGCTCATTCTCCTAAACCTGTCCACACCTCTGTGAATAGTCCTCCACTAAAATCCCTTTATTTGAACCATTTGGGACAAATTCATTTGGGCCGTGACATATCTCATTCTAGAATTCAATGCCACTATTAAAAAGAATAATAGATATATGAAAGTTCTACCAAATTCACAAAGACAAGAATATTGTTTCCATTTAAAACGTAAAAGTCACAAGAAAATTTCACTTCCATCCTAACAACAAATAAAAGCCCAAAAAGATGAAGTAATCTATTTAATCATAACTTTTCTTGAAGCTGTCAGGGGGCTGAGGTCTCAGAGGCAGGAGACATGAATACACATGAATTATTTTACCTTTGGCAGAGCGTGGGAGGAAGAGGTAGCCCCCATAGATGTGAATAGGAAAAAATTGGCTGCAATTTTTATAAATTTCTAAAGGCAAATATGGGCTAACATATCCATTTACAATACCTAGAAGACCCAGACATAAGAGGAACTCACATTCAGTTTCAGTCTTTCCCATTGGCCTCCTCTAGCAGCTTAAGAGAAAAACTGGGAGGAGGGAAGGAGACTAGGGAGAGCTCCCCTCAGGGGTATTGCTTTGCAGGATGTGATTAGTAGTCCCTTTTCCTGCACCCTTTTGTATGGAAAACAAAAATGTTAAATTGCTGGGTGTAGGCAATGAAACCTTACCCTGAAGGCCTTTGAAGGACAGATAACAAATACAACCCATTTGCTTTTGTACAACAACTTGTCTTTGAGCAAAGACAACTTGAACAATACAATAATGTTTCTGTGAAAAAAAAAAAAAATCCAACATCACCCCAGAGAAGAACTATATTTCTGTAGGTCTATCTTTATGTATATAATATGCACACAAACTGAACTGGTAATTATAGTTAACTTATGGAGGAATGTGGAATTGGTAGTGAAAGGGGACTCGAGTTGTGCTGGTGAAATCCAAATAAGACTACAGTTTGGTAAATAGTATTTGACCAATGTTAATTTCTTGTTTTTGACCAGTGGACCATAGTTATATAAGATGTTCACATTAAGGGAAACTGGGAGAAGAGTTTATGAGATCTGTGCTATCTTTGCAACTCTCCTGCAAATAAAAAATTATTCCAAACTAAAAACTTCATTTAAAAGGAAAAACTGAGCAAGTAGTGAAATGAGATGTTTAATGAATTTTTAAAAAGTGAGTTTGAGACAAGCAGATCATGATTATCTGGAATTATGTTCCTAGTTATTGCAAAACCTTTATCTACCCAAATGAGACAACTTTTTGGAAAGCTTACAAATCAAGGCATTAAGATGACAATAATCAATGAAACATAAACTGTTTCTTGTAGCAGGATTTTAAAAACATACCTAAAATGTGAAAATTTGAGGCTATGAGATTCAGCCCCATGGACAATAACCTTAATGTTAAGAAAAATTCTCCTTTTCCTGAGACTTAATGGCAACCCCCTTACCAGAGAAGCCATTTGAGGAGTCTGTTTGAGTTTTTTAAGTTGATGTGTGGCTCAGATGAGGTTGCCATATAGCTAGTGACAGCCACATAAAACGACCCAGCAAAACACAAAAACTAAATGAGAAAAAAGATAACATTAATTTTTGAAAACCGATAAATGATTTGGAAATTCTCAGAATGACTTAGTGAATAGTACATCTCATGTTACTTGATTAGAAATAGTTGTGGCATAAATATATCATCATCCTATGGTTACATGTGAAAAAAAGGGGGACTATATTTTTAATTATATTATTTTTACCATAATTTATATTATAGAACTGGTTTCTAAGTATTTTGGATAGCAACCCTGTTTACAATGTTTATGTCCATTTGTCTCGAAGACAGTTGGAAACTGGATTTCTAATCCTACCCATGTGACATTTTTGTTTATCACCAGAACCTCAAGGGCTAGGGTGAGAATTGCAAAAATATTCTGATAACAAAAAATTGATTAAAAATTTAAAATAAACCTGTATTAGACAACAGTTTTAGTAAGGGATACTACCATAAAACGAAATAGTAAGTATTAGAATCAATTTCTAATCCAACTTCCAAATTTTGGAAATTGGAGATTAAGAGAGAAAGTGGAAGCTCTTTGATGAGCACAGCACAACAGGGGGAATTCTTCTGCTGTAAGACCAGTGGCAGGAAACAAGGAAATAATGATTGTATGATGAAACCAATTTAAATTTTCTTTTAATAAAATTTTGTACCAAGATCTTCAGCCCTTCATATCCAACCTTCAGAAATGGCTCTGGAAAGAGCCAAGATAACAAAGCAACATGAAAGACATACATAACGGGGCGCCTGGGTGGCTCAGTGGGTTAAGCCTCTGCCTTCGGCTTAGGTCATGATCTCAGGGTCCTGGGATCGAGGCCCCACATCAGGTTCTCTGCTCAGCAGGGAGTCTGCTTCCTCCTCTCTCTCTGCCTGTCTCTCTGCCCACTTGTGATCTCTCTCTCTCTGTCAAATAAATAAATAAAATTAAAAAAAAACCTTAAAAATAAAAAAAAAGAAAGACATACATAATACAACTAAGAAAGTGTTTTCCATCAAGAGCCAGATTCCAAGCATGCAATAATAGGAAATCAAGAATAACGAAAAAACTTGGAATTATTATGCCAGTCTCTTTGAATGGAAAGAAAGGAATGCTCTGGAGCCCATCTTCTTTACACGAACTCTAGAATAGGAACTTCCATTTTTGTAGGAACTACATAGATCCTTAGGAGAACCTATGACTTGAGAAATTAATCAATTTCATAAGGCTACATGGCTAACAAACACAGAGCCCTGAGTTTCGGTTCAACTTGGGAAGACTCAAAAGCTTATGTTCGCTCCTCTACCCAATATTTTCAAACTGGTTTCTTGTTAAAAT
>CM053605.1:60421537-60441784 GCA_028646535.1 Procyon lotor
CACTCTTGTCACAGCAGAATACATACAATGAATGTTCTACTAGAAAACTTGACTTTAACAGAGTTTTCTTGTTTCCGTGTCAAACTTTTATAAGCATCAGTGAAAATTGGCTTAATTATCTTGAAGTGCTAAAACATGCCACGATTTGTCTCTCTCCTTTATACCTTGATGACACTCATAGTAAAATAATTTTACTACACCAAAAATGCTTTTCTTGTGCTTTTCTCTCTGATGGCAACTTTAGATGAGTTTTTCTTTTTCTTTTCTTTTTTAAACCCTATGAGACCTCGAACCAGAAGGTAAAGAAGAAAAGTCCTTGACAGAGCCATTATAAAAATAAAACATAATATTTATGATGTGCAATATAATAGTGGTGATATTTGTTGTCTAGAAGCGCTAAGAGATTTTAGAGCAGTTTTCTAATTCTTGCAACATTCCTCTGAAGGGCCTATCATTGTCTGGATGTTCCAGATAGAAAATATAAGTTCAGATAATTACCTTCTTTGTCCAAACAAGAAATTTGGGACACCATGTGTTAGCCACAAGCTCACTACAACCTCCTCTGCCCCAGCAACTTAACTCCTGGCTTCCCAGCCTCATGAATCCTTGTCCAATTGTTTAGAGTTACTAAACAGTTACTATGACCAAAAATTAAACACCAAAAACACAAAAAAAAATCTGGTGATTTTAGAAAAGTGTCAAGGACTACGACTGTTTTATAACTCGTCAGTTTCCCACAGCGAGGCAGAAGGGAGTGAGAAGAGCAAATTCAGCCCTTTCTCAAAGCTCAAATATAAATTGTGTCTTGCCCTCAAGTGACTCCTGAAAAATAAAATAAAATCTGATATATGTAAACCAGCACTGGTTTTTCAGGCTGGATAAATTGCGACTTGTTTTTCCTGACACTATCACTCCATCTATCACAGTGCTTGGCCTCCCTTTAGCTTGGCTAGGTGACAAGTGGTTTGAGCAGCCACACTGTGTTTGATAATGTGGTCACATGACTCTTTCTACTGTTTTAAAGTGCAAATGTCCCCAAGTCCATAAGTGGCGCATAATGTTTCGCAGTGAATCAGGGCTTTCATCAGGGAGCAAATGACCCAAATTGGCGTGTTTGTGAACATATTCCATCTACACAAGCCCTTTAATAAAGGAGGCCTTTGGAGGTACTGGGGGCAGCCGGTGGATGGTGCGGGAAAGAAGAACACCACAGACCATTTACCGTGTGAGCATGAGTCTTTTCAGCAGGATCCCTGCATAAGAATTACCCCGAGACGAAGTAAATCTAGAGATTAGTCTGTGGTGTCTTTTGTGTACTAAAATGCAGCGCATTTTTTCCAGGCCTAAGCCCTTTCCTGAAAATGGGTTTCTAATATTATGTCTAAATTCCTTGTTCACTGAACCTACAAGGAACTTATGGCGCAATGGAATTAAAAGATTAAACCTCGAGCCACTTGTGCTAAGTCTTTAAATGCCTTATGGAGCCCAGTTTACACAGCAACCCAGTCTACAATGGGAGTTGCATGACTCAATTGCTTTTGGAGAGTCTTAGAGCCTCAGGTGTTAGGGGAATTTTTTCTGCACTGCGTTCCTACTGCAGCAATAGGCCAGGTGACATTAGAGCTCTTCCTTGTGCACAGCACAAGTTTTCCCTTACGGCTGTATCTAGTTAAGCTGCGTATGGGTTTCGTTTTAAATATTACCCAGTGACTACGTGTGATCCTGGCATAGAGATGAGGTCCTCTTCAGACACCACGGGCAGCTTCCTGAATGATCTCATCTCACAGCCCATCAGAACTGGATAGCGCTTTAGAGATACATGCCAGCTGCTTTTTATAGATGAGAAAAAGGAGGCCTAGAAAAGTTAACAACAACAACAACAATAATAAATAGTAGTAGTAATGGCTAACATTTGTTGAGTACTTTCTCCACGCTGGAAACAACTACTCTTTATGAGTGATTTCTTTTCTGCGGGCCCGTGAATCCTGTGCTAATGTTTTCCTTAATACGTGCTTTTGTACCACAAAAGCCTTCCCCGCTCTCCTGGGAGAAGACATCAGTCCGACATATCTTCCGTCTCTCTTCTATATCGTCAACTATTAGCCATCTGTTAGACCATGCCTGTTAGAAGGCAAGCATGGTGTCCATTCTTCCCCTTTAAAAGATAAAACAACAGGGGTGCCTACGTGGCTCAGTACATTAAGCCTTTGCCTTTGGCTCAGGTCATGATCTCGGTGTCTTGGGATCGAGCCCCATGTCAGGCTCTCTGCTCAGGAGGGAGCCTGCTTCTCCCTTTCCCACTGCCCCTCCCCCGCTGCTCATGCTCTTTCTCTCTCTCAAATAAATAAATAAAAACTTTAAAAAATAATAAAAAAAATAAAAGACAAAACAACAAAACCTTCTCCTTACTCTACTTCCCTTACTGTTGTTCTTTCTCTTGTTCCTTTCTGCAGGAAAAATGCCTTGAGTAGTGCTCAGGCCAGCCCATTCCCCTCCACCCATTTATTCCAGCCAGGTGTTTGTCCCCCACGCTCTGCGAAAACTGCTCCCCTGCAGGTCACCACCAGCCTGCACACGACCAAAGCCACCGGCCAGCTTTCAGTTCTTCTCACACCTGACAGGACCAGCAGCTTTGGACAAACTTATTGCCTCCCTCCCTCATGTTTGACTGGATGGGGATACTGCCCCCATCTAAAACAGAGCGTGGCTCCTGGTATCAACTCAAAAAACATTTGTTATATCGGGCCTCCCATACATTTTCATATGTTTTGGTTTCATTTTCATTCAATTCAAAATATTTTCTGATTTTTCTCTGTGTTTTTTTCTCTGACCTAGGAGTGGTAGAGAGGTGTGTGGTATGATTTCCAAGTATTCAGGGATTTCCAGATAGCTTTCTGTTATTGATTTCCAGGGAAATTCTGTTGTGGTCAGAGAATATACTTGGTATAATTTTAATTCTTTTCCATTTTTTTGAGATTTGTTTTGTGGTCTGTCTTGATGAATGTTCCGTGTGCACTCGAAATGAGTGTGTATCCTGCTGTTCGTAGGTGGAAGGTCCTATAAATGGCAGTCATGTTGAGCTGATTGATATTGTTGCTCTTTTTTTTTTAAGATTTTATTTATTTATTTGACAGAGAGAGAGAGAGAGAGAGAGAGAGCGAAAGAGGAACACAAGCAGGGGGATTGGAAGAGGGAGAAGCAGACTCCCCACTGAGCAGGGAGCCCGACGTAAGGCTCCATCCCAGGACCACCGGGATCATGACTTGAGCCAAAGGCAGATGCCTAATGACTGAGCCATCCAGGTGCCCCTGATACTATTGTTCTATATCTTTATTGATTTTTCTATCTTTTTGTTCTATTGATTACTGAGAAAGGAACATTAGAGTCTCCAGTTATTATTGTGGATTTATTTGTTTATTTTTCCTTTCAGTTCTGTCAGTTATTGCTTCATGTTTTTTGACTCTTTGACTCTTTGACTAAATGATAAACATTTAGTGATACTTTGGCTTCTTGATAGTTGATCCCTTCATCATAATGTAATGTCTCTCACCCTTGATAGTATTACTTGTTCTAAATTGACTTTGTCTGATATTCATACAGCCACTTCAGGTTTTTAAAAAATTAGATTTGCATTGTATACCTTTTTTCATCACTGTACTTTTAGCCTATCTATACCTTTATATTTAAAGCGGGTTTCTTGTGTAGCATATGGCATACAGTTGGATGTTGCTTTTTAATTCAATCTAACATTCTGCCTTTTAATAAGAGCATTTAGACAATTCATATTTAATGCAATTATTGGTATAGTTGGAGTTAAATTTACCATCTTGTCATTCATTTATCTCTGTTCTTTGTTCTTTTCCTATCTTTTTTGGTCTTTTTTATTATTTAAATAATTTTTTTAAATAAAAAAAATATCATTTAAATATTTTATTATTAAAATAATTTTATTTAAATTATTAAATAAATTCAATAATTTAAATAAATAAAGAAATAATTATTTAAATAATTTTATTTAAATAATTATTTAAATAAATTTTTTTAAAAAATTTAAATATTATTTATTTAAATGATTTAATTTAAAAATAAATAAAATATTTATTTAAATATTTATTTAAATTTAAATATTAATTTAAATATTTTTAAATAATTTAAATAATTTTCATGATTCCATCTTATGTCCACTTTTTAACTTTTCTAGTGATTGCTTTAGGGTTTATAATATCCATCTTTGACTTATCACAGTTTACCTTCGATCATTGTACAACTTCTCCTAAAATGCAAGAACCTTGAAATGTCGTTAATCCCTTTCTCACTCTCCTCTACTTCCTCCTCCCATATTATCCTGGCCATACATTTTACTTACACACAAAACCTACTATCATTACTATTTTGCTTCAGATCAGGGGGCAGCAAAGTATGATCTCCAGTCCAAATCCTGCCCAGAGCCTGTTTTTATATAGCCTGTGAGCTAAGAACTTTTTTTTTAGATTATTTATTTATTTGAAAGAGAGAGAGAGCAGAGTGTGCAAGAGAGAACATTGGGGGAGAAAAGGGCAAAAGAAGAGGGAGAAGGAGAGGAGACTCCCCACTGAGCAGGGAGCCTGATGTAGGGCTCCATCCCAGGACCCCCAGATCATGACCTGAGCCGAAGACAGATGCTTAACCGACTGAGCCACCCAGGTGCCTCCAAGATTTGTTTCTATATTTGTAATGGGTTATGTAAACAGTAACAACTAGAAGGTAGATTGTGCAACAGAAAACCTATATGGTCTGTAAAGCCTAAAATACTGTTTTTTTATACACAAAGTTTGCCTACTCTTGTCTTAATCAATTATCTTTTAAAATATTAAAATGAGGAAAAATATTTTCACATATACCCATATTTTTATCATTTATTATTCTCTTCTCTCTCTCTCATTTTTTGTAGATCTAAATTTCCATCTGGTATCATTTTCCTTGTGTGTGAAAAAATTTCTGTAACATTTCTTGTTGTATAGATATGCTGACAGTGAATTCTTTCAGCCTTTATATAGTTGAAAAAATGCCTTCAGCTCACTCTCATTGTTGAAAGGTATTGTCAGTGGGTATAGATTTCCAGGTCAGCATTTTTTTTCTTGTAGCACTTGGTTCATTGTCCTCTAACTTATGAAGTTTCTAATGAGTAGTCTCATATACATCTTTGTTTTTCTATAGATAAGTTTCCTTTTGCTTTTGCCACCTGCAAAATTTTCTCTCTAATTTGGTTTATAGCATTTTGATTAGTGGTGTGAATATTTGTGTGTTTACTGGTGTTCATCTTGCTTGAGATTCTCTGGAAATCTTAGATCTATGACTTGCTGTTTTTTATTACTAATTTTGGAAAATTTGAAGACATCTTTTCACATATTTCTTCTGCTCCATTTTGTTTCCTCTCTTTGGGACTCCATTTTCATACATGCTAGAAATTTGATATTGTGCTTAGCTTTTGGGTGTTTGTTCTTTATTATTATTACTATTTCTCCCTCTTTGTGTTTCATTTTGAATAATTTCTATTGAGATATCTTCAAATTTACTGATTTCTTAGTTCTTTCAGCCTGCTGATAAGCCTGCCAAGGGAATTCTCTACCTCTGATGTTATATTTTTTATTTGTAGCATTTCAATTAGTATATATTGTTTAGTAATTTTTATCTTTTTATTGGAATGCTTTGTATTTTCATGAAAGTTGCTCGCCTATTCCATCAGGTCCTTTAACATATTAATTAAAATTATTTCAATGTTTTTGATTTGGCTGATGGTTTCAATATTTGTGTTCTCTCTGAATCTGGTTCAACTGACCACTTTATCTCTTAATTTTCTTTCTTTTTTAAAAAAATTAATTACCAAGTATTGTGTATATAATAGTAGAGATTGAGTTAAATAATATTGACACCTAGAAATTTGCTTCTTTTGTAAGGCCCTAAGTATGTGGGATTGAGTCAAACTCAATGCATATAATATGCATATTAGAATTAATACATTAAAGGATCTGATGAAATATGCATGAGCACATGCATGCGTGCGCGTGCACACACACACACACACACACACACACACAGACATTGACCACTGCATATGGTCCACCAGGTGACAGAAATGCCCATTTTGCTTGTCTCTCCCAAATCCCAACTCTTGGTCTGGGTATCTGAGAGTTACATGTGATCATGGTTTGCTCAAGTAGCGCAAGAGAGCTGAAGTGGAGCCAAAGTCAAAAATTCTGGGGAAAAAGACACTGTAAGATGAAAAGCCATCAAACAGCAAAGACTTCCTGATGCAAAACAATAGGAAATGATGACTTTTTCTCTTTAATCAGGTTTTCAGACAGATAATGAGATTGAGGAATAATTCAAGTTTTTCTACAGAAGGACTAGAGACACTAATGGAAAATAAATTTCCATGCTCATGTTAGGGAACATATTGCTGGTTTGTAGTAGGGTTATAAAATCACACCTACATAGGGATGGCTGTTGCTGCTTCTAACACCAAATTCAAATACCACAAATGAATTAAATACTAGGCAAGGGAAGAGAAAAATGTGGCTGAAGTCAAGGAAGGAAGGTTTACCAGCATTTTCAGAACAGGTAAACCCCTGGTGCTATGGTGAGTGAGTTACAGGTGGACAGGAGAAGGGTGTAGAAGAAGCAGTGCTACGTCCCCTCTCTATAGAAGGGAACTGGTATTGAGCCAGGGATGGAAGTCTGGAAAAGCAGCTTAGGGTAAAGAAAATACACTATGGGGAAGGAGATATCTGTTCTTTTTGCTATCTTATGTCCATTTAGTCAGTTCCTTGTCACGGTGCTTGCCTTTCCCTTTGAGAAACAACTGTCAGCCCATGAGCTTCCGGGGGAGTTAACTCCACCCTCAGTTCAGGGGTGGACTTGGGGCTCAAGTGTGCCAATGAAAACATTGCATTCTCTAGCTACAATGATTTGTTTGTGGTTGGGCACATGATCCAATCAGAATCAATGAGGAGGAATTAAATTTTGCGGGAACTATTGGAAAGAAGAGTATTGTTTCTTTTCTGGTGAAGTTGAATTCAGAGCGTATAAGCATGGGGTTGCAGAAAGTCATGATGAAGGGCTTCCAGATGAAGCCACAGCAGAAGGCAGGGCTAAGAGAATAGGAAGAACTGCTGACAATATTCCTTTTTTTCTAGAGTCAGTACACCCCTAGATTTATAGTTGTATAAACTGAGAAATCCCCATTTTTGCTTGTTGATTAGAACTGAAATTTCTGTCACTTGTAGCTAAAAGATTCCTTCCTGACTAATATATTGACTCAGGACAGATCCGCTAGGGGCCACAAGGTAATGGAAAACCAAAGCATTCACCTGGAGATTTGTTTGATGTTCAAAGCCTATTACTAAGTTGCTTGACTGAAGAAGTTAAATTAGATAGGATACCCAGGGAGTTAACTTCAGCACAATTAAAAAAATTTGTTAAGTAAATTTTTTATTTTGAAGTAATTACGTATTTACAAAAAATTGCAAAGACATTATAGAGAGTTCCCATAACTTTTTGCCTGTTTTTCTCTACTATTAACATCTAACGTAACCATGGCGCATTTGTCAAAACAGTGGTATGTGTTATTATCTAAACTATAGCTTTTATTTAAATTTCACAAGTGTTCATGCTAATAATGTTCGTTCTCTGTTCCAAGATCTCAACTAAGATATCCCATTGCATTTAGTCATTATCTTTTCTTAATGTCCTCTGGCTTGTGGCAGTTTCTCCATTTTCCCTTGGTTTTCATAACCTTGACAGTTTTGAAGAATACTGGTTTTGCATTTTGTAGGATGTCCTCTTGTTGAGTTTTCTGATATTTTTCTCATGATTAGAATAAGATGATAGATTTGGGGAGAAAATAGAGGTGAAGTAGGATAAAATGCTAATAGTTGATTAGATGATGATGACATGAAAGCACTGGGCATACTACGGAGTTAAGGAGGCCCCTGAGTATGAAATATGGTGGTCCTCCCAGGGTTGGCTGTCATTCACAATCATACTGTATTGAATACTAAGCATGGACTCTTTATATTTCAAGGAGACAAAAGTGCATAGTGATTTGCAATGAGTCTTTTCATAATCATGATAAGTTTGAGTGAGTTTGTACTTTGTGGAAGTTTAAGATACAGAGTTACTAATCCATTTCAATAGTAAAAAGCTGGGCCTTCCCAAACTGAAACTGGAAGCAAGGGGCCCTACTCTATCTCTCTTCTATGAGAAAGGCAACTTCATTTTGCAGAGACCTCCCTGCTATAAGCGTTCTGTGATTAGATTTATACTTGTGCCCCTAAATGATTTTCATAAAATGGTTCAGTAGGATTTTGAACTGAATGCTTGTATACCCTGCTCACCTCTAATTCATACATTGAAATTCTAACACTAAGGTGATAGCATTCATAGGTGGGATCTTTGGGATATAATTATGTTGTAGGGTGGAGTCCTCCTGAATGGACTGTGCCCTTAAGAGAGGCCCCAGAGAGCTCCTTCACTCCCTTTCACAATGTGAGACACAAAGAAAAGGTGGCCATCTATAGACCAGGAGGCACATTCTCACCAGACACTGGATCTGCCAGTACCTGGGTCTTGGACTTCCCAAAATTGTGAGAAACAAATTTCTGTTGTTTCTAAGCCACCTAGTCTAAGGTAATTAGTTATAGTAGCCTGAGCAGACCAAGACAAATAAGCATGACCAAATATTTTCATACACAGACACCTGCACACACATACACACTCACACAGTTATCAAGGGCTATATAGTTTCAAACAGAAATTCATTATTGGATCGTCTTGCTATAACACCAGGAAATAGTAAATGGATTATCTATTTCCTTATTTTTACTATTCCATCAATTATTGGAATAGTCATTAAATTCACTGGGAAATCACTGGGAAAAATCAATAGAAAAGAAACCAAGAAACCAAGTGCTAATCCAAATGCCTTGTGTCCTAACACAGATATTTATCATTCACATGTCCAAATTATGTCATGTATGTGAAGTATTGTAAAATGTATGTAACAAGGTTGAAAATTTAACTTTCAAATGAATTCTCCTGCTGAAGACTCATTAGAAAAAAAATTAAACTTATTTTCTGCACCTCCTCATCCACTGTTGTCTTGAGGTATAATGAATTTCCCTTAACTGCAGTTAGGAGTAATTATCTTCTTTTTTTTTTTAAATTCTAAGATTAGAAAGTAGAATTTTCCAGAAAGAATTTGTGTTTCCTTAACATATATGTGCATTTAGAAGATCTATATAAAAGATTTCAAAATAGTTGCCTATTGATTACAGGCTTTTTTGTTTTGATGTGAAGGGCATTTTAAAATATTTAAAATAGTCATTAGCTTTTAAAATGTGAGAGAATTCCCCAAGAAGGTATCTTCTCAGTTTCTCTTGTTGAACCAAAAGACATGATATGGTTGGATACTGCTGAGGGTATATGGTCTCTAACTTGTCAGTCTTATACCTGGCCAGCTCTACTCATTTGCTTTCAAGTTCTGGTCAACAGAAATTAGAATTCCTGGTCTATATTTTTCCAAATAATTAAGGTAGATTGTCATCTGGAAGGGAAAGGTTTGTACTTTTAAGGTAAAGAGGGGAATGGTTTAATTTCAATGGAGTTGCATCTTTCAGGAATGGAAAAGAAACAAGAGAAAGGGTGGTAAAGAGCCCTCTGGAGGGCCCTTGTCTGAGATGTCCAGATGCAGAAGGGGCAGGAGCCTGTGAGTCTTGTGAACTAACTTCTCTTCCTTCCTTTCTAGTAACTGAACTTACCACAAAGGACTAGAGTCACTGAAGAGCTGTCATCTTTTTCCAGCCCTCAAGGGTATCTGCAAAGCATGATGGTAACAGTAATCTTTAAAACCTGAGACCCAATCTTATTCCCATTTTCTAGGACCTAATATGCCCCAGAGAGAAGGAGTCCCAAAAAACCATTGACACTGGAACTGAACTGCCAATTTGGGTAGGCAGAGAATTGGAATTTGATTTTATCCGATTTAGAAAAATAAAGAAATGCAACATTACCTTCATCCCAGAGTTTAGAACAACTTACTCCTGTGAATCATAATAAATGTTGGTTTTTCTTTAAAAAAGACTAGATATTTTTTAAAAATAAGAAGCAAGGAAGCATAGTAAATGATAGTAATTCAATTGATTAGGTTCAATTTAAGTTTATATTCAAGAATAAGTGGTTGAACTAGATGGTCTCCAAACCCTTTCTTGGTTCTAAAGCACAAAATATTGGTAATCTAAGTGAATATTCTGAACACAGTTGATAAATGGAGGTTGAATTATCCAGGCTGGCAGGTAGAATAACTTAGCAACCAGGCATACAAGGATGGTGATGCAGATATCTATCTTCATTCTGAAGCCACTGTCACTTAACAGACAAATACATTGCATGCAAAAATTTAAATTTAATGGAAATGATGGTTCTTAAACCAAAGTTGACAGTTTACTAAGTTAGAATTTACTACAGGTCTCTTTACAACTGTGAGAAATTTTATTTATTTTTATTCTGATAAAGAGGTTTTATTTCTGAGCTCAGGACTCAGGTGTACAACTGTGTCCTAGACATTTCCCCTGGTAAGTCTCAGAGACACTCCAGACTCATGTAATCACATGTTCCAAAATCTCCAACCCTCCCAAAGTGCCCCTCTTCTCTATTTCCATTTATTATGTTACCTGAACTAGACACCTGGGAGCTATCATATATCATCAATATCCCATATCTAGTTAGTGGCCAGATCTCTGTGGACTCTATATCTTTAACTTTCCGAGACCATGACACTGCCTTCTATCCTCTTGGCTGCTCTTTTTCCAGATAGTCATTATCTCTCACCAGAAGCATTGCAGCAGTCTCTTGGCTAAATTTAACTTCCAGCTTTTAATCCTATTAACATCTGCACACTGCCACCAGGATGACCTCCTCATGTTTCATTGAAAAATGCACAGAAGCACAGACACTTTGGAAGACAGTTTAGCAGTTTCTTACAAAGCTAAATATAGGCTTACCACTAATCCAGAAATTATGCAATTAGGTATTTATCCAATTGACTTGAAATTTTATGTCAACGTAAAAACCTGTACCAGAATGTTTAGGTCAGCTTTATTTACGATTAGCAAAAACTAGAAGAAACTAAGATGTCCCTCAACAGGTGAATGGATAAACAAACTGTGGTATATCCATACTATGGAATACTATTCAGAGATAAAAAGGAATGAGTTTTCAAACCTTGCAAAGACATGGATGAATCTTAGATGTGTTTGCTGAGTGAAAAAATCTACTCTAAAAAGGTTACATATTAAATTATTTCATTTATATGACATTCTGGAAAAAGCAAAACTATAGAGATGATAAATAGTGTTTGTTGGGAATTCAAAAGTTGGGAAGAAGGAAGAGTAGTAGGCAAACACAGAAGATATTTTAAGATGGTGAAACCATTTCAAATAACATAATGGTAGACACATGACATTATGCATTTGTCAAAACCCACAGAACTTTACAGTGAGTAACTATTAATGGATGCAAATTTTAAAATCATTTAGGAGGTGAGAGAGATCTTAGGGTGAATGTAGACTGTGGCAAAAGAATCTAACTGTATTACAGGGGACCTGGGTGGCTCAGTCAGTTGAGCATCCAACTCCTGATTTCAGCTTAGGTCATGATCTCGTGATTTCAAGGTCATAGAATGGAGCCCCAAGTCAGGCTCCATGCACAGCAAGGAGTCTGCTTCTCCCCTACCCCCTCTCAAATAAGTAAGTAAGTAAGTAAGTAAATAAATAAATAAATAAAATCTTTTAAAAAAAGAATCTAACTATGTTACAAATATATGAAACAACCTCACTGAAGCTGGTGAAAGAAAAAGGTGCTGACAATCATTTTGAAAATGATTGGAATCTGTAAGATTAAAGGTGAAAGGAACTATATATAAGCACTGTAATCTAGTTAATGAGGTTATTTCTCATGAGTGTGTGGATTAATAATTCTGAAACCACTATACATGTATGATGGAATTGAATAGCTGAGTAAATGGATGGCAGATGGAGTGAGCTGGGTTTCTCATTGTTGCAGTGGGAAGTTATAGAAAACAAGGAGGCTGGAATGAGTCTATGGTAATGGATCAGAGTTGGAGATATGACTATGAACTCATGTTTAGCTCCATATGCATAGGCTCACCAAGAAATATTTATAGAAATGTGGGTAAGAATGGGTTAGTACACAAATGTACTTCCTCACTCTTTCAGCTGAGAGGGCCTAGAAGCAAACAATGCCCTGAGAGCAATAAGCATACCTAGTGCCCAGATCTTGGTTTCTAACTTGATTCTCCAGTAAAAAGAACCAGGGCTCCTTGGAAAATAGCCAATTCTAGGGCTAGGGCAGGAAATAAAGATGATGAACGTCAAGCATCTTCTCGTGCCAGAGAGTAAGGCAGGACACAGGAACCAACCAAAAAAAGCTCCCAATGACCAAGGCTGAAACAATTTGAATGAAAAGATAAATAATGTAGGATTGGATTATAACACAAAGTATAAAATAAATAACCATGAATTACAACTGATATAAATGATTGAATAAATAAAATAATAGATAAGAATAGACAAGTTTCCCATGCAAGAAAAAAGATCTATATAATTTATGTCGAGACTCCAACTTCAAGGAGCTAGATCATAAATCCTTATTCCTTAGTGTGAGCTATGCGTAGTGACTTCCTCCCAAAAATATAATATGTGAAGGGTGGGGGAAAAAAAAGAGCAACTTTACAGTGGAGAAATGTACAAACACTACCTTAAGCAGGTGATCAAGGTTAACATCTGTTATGATAAATCATGTATGCCCCCTTGAAATGGTATGATAAAAATGACACTTTACTTTTGAGGTCTTCCTTCCCTAACCCCCATAACCACAGTTTAGTCATGGGAAAAACATCAGACAAATCCCAGTGAGAGATATTATACAAAATATTTGACCAGCACTCCTCAAAACTCTCAGGGTTATCCACTGTAAGGGAAGCCTGAGAAATAGTCACACTTAAGAGGAGACTAAGGAGACATGATGACTAAATGTAATGTGATATACTGGATGGGATTCTGGAACAGAAAAATAGCATTAAATAAAAATGGAAAATCTGAATAAAGTATGGGCTTTAGTTAATAATAATGTATCTATATTTATTCATTTATTGTGACAAATGAACATACAAATGTAAGATATTAATAATAGAAGAAACTCTATTGGGTATATGGTAACTCTACTTTCACAATTTTTTTGTAAATCTAAAACTTTTAAAATAAATTTGTTTAAAAATTCAGTGTCAGAGTGCCTGGGTGGCTCAGTCAGTTGAACGTCTAACTCTTGGTTTTGGCTCAGGTCATGATCTCATGGTCATGATCATGATCATGATCTCATGATCTCATCAAGCCACACCTCAGGTTCCATATTTAGTGGGAAGTCTGCTAGAAGATTCTCTCCCTCTGCCCCTCTCTCCACTGGCAGGTACATGTGTGCATGCTCTCTATCTCAAATAAATAAATAAATCTTTTTACAAAAATCCAGGGCAAATAAAAAAATAAATAAATTCAGTGTCTACTATGTGCTAGACACTGAGCTAGACGTTGGGAATAGAGATAATAGCTCCTGCACTCATAGAAATTATTGACTGGTCACTGAGAGAGGCACTATGAAATAATCACAAAAATAACTATAGAATATGTATAGATTGTAGAGAAAAATTACTGTACTGTAACAGAAGATTTATTCTAGTTTGAGGATCATTAAATTCTCCCAATAAAGTGACATTTAAACCAAGTAAAAGTTATCCAAGTATGGGTGGGGAAGGGGCTAGGGAGAAGGAAAACACTAAAAATGAAAGGAATTGCATGTGGCAAGGACCAAGGCAGGAGGAACTTCACATTTTGAGGGAATGGAGAAAAGGCCATTGCTTTTGGAGTTTTGAGCTCAATATGGAGGAAGAAAGAAAGAGCGAGACAGAAACCAGGTCTTTGAGTGGTTTGTAACCTGGGATCCGTAGGCTCCCAAAGGGCTGATGGGTAGAACTTTGTATTTCAAAAACTCATTTTCCTTTAACCCTATGTACTTTATGTATTAAAAAATATTATTCTAAGGGATATCTGGGTGGCTCTGTGGGTTAAGTGTCTGCGTTTGACTCAATTCATGATCCTGAGGTCCTGGGATAGAGCCCCACCTCTGGCTCTGTGCTCAGCAGGGAGTCTGCCTCTCCCTCTCCCTGTGCCCCTCTCCCTGCTCCTGCTCTCTCTCTCTCTCTGTTGCTCACTCTGTCTCTCAAATAAATAAATCTTAAAAAAATATTATTCTGAGAAGAGGTTTATAGGCTTTAACAGACCTCCAAAGGCCACCAATATGACACCATGTTAAGGATATTAAACTTTATCCCAAGTACAAAGAGAAAAACATTGAAACATTTTAGGCTGCTTAAAATTCTTCATTGGTTAAACTTTCCCGTAAGATAAAGTCCAAACTCCTTAGCAAATCCTACAAGACTCTCCATGAAATGGTCACCACAGGCTTTTTCAGAAATTTATTGTTCATCACATTCTCAACAATTTTATCTTTCTTGTTCCACATTCAGATGTTAACAAGCCCCTTGAAGTCATCAGAGAAGATCTGCTGTTTCCTATCTTCTTACCTATACTCATGTTTCCTGTGCCAATAAAATTCTTTCTTTTTGTATGCTCAGTTCTTAGAGTTTGGTCAACAAGAATTTTCTCTATAAACCTTTCCCTGTCTCCCCAGATTGAAATGAAGCTCCCTCCCTCCTTCTACCATTATACCCTAGGTAGGGTAAACAGAATAAGTGCCCCCCCCCATCCAGTGCCCACACCCTAATGCTGCAACCTCTGAAATGTGTTACCTTGAATGGTGAAATGGGACTTTGCAGATGTAATTAAATGAAAGTTTTTGAGATGGGAAGACCATCCTGAATTATCTGGTATGCTCAGTGTAAACACAAGAGGTCATATAATAAGAAAGAAGAAGTGCTAAAGTGGGAGAAGGAAGGGGAACAGTGCAATCAGAGGGAAAAAGTGGAAGAGGGGGAGGGAGAAGAGATTTGAAGATGCTACTCTGCTGGCTTTGATGATGAAGGAAGGGGCCACAAGCAAAGAATGTGGGTGTCCTCTAGAGGCTGAAAAAGGCAAGGTAACATTCTTGCCAAAAGAATCCCTGCCAACACTGGATTTTTAGACTTCTGAGCTCCAGAACTGTAAGACAATAAATTTGTGTTGTTTTAAGCCACTGAATTTGTGATAATTTGTTATATCAGCAATAATAAATTAATACAGTAGATATACCTCTACTTGGTTTCTCTTATAGTCTACTATATTTGCTTATGTCCCCCTAATTATTTATTACATATTCAATTACCTATTCAACAACATCAATTATGATTCAAGGGGCTTGTCTTGGCTTGGTGCTCTTCACCATCTTGGAAATACAATGGTGGACGAAACAGATGAAGTCCCTGATCCTTTGAAAATTGCAACTCAATGTCTGGCATAAAATGGTTTTTCTTGAAACATTTTTTGAATGAGTCAATCTAGATGATTTTATAATTATGAACATTATTTGTATTACTTTTATTCAAGTAACAGTTCTATAAAAAATGGGTGCTGTTAAAATTCATCAGAGATGGTGAGGCCATGCCTAAATTTTATACCAAAGTAAATTTTATACCACTGTTTCGGAACAAGAAGGAATTCATAGAGTTGGAATTCTTATTGTTAGTTTTTTTTTTAAACTCCTGAAAAACCAAATGTACACATTAGGGTGACTATTATACATTTTATACACGTATTTGATTCAAGGTGATGATATTTGGGTTGATGAGATAGAACTCCCTGCTATTTGGTTTACCTTGTAGACTAGTAATAACTTGAGAACAAATTCTGAATAAGTAAACAATTGGATAAGCCCTCACAGATTATTAGACGTATGTTTATGACACTTTTCACAGTGGCCAAGAAATAAAACCAATGTTATAGTAAACATAAAGAATAAATATCACTTCTTTTCAATTTTTAGTGAAAAATCTAAAGAACCTTTCAGAGACCATCTGGAATACCTTCTGAGCTTCTAAATGACCTTCCCCTTTCTTCTCAGTGTTGGGCCTACCGCAAGCTAAAAATCTAACTAATGACTAATTGTTTAGTAGACACTGATCTTCTGGCTTTCTGTAAGGGTCAAGCTCCCAATCCTGAGACTTAGAGGTCTCTGTTTTCATTTTAAGGTCATACTGGTCTGTATGAACTGTATGCAATTTGTTGTAAAGCAGATAGAGTAAGAGGACCACCATGGAAAGTGAGCAGAGGAGTAACATGGACCTGGCCATGGGAGGATATATCTGATTATTGAATGACAGCCTCTTGGAAGAGCTGAGAACCAGCCTACATCCCATAAGGGCTTCTTAGATTTTCAAGCAGAAATTTCTATGGGGAAAGACTGAGTCTAAACAGCATTTGGCACAAATTCTTTTGTGACCAGAACGAAGAAGAAAACATGGCTTTGGAAACTTAGAAAACTATCTGGACTCACAGGAGAAAACTTTTTAGAGTCTAGGTAAAGACACTTTTCTGTTCTAGCACTTCTAAAATGATTAAAAAAGAATAAGAAAAGCATGAATCCATAAGAACAAGAGAAAGGAAGACATAACATTAGCAAATACAATTTTTTGTTTTTAATTTACTTTGCAATGGGAATGGGCTTAGTATTTGGGAGACTACATACTCATCACTGTCTTTTTTCTCTAGTTCACATACACTCACCTAATTCATTATGTCTATTCATAGTAGAAAAAAATGCTGACTCCGAAGAGTCATTTGTTTATGCTATAAACAAATCTGCTTGCTCAGCCTAGAATCAAAAGTCCTATTAGAGCACATACCACCTGCTGAAGCATCCAGGGTGCATGAGAGATGTAGAGCAAAGAGCAGATGGAGGTGTGGTAACTGACAGAGCAGGTGGAGTGGCCATGATTTATAGCGCTTACATAGAGAAAGGCTAGACGCAGAGAATAGATTGGCACGGCAGAACCAGTGGGAAGCTAAGTGTTTGGAGGGATGAGAGGCAGAGGTGAGGCTCCAGATGGAGCAAATGGGAACTGAGTTAAAGACCGTGTAAGAAGATTTGTAACCCCCAACATCAGCCCTTCTACACAGAGCGCCAGACTGATGCTCACTTGCTATCCACACCTACTCTCTCCACGCAAGAAGAGACCAGAGCTTTCTTTTCCAGAGCAAAGGCAGGTTTGCAGGGAAGGTAATAAAGTTTTAACTTCAAAGTCCCTCATCTGAATAGACCCCTTCTAAGAGAGAGAGCCTGGGACAGGACCAACAATGTGTTCACACAGTCATATGTAGTTTTTAAAACTTTGCAGAAGGAAATATTTTAACTCTAATTATTTAAGACTGCTATCTCTTTCCAATTCAAGTTTCTTTCTGTCATTTTCCTTCTCATTTCAGACCGTTTTGGAGTGGCTATGAGCATTTTGGAATATGTCTACGGGAAAGTTGAGTTGGGGATGCATTTAATTTGAGTTTACTGGGATACGTTTATGCTGCTTGCAAGCACTTGTGTGTATAAAGTGTTCTTAGCCATCCCAATGTAGAAGGGGTTACCTTTGTATCAACTACTACTCATTCCATCAATAAACCTGCATTGTGGCCCAAAGACACAGAGACAAAAGTTAAACAATGGCACGAATATGTCTTACGGCGCCCAGCTTAAGGAATAAGTAAATGATAAAGAATAAGCAAGTTAGTCCATGGAAAATTCTTCCAATCATCAGATTTATGAAGAGTAAGCCAAAGATTTCATTCCCACAAATGTCTGGTTAAAATGGAAATTCTCTCTTGTTGGAAGCATACTTGATAATGTAATGTGTAAAATTATTGCACCATACAATATTTTATGGCAATTGCACAAAATAGAATAAGCTAGAATTTCCATGTCTAGAAACACAAACACATACACATAATAGTATGTATGTGTGAAATCACATGATTCAGGTATCCCAATGGATCAGATTGTCTTCAAAGCAAAATGACCTAAAACAGCAATGTAAAAATTCTTTATATATATATATATACATATAAATTTATATATATACATAAAGTATATAAATATATACACATATACATATGTATATATATACATATACATAAAATTTATATGTATATATATTTATATATATATATAAGAATAAGGCAGAATATGTATTGTAAGTATTTATTTAGATAAACGCTTAAAGGAATATGAAACTAGAGTAATCACAGTAACCGAAATTGGTAGAAGTTATTCTGAGATAAAGAAGAAACTCAAAAGAAGCAATTTCAGATTATACTAAGGCAATGAATGATTCATTAAGAGAGAATTTTTTTTTAAGAGAGAAATTTTAAAATTAGAAATAATGGGTTTTGGATAATTTGATAAAATGCAATTAATGAAGAAGTGAGAATCATATGAACATGTTGGGAAAAATTAATTTTTGGCCGTTTTACATGCAATATTGACATTGTAAAGATAACATGAAACTCATAATATACCACCGTGATGAAGACATGATGACAAGTTGGCTGATGAATGTCATCAATTTAAATATTTTTTACGACTAGTCATTACACAAGGCATTTGAAATGCCCTGAAATCTCTCAGCTTGTAATGGAGGAAATGTAATAGAGGGCTCCCCAAATTTGGCAGCTATCTTAATTTATCTGACATTACCAATGAATTGTGAAACTCTAAGAAATATCTTTAAATTACCAACATTCTTTAAAAATCAATCGAGCTGGATGAATTATTTTCTTAGTTTCTGTACAGAAATGATTTTTATACTATTGTTGTATAAATAAGCCAAGAGTCTATAGCAAAAAAAAATATGTGGGAGAAAAAGTATCATACAGTGAATTAATCAACACTGTTATTTTCCTGGATTTTGTGACATTTGTGGAACTTGTCAGCTTTTTAAAATGTGCTATTTGTTGTAACCTTTTTTTCTCATAAATAGTCATTTTCATACTAAATTTGGGTTCACAATTTGGTGTTCTTTTCATTTATGACAGTCCTATACTGTAAAAGCTTCAGATTCCACAAAACCTGTATCTGTCCCTCCTCAAGACATCCTGAAAAGGGGAGAGCTGGGACTCATAAGGAACTGCCAGGCCGGACAGAGGATCAGCTGAAGTCCACAGACCTGGCTGCACAGGGGTCTGTCCAGTCACCCAACTGCGAAGCTCCAAATCCACAGGCCTTATCCACAGATGCGGAGCTCTAGTTAGCTCTTTAGTACCATGATTAGAAAGAGAAAAAAAGTGAAAAATGTCAGAGAACCACAGAGACTACCACAGACCCATGCGATCCAGATTTATGAAATATATTAACATTTGCCCTTATTCTCTTTGGCTATGTATTTTATTTTATTTTTTATTTTTTCTTAATTTTTGGCTATGTATTTTTAAAGAAACAAAAGATCACACTTATATCACAAAAGATCCAGATTTATGAAATATATTAACATTTGCCCTTATTCTCTTTGGCTATGTATTTTATTTTATTTTTTATTTTTTCTTAATTTTTGGCTATGTATTTTTAAAGAAACAAAAGATCACACTTATAGTTGAAGGCCCCTTGAAAACCTTCTCCATCGGACATATCCCTCATGCTCATTTGAGGAGTTCTAGTTGGATTTGCTTCTCAAATCTATCCCAGATCTGCTCACTGCTCACACCTCCCTGGCTACCACCATGCCCCAGGTGACCGTCACATCTCACAGAGACCAGAGCAAACAATGGCCTCCTAACTGGTCCCTTTGCTTCTACTCTCAGTTTTCCATATTGCACAATGATCTTTCAAAAACTTAAGTCACATTTGTTTCCTTACCTTATTTAAAACCTCCCAGTGGAGGTGCCTGGGTGTCTTAGTCTGTTTAGAGGTTAAGAGTCTGCCTTCAGCTCAGGTCATGATCCCAGAGCCCTGGGAGGGAGCCCTGTGTGCGTTAACCTCCCTGCTCAGTGAGAGCCTGTTTCTCCTACCCCCTCTGCCTCTCCTCTCCCTGCTCACGCTCACATGCTCACATGCGCGCGCTCTCTCTGTCAAATAAATAGATAGATAGATAGATAGATAGATAGATAGATAGATAGATAGATAAATAAATAAAATCTTTAAAAAAACTAAAACCTTTCAGTGGCT
>CM053605.1:60441884-60461680 GCA_028646535.1 Procyon lotor
CCCCCCCCCCCCCCCCCAGGTCCACCCTGGACCGTTCTGGCATTGTCCATGATTGGGTGTAAATGACACCTCCCTAGGACAATCTCCTCTGACCACCTTCCTAAAGCAGCATCGCCACGCCCACGCCTTTACATTGTTTTGTTTTCATGGACTTTTTGTAATCCTTAATGATCTCATTTATTTATTGCCTTTTTTTTTCTATGTGCTTTCAACATTGAAATATAAGCTCCTTGAAGTTGGGAGATCCGCTACTTTTTATATTGCTGTGTTTTAAGCAGTCCTGTTATATTGCGGGTGGTCAATACATCTTTGTGGAATAACTCTGGATTAGATTCTGCATAAACACCACTAGGTGTTAGCCAATAATAGAGCAATGACTTCGAAAATGTGAAAGAACACGATCTTCCACTTGGAATATAGTATCCGGCCAGATTGTTAATCAAGTGTGAGGACAGAAAAGGACCTTTCTTAACATGTTGGGACTCAGGAAATTTACTTCCCACATCCCTTTCTTGAGAAGCTGGATAGGTTCCAATTAAGAGTACTAAACTAAGTAAGAGGTAGACACGGAATCCAGATAGTTGTGTATCAAACCCAAGAGCACAGGAAAGAGATGTCTCAGGATGAACAACAGGCCTACAGAGCAATCGGTTCAGAATGCAGCCAGGGGACAGAGGGTACCAGGAGGAGGCCACCAGGAAAAGGATGATCTGATAAGAGAGGTCATTTGGAAAAAACAAAAGAAAACAAAAGCAAAAACAAGATGAGTGTTCAGAGGATACTCGGGTGCTTTTAGAAAAACATTAGGAAATATATTTGTGGGGGCACCTGGGTGGCTCAGTCATTGGGTGTCTGCCTTCGGCTTGGGTGATGATCCCAGGGTCCTGGGATCAAGCCCGGAGTCAGGCTCTCTACTCAGCAGGAGGCCTGCTTCTCCCTCTCCCACTCCCCCTGCTTGTGTACCCTTTCTCTCTCTGTGTCCCTCTCTGTGAAATAAATAAATAAAATCTTAAAAAAGAAAAAAGGAAATCTATTTGTGTAGTCATAAAATGTAAAGTGAAAATAGCTCTATAATTCTATTTAGAAAACAGGTTAGGGGTAGGGGTTAGCTCTAAATTCTATTTAGAAAACAGGTTGTATCCTATTTATAATAGGAGGAAGTTAATGTCTAAAATCAACAAATTGAGTGTGCAGTGATTTGAAAATAAAATGATAACTCTGGTAGAATAGCCAAGAGAATGAAAAGTGGCTGCCTCTGGTAAATAGGCTGGGAAGTTAGGAAGTGTGGGGGCTGGATGGGGGCATTGCTGCCTTCCTTATGAGTCTTTTAGTGCTACCTGACATATGACTTTGGTAAAAATAAAAATATCTAGAAATTTTAGAACTATAGTTTCTTCTGATAACAATAACAATGACCACAGTAAAAGCAAATAAACAGCTCAGGCTTACACTAACTCCATTGTCTATGAATCTGGAAAAGATGTATGACTGTCTTGGAGATCTTTCTGTCTCATTCATGAACCACATTCATCCCGTCCTTTGGGGTACAGTGGTTTAGATAACCTTACACATTTGAAAACCTAATTGTGCAATGCATTTTTCAACACTGTGTGGTTTAGAAACTATATGGCTATGCCAGGAGTGTGTGTGTGTGTGTGTGTGTGTGATCTTTTTGAGAAATGTCGGTAGATACGGCCCAGAAAAGGGGAAACTTAAATTCTTCCAACAGAATTCCCAATTGGCCTGCAGTGGTAATGCTTATGGGAAGATCAAAATTGTGCATGTGGTAATGTCTAAGACTTTGGAAAAAACCTTTCAAGTATTAGCCAGACTCTTTGAAGTGAATTCAAAATACTGAAAAATAATTTATAAAGAATGTTTTTTGGAAGTGAGGGGTTGGACAAGGGCAGGACTGGCTTTTATTTTCATAACTGTTCTTTTAAATAAAATATGAAAAGATCATAGTTGGAGTTTTTGTGCTTCTAATGGTAATGGGGAACACAACAAACATTTTTGAAAAGCGACAACTTTCAATTTGACTTTTGTCCAAACCAAATAGAACTTGAAATGTAAAAGTTTTGGCATTTGTAAAATGAAAAGTCTTTATACTTTTGCATGATCCCAAATTGTCTCCATTCCTAACTCGATAGTTGTTATTAACAGAATATGAGATTGCATCATTTTCACTGTTCTTAGGCAATGCAGATGATACATTCAACTATTTGTTGACTGGTTCTTCACCCACCCAAGTAGACTGAACTAACCTTCTTTTTGGTGGGGGAGGGAACCTGTTCCTGAGACGAAAAAGCAGACAGCCTTCTGCCAAGACTCACTTCCTTTCTGAGTCATTTTGTATGCAAACATCCTTGGTTTCATCTAATGAAGGGAGTATGAGACATCTATTTGGAAACTGAAACATCACAACCACTATTTTGTAGTAAGCTGGGAAAAATGAGCATTATCTTAATTCTCTAGCTTTTTGGGTGAGAGAAAGAATGAGAAAAGAGTTCCAGATGGGCAGGAAGGTGGTTTTAAGGGCTCTTTTGGCAGTGTTACCTACTTCATAAGGTTGTTCCGGGAAAGGAAGCCATGTCTGGTGCCATAGACAAGAAAAACAAAACAAAACAAAATAAAATAAAATAAAACAAACACCAACAGTTTTTATATCTTGCTAGAGTTTGAGATCCAGGCTGGGTGCAAGACAATATCATGAAGTAGAAAAATTCATTGTCTATTCGCTCTCTCCTTACTCCCATCTCCTTGGGTATACAGTGTAGAGTTTCAACTACCACTCTCCCAATCTCAGTGAACCAGCTCATTCATTAGAATAAGCCTGGGATCCAAGCTGGGTTTTGGAGGATTTTTTAAATTTATTTTTGTTTTTTTTATTTTTTGAGCTGCAGTTATGGGAGAAGCTTCCTTTTTTCTTTGGCTGTGAGGCTTTCAGAAGATAAGCTAGAGCTGACTGGAGCCATTGTTCTGGCCTTTTGAGTACAGCCAAAAGAGAATTTTGAGAGAATAAAGCCAAATAAGAACGTTCCAGAAACTGGGAGAAGGTAAGAGAGAAAGAGAGAGGCCGAGAGAGTAAGAGCCATGGAGATTTAGAGGAGAAAGGGGCAGTAAGCAGCCGCCATCAAATGCGTGATGTGCTACTGAGGTTATTTCCAGTTGCATTCTGACTATGGTTTGGTCAATAAAATTCCTCTTTTAATTTAACTTAATTCAAGTTAGGTTTCCAATTGGAGCTAAAAAATGCAACCAAGAGTCCTGCCTTGAGAGACAGTAATGATCTCAAAGGGAACAAAAAAGTCATTGGTGGGTTTGTAGATATAACACTTGGGCAAAGGACATCCTGATAAGGGACCCTTTATCTTTCCCTTGTGACATACTGATGCTGCTGAAGAGAAAGGAAGCAGTGGATGGGTACTTTTAAAATAAAAATAAATTTATTAAGGTATAATTGATGTAAAAGAACCCCCATATACTTAAAGGTACAACTTGATGAATTTTGAGATATTAATACATCTGCGAAACCATCCACCAAAATAAAAATAATGAATCCTTTGCTCTCAGGAGTTTCTATGTGGACCTTTTGCAATCCTTCCATCCACATCCTGACCTTCCATGCCCGTCCAAGGGAAACAATGACTTGTTTTCATATAAAAGGAATTTTACTGTATGTACTCTTTTATTATTTATTTATTTAGAATCTGGATTCTTTCTCTCAGCATAATTGTTTTGTGATTTATCCATGTTGTGTGATTCCGCAAGTCTTTTTTATTTTTTTAAGATTTTATTTATTTATTTGACAGAGAGAGACACAGCGAGAGAGGGAACACAAACAGGGGGAGTGAAAGAGGGAGAAGCAGGCTTCCTGCTGAGCAGGGAGCCTGATGTGGGGCTCTATCCCAGGACCCGGGGACCATGACCTGAGCTGAAGGCAGATTCTTAATGATTGAGCCACCCAGGTGCCTCACCATAGGTGTTTTTTTATTTGTTTGTTTTCACTGATTAGAGTATTCTATTGGATGGATATACCACAAACAAATACCTATTTCTGTGAGACTCAGATCAGTGAACCATAACACTCTTTACCACACTCTCCATTTCTGTAGCCTTTGTATCTTTACTCATTGAACACCCAGAAATCAGTCTTCCTCTCCTCAGAGAGTCCCTTCCTATAAGCAACCTCCTCAACCTCTTTCTCCAATGCCTCTCTCCTCTACTCCACTCTGGCCACTTCTTCCTAAGTCACACTTTGATCCTTGTCATCACTACCATTCCACCTCTGAAATTACTCATTTGAACATTCCCCTTTCTGACAACAGCTTCCTAATCTTCCAACTTGTTTGGCAAAGTGCCCCCTCTGCAAGGTCTTTTCACCTCATCTGGACTTCCCAAAAGTTGGTAACTAGACTGACTCTTAATCTATCAAACTCCTCTTGTCTTCACTTCCCTCTCTACTGCTCAGATTCCATGTCGCATTTCAAACACTCTTTTTTATGTACTACAATTTCCCATACTTTATCCTTCCCTCACACTCACCCTTAAAAAAAAAGCAATTTGATGAACTCCATTATACGCTGTCTTTATACATATGCCCGGGCAACAGAGGGTGTGTTTGTGGCCTCCCACTTAAACTGGGCTCCCGACGCTGCATGCCAACACTTCTCACCATTCTCTTCAGCAACAACCTCAAAGCTTTTCTACTTTCCTCAATCCTTTGACCACTCTCCAATAACATGTGCCTCCCTACTCCCAGCTTGTCACTTTGCCTCCTGGATCATAAAGTAGAAGCCTTTAGATATTACATTGTTGAATTTTCTACCTTCCATATTTACAGCAACACCTGTGAAGTTTTTGCACCCGCTTTCTTCCCTTCTATTACAATGCAGGAAGCATTCTTCTCTGAACTTCCTTGTGTTTTCTGGACCTTACATATGACCACTTTCTCAGGAACTCTTAATTTGTCCTGTTTCTCACTTGTGTTTTTTATCTTTATTTTTTTTTCCTTACTGGATTCTTCTCAGTATCCTTTTAAAATACCCTATATTCTTCCATCTTAAGGGAAAGTGTCTCTCTTTCATCCCCTTAACAAAAACCTTCATAGAAACCTCTCTGGGCTTCACATCCTCCTCCAACTGTGACATCTCTCTTCTTTTATCTTCAGAGCCAAAGTCTTTAAAGAGCTGTCTTTAATGGTATATTCTGGCTTCTGTTCTCCACCATGTCACTACAACCATGTTTACTAAGGTCACCAAGAAACTCCTCATAGCTAAATATAATGGATCCTCGAGGCCTTTTCTTACTTAACAATTTAACTCATTTGATGTGTTGTCCCTCATTCTTGAAACAAGTTAGGCTGGCCAAGAGATGGAGTGCAGAGAAAAGAAATTCATTACAATTGGACAACTGGAGACCTAGATTCTAAGTAGCTTTCTTTGACAGCAATCTTTCTGCTTCCAGGTCACTTATATCTCTGAGCCTCTGGTGTCACATTTTTAAACTGAAGAGAAGACATCAAGTATGCAAAAGTTGGTCGTGGGGGGATGGGGATAGACCAAATGACTTTCTGAGCTTCTTTTTAGCCTCTGGAATCTATGGTTGCTGATTTTGAGACACACGTGAGTTAGCAGTCATATTTGTACACATTGATCAGGGTTTCTATCTTTGAAGTGGACACTTTCTCTTGGTTCCTAAATTAATTCTAGGTTATAAATTCATCTTTGGAGACAATATAAACTCTTTCATGTCTCCAACCTCCTCTTCACTAATGACTGGATTTTCTAGAGAGGAATAACTAGTCAATTGAAATACTAAGTTGGCTCTTTTAGCATGCTAAGCCATTCAAACTAATAGAAATAAAAGTTTTGTCATTGATCAAAGCACCAAGTGGTAACATTTTTTTCTGCCCCACAGACTTGACCTATCAGGAAGACATATAAAATGTTTACACTGGCTTCAGTACTGTGAATACTACTTCTTTAGTTTTGGGACAAATAGTCTTTAAAAAAAATACCTGGAGAAAAAAAAGCAGCATAAGTAACAGAGAGCAAAAACTTTGTATTCCATTTTGTCAGGGAGAAGCAGATGAGAATTGTTGGTTCCAAAGTTCAAAGCTGAACTTCTGTTCAGCTTACAGAAGTTGAACTACACTTGAGATGACTTTATGACTTTTTTTTTTAATTAAAATATAATGTACTATTTGCTTCAGGGGAACAGATCTGTGAATCTTCAGTCTCATGCTATTCACAGCACTCACCATAGCATGTACCCTCCTCAATATGCATAACCCAGCCACCCTATCCCTTCCCACCACCCATGCCTAGCAACCCTCAGTTTGTTTCCTATGATTAGGAGTCTCTTATGGTTTGTCTCCATTTCTGATTTTGTCTAATATAATTTTTCCCTCATTTCTGCTATGATCCTGTTTTGTTTCTCAAATTCCACATGTCGTTGAGATCATATGATAATCGTCTTTCTCTGACTGACTTATTTCACTTAGCACAATACCCTCTAGTTCCATCCATGTCATTGCAAATGGTAAGATTTCGGGTTTTTGATGGCTACATAGTATTCCATCACACACACACACACACACACACACACACACACACACACACACACACACCACATCTTCTTGATCCATGTTGATGTGCATGATGTTGATGGGCAAACTAAGTTCTTTCCATAGTTTGGCTATTGTGGACATTGCTGCTATAAATATTCAGGTATATGTACCCCTTTGGATCACTGCATTTGTATCTTTAGGGTAAATACCCAGTAGTGCGATTGCTGGGTCATACAGTAGCTCTATTTTCAACTTTTTTAGGAATGTCCCAACTGTTTTCCAGCGTGGCTGCACCAGCTTGCATCCCACCAACGGTGTAGGAGGGTTGCCCTTTCTCTGCATACTCGCCAACATCTGTTGTTTCCTGACTTGTTAATTTTAGCCATTCTGACTGGTGTGCAGTGTTATCTCACTGTGGTTTTGATTTGTATTTCCCTGATGCTGAGTGATGTTGAGTACCTTTTCACGTGTCTGTTGGCCATTTGGATGTCTTTCTTTGCAGAAATGTCTGTTCATGTCTTCTGCCCATTTCTTGATTGGATTATTTGTTCTTAGGGTGTTGAGTTTGATAAGTTCTTTATAGATTTTGGATACTAGCCCTTTATCTGATATGTCATTTGAAAATATCTTCTCCCATTATATCAGTTGTCTTTTAGTTTTGTTGACTATTTGCTTTGCTGTGCAAAAGCTTTTGATCTTGATGAAGTCCTAGTAATTCATTTTTGCCCTTACTTCCATTGCCTTTGGGGTTGTTTCTAGGAAGAAGTTGCTGCAGTTGAGGTTGAAGAGGTTGTGCCTGTGTTGTCCTCAAGGATTTTGATGGATTCCTGTCTCACATTGAGGTCTTTCATCCATTTTAAGTCTATTTTTGTGTGTGTAAGGAAATGGTCCAGTTTCATTCTTCTGCATGTGGCTGTCCACTTTTCCCAACACCATTTATTGAAGAGACTGTCTTTTTCCATTAGACATTCTTTCCTGTTTTGTTGAAAATTAGTTGATGATAGAGTTGGGGGTTCATTTATGTGCTCTTTTTTCTGTTCCATTGATCTATGCGCCTGTTTTTGTGCCAGTACCATACTGTCTTGATGATTACAGCTTTGTAATAGAGCTTGAAGTTTGGAATTGTGATGTCATCCACTTTGGTTTTCTTTTTCAACATTCCTCTGGCTATTTGGGGTCTTTTCTGGTTCCATATAAATTTTAGGATTATTTGTTCCATTTCTTTGAAAAAAATTGATGGTATTTTGATAGGGATAGCATTAAATGTGTAGATTGCTCTGGGTAACATAGACATTTTCACAATATTTATTCTTCCAGTCCATGAGCATGGAATATTTTTCCATTTCTTTGTGTCTTCGTCCATTTCTTTCATGAATATTCTGTAGTTTTCTGAGTACAGATTCTTTGCCTCTTTGGTTAGGTTTATTTCTAGGTGTCTTATGGTTTTGAGTGCAATTGTAAATGGGATTGACTCCTTAATTTCTCTTTCTTCTGTCTTACTGGTGGTGTATAGAAATGCAGCTGATTTCTGTGCATTCATTTTATATCTTGATACTTTACTGTATTCCTGTATGAGTTCTAGCAGTTTTGGGGTGGTCTTTTGGGTTTTCCACATAAAGTATCATATCATCTGCAAAGAGTGAGAGTTTGACTTCTTTGCCGATTTGGATGTGTTTTATTTCTTTTTGTTGTCTGATTGCTGAGGCTAGGACTTCTAGTACTATGTTGAATAGCAGTGGTGGTAGTGGACAGCCCTGCCATGTTCCTGACCTTAGGGGAAAATCTTTCAGTTTTTCTCCATTGAGAATGATATTTGCTGTGGGTTTTTCATAGATGGCTCTGATGATATTGAGGTATGTACCCTCTATCCCCACACTGTGAAGACCTTTTTGATCAAGAAAGGATGTTGTAGTTAGTCAAATGTTTTTTAGCATCTATTGAGAGTATCATATGGTTCTTGTTCTTTCTTTTATTAATGTATTGTATCACATTGATTGAATTTGTGGATGTTGAACCAACCTTGCAGCCCAGGATTAAATTCCACTTGATCATGGTGAATAGTCCTTTTAATGTACTGTTGGGTCCTATTGGCTAGTATTTTGGTGAGAATTTTTGCATCCATGTTCATCAAGGATATTGGTCTGTAATTCTCCTTTTTGATGGAGTTGTTGTCTGGTTTTGGGATCAAGGTAATGCTGGCCTCATAAAATGAGTTTGGAAGTTTTCCTTTCATTTCTCTTTTTTGGAACAGTTTCAGGAGAATAGGTATTAATTCTTCTTTAAATGCTTGGTAGAATTCCCCTAGGGAGCCGTTTGGTCCTGGCTCTTGTTTGTTGGGAGACTTTTGATGCCTACTTCAATCTCCTTACCAGTTATGGGTCTATTCAGGTTTTCTATTTCTTCCTGGTTCAGTTTTGGTAGTTTATATGTCTCTAGGAATGCATCCATTTCTTTAGATAGTCAAATTTGCTGGTGTATACTTGCTCATAATATGTTCTTATAATTGTTTGTATTTCTTTGCTGTTGGTTGTGACTCTCCTCTCATGTTGATGATTTTATTAATTTGGGTCCTTTCTCTTTTCTTTTTGATAAGTCTGGCTGGGGGTTTATCAATCTTATCAATTCTTTCAAAGAATTAGCTCCTAGTTTCATTGATTTGTTCTACTGTTCTTTTGGTTTCTATTTCATTGATTTTGACTCTGGGTTTCTCACTCCTGCTGGGTTTGGGCTTTCTTTGCTGTTCTTTTTCAAGCTCCTTTAGGTATAAGGTTAGGTTGCATACTTGAGACCTTTCTTGTTTCTTGAGAAAGATTTGTATTGCTATATACTTTCCTCAGATTCACTTCTCCACACACCCTACCTTCCAGAAAGTGGTTGCTTTTCTGTTGCTGGAATTGCTGCTCTTCTTCTCTTCAATCTCCTGTTGAGTTTGTAGGTGTTCAGAATGGTTTGATAATTATCTAGCTGAACTTCTAGGACCTGATGATATTTAAGTCGCCTACTCCTCTGCCATCCTGCTCCTCCCCCCATACTTTTTGACTTTTTAGCTATAGAGATTTTATTTTGTAGAAGATTTCAAAGGCTTATTGCTTAAAAAAAGAACAACCCAGAAAGAAATACAAGTCTTAATGGAGCAAAAAATAGATAATTTAGATTTGTTAATAACTTCAAAGTTTTAATGATTTGGAAGAAAATGGGCCTTAGTTTCACTGATAATTGTAAGAGAAAAAGTTCTTTTCCCCATTTCTTAAGTTTCTTTCCCTAAAAGATACCATGTAGAGAAGTACAAAATCTTTTAGTCTGTCTTATTTGAACTTAGCTCAAATATATTAATGTGAAAGTCAATCTAGGTACATTAAATTGTGTGAATTTAGCTACTTTCTTTTCACTTTTGTGTCCATTCTCCTATAGTCCTACAGATGCTGTAGTTGTAATCTTACCTTTTCCTTATAAATTTACAATGGAAAATCTAATAGACAAATAATTTTATACATAGAAATTTACCTTTCTCCCTCCACTACTCAAGATTTTGATTAGGACCATGTAAAGGAATTTTTTTTCACAGAGTTTCCTTCTTACTCACTTTCTATTCCACTTTCTTGCTACTATACAGATGGTTAAAGGTCTGCTAGCAGTCCACAAATGGTATTGTGAAAAAATTATTGGGGCACCTGGGTGGCTCAGTTGGTTAAGCATCTGCCGTTGGCCCAGGTCATGATCTCAGGGTCCTGGAATGGAGTCTGGGGTGGGCTCCCTGCTCATTGGGGAGTCTACTTCTACCTTTTCCTCTCCCTCTCCCCAGCCACCCACTCATGCTCTCTCTCTCTCAAATAAATAAATAAAATCTTTTTTTTAAAAAAGGAAAAAAATTATTAAATGATTTCATGGATCATACCCATTCCATCCAATTGAGAAAATTATCCAGTAATATTTAGTTTCAAGGATTAATATGTTTTTCTAGCATTCTAGAGTATGGAGAAGATAAAGCTCAATACAAATATGTGGGATATGCTACTCTACTTATTTATATCTGCAAGATTCTTACTTAACAAATAACAGAACCCACTATATCTGGTTTAAGCAGAAGGGATTAATTAAGAATTATCAGATCACTCATAGAACTCTCTGGGATAGAAAAGTTAACTATTATAGCAAAACAACCACAGCAAGCAAAATCTGCCATTTGGCACTATCCACACGGGAGAGTACCATGGGGGAGAAGAGGTATCATTACAATCAGTGCTATTTATTTGGAATTCTTTTAAAATGTGGAGGAGGAACACAAAATGGCTTTAAGGGTTTTGTTTTTGTTTTTTTTTTCATCAGTGTAGTTAACATATAGGGGTATGTTAGTTTCAGGGGTATAAAGTGTTCATTGTACTATTATTCTAACTGTGTGTTTGACATTTGTGATGATATGGATGTAAAATGGAATTGAGTTAAATTGTATTTTATTTATATTTATTTATTTATCATTTGTGGGCAGCAAAGCAAGGTTTGTTGAGTGATAGTGAAGTGGTAGTATAAAGCTCTTGAGGAGGGAGGGGATCCAAGAGGTTTGCCTGGAACTCAGTTAAATTTTAATGCTTTTTTGGTCTTACTGTATTTCTTTTTATAATTTTTTTATTTATGGCATTAATAATCGTTTTCCTTTCTAAGTCCTAATATTTTCTTTTTAAAATTAAAAAAATTTAAATAAGAAAGTCAAGAAAAAATATTAAATACATGACATATGTCACAGTAGACTTACTAGTAGACAGAGTAAAAGTCATAAAGATAGAGGGTAAATGACTGAACTTTCAGATATGTTGTCTTATAGAATATTTCTGACAGTTATATAAAGCAGATTAATTTTCATTCACTATATCCTCAAATTTTATTTTATTTTTTAATTTTTATTTTTTAAACTGATTTTTTAAAAATTTTCATTGTTATGTTAGTCACCATACAGTAGTTCATTAGTTTTTGATATAGTGTTCCATGATTCATTGTTTGCATATAATACTCTGTGTTCCTTGCAATCCATGCCCTCCTTAATAACCATCACCAGGCTCACCCATTCCCCTCACCCTCATGCATCTAAAATCCTCAGTTTGCTTCCCAGAGTCCATAGTCTATTCTATCAGGGTTCATCTCCCCCTCTGACCACCCCCCTTCATTTTCACCTTCGTTTTCCTAATATCCTCCATGTTATTCTTTATGTTCCACATATAACTGGAACCATATGATAATTGTCTTTCCCTGACTTATTTCACTTACCATAATGCCTTCTAGTTCCATCTATGTTGATGCAAATTGTGGGTATTCATCCTTTTTGATGGCTGAATAATATTCCATTGTATATATGAACCACATCTTCTTTATGTGTTTATCTGTTGAAAGATATCTTGGCTCCTTCCACATTTTGGCTATTGTGGACATTGATGTTATGAACATTGGGGTGCATATGGCCCTTCTTTTCACTACATATGTATCTATGGGGTAAATAACCGGTAGCGCAATTGCTGGGTCATAGGGTAGTTCTATTTCTAACTTTTTGAGGAACATCCACACTGTTTTCCAGAGTGGCTGAACCAGCTTGTATACCCACCAACAGTGTAAGAAGATTTCCCTTTCTTCATATCCTGTCCAACATTTGTTGTTTCCTGTCTTGTTAATTTTTGCTGTTCTAACTGGTGTAAGGTGGTATCAATCAAGGTGGTTTTGATTTGAATTTCTCTGATGGCTAATGATGTTGAACACTTTTTCATGTTAGCCATTCATATCTTTTCTTTAGAGAAGTGTCTGTTCATATCTTCAGCCCATTTTTTGAATTATTTGTTTTTTGGGTGTTGAGTTTGAGAAGTTCTTTATAGATCTTGAATACCAGCCTTTTATCTGTAATACCATTTGCAAATATCTTCTCCCCTTATGTGGGTTCCCTCTTGGTTTTGTTGATTGTTTCCTTTGCTGTGGAGAAGCTTTTTAGAAGTCCCAAAAATTCATTTTCACTTTTGTTTCCCTTGCCTTTGGAGACATGTCTTGAAAGAAATTGCTGTGGTCAATGTCAAAGAGGTTAATGCCTAAATTCTCCTCTAGGATTTTGATGGGTTCCTGTATCACATTGAGGTCTTTCATCCATTTGGAGTTTATCTTTGGGTATGGTGTAAGAGAATGGTTGAGTTTCATTCTTCTGTATCTAGCCATCCAATTTTCCCAACACCATTTATTGAAGAAACTGTGTTTTTTCCATTGGATATTTTTTTCCTGCTTTGTCAAAGATTATTTGACCATAGAGTTGAGAGTCCATATCTGGGTTCTCTATTCTGTTCCACTGATCTATGTGTCTGTTTTTATATCAGTACCATGTTGTCTTGGTGATCACAGCTTTGTAAAATAGCTTGAAATCAGGCAACATGATGCCCCCAGCTTTGTCTTTCTTTTTGAACATTGCCTTGGCGATTCTGGGTCTTTTCTGGTTCCATACAAATTTTAGGATTGTTTATTCCAGTTCTTTGAAAAATGCCATTGGCATTGAAGAAGACACAAAAAGATGGAAAAACATTCCATGCTCATAGTTCGGAAGAATAAACATTGTTAAAATGTCTATGCTGCCAAGAACAATCTATACTTTCAATGCCATCCTGATCCTCAAATTTTAGTAACCCTATAGGATAGGAAGATGGTTTGGTATCAAATAGATCTCACTTCAAATCCTAGTAGTTCTAGGTTTATACTTGGGGCAAGTTACTTAATTCCTGCCTCAGTTTTTTGACATGTAAAATGGAAAAAATATCCGCTTACAGAATTATGGCTTATGGAAATAATGCATACTGCCTTACACAAGGCAGTGTAGTGTGCCTCCAGCACAAGGCAGAGGTTCAAAAAGTGGTAGCCATTGTTATTAGAAGGTAGATATTAAACATTCATTTTACAGATTAGAAAGTTCAGAGTTAGAAAGCTATATGCCTAGTATGAGTTAAATATTATACACTTTGGGTGCATCATTTCTTGAGCATTGATTTAAATTTCCAAAGTCACATTTTATCACATCCCTGGTGAGATAGTAACTAGGAAGGTATACACCAGGACTTTGACTCCATTGCTAATTTGGTACTGCATTTTAATACGTTGCTGGTTGCCTTAGGTAGACAGGCATCAGTGTTGTTGCTGCTATGTTAACTAGATTTTTGAAAGATCCTTTTCAACGTGTTCACTTTTGTGACTACGGAATATAGTTATCACTTAACTAAGTGCTGTTGGTGACAAGAGGGACTGAATAGAAAGGTGCAAGGATGAAAACTAATCTTCACTACTAAAAAACAAAAGTGAAAGTAAGAGCAATTTCTTTTCTTTCTTTCTTTCTTTCTTTCTTTCTTTCTTTCTTTCTTTCTTTCTTTCCTTCTTTCTTTCTTTCCTTCTTTCCTTCTTTCCTTCTTTCCTTCTTTCCTCCCTCTAGTATTAGAACCAGATAAGCACTGGCCTTAAGAGCACTGGTTTAGGAGTTGTGGTGCACACAAGAGTGAAGATACTAGACATCAGGACCAGGGACCACAGTAAGAGTACTTTACTCCAAATTATTATTATTTTGTAAGGCACCATGCCATTCAGCCTCCTTGACCAATCCAGTTTGGTACACAAAACTGAGTTCACCTTCTCTTGATAAATATAGAACTGGCAATCTCCAAGTGTGAAATTATGTCATATTTCTGGCATTTCTAGATGAAGAAATAATCTGTTTTATTTTAAAAATAACTCCTCAGAACAGATTTAAGATGAGACTATGAATCAGTGGGGGAAAAAATAAATTTAGAAGCCTGAAAATCCTGACCTAGTGCATTTGCTATCTTGGGCACGGCTACATCCTCCTTCCCTACACATGTACTTAGTATGGTCTGGACTTTGTTTACTCAATAATTACATTCTCTTGCTTCTTGTTTCTCTAAGTGATAGCAGTACCTTATTATGGTATTTAATACCAGGTATATAAAGTGCATTTTCCAGTAAATGGATTTTTTTTAATCTTTAATATGGAGTGGTGGTTGTGTTTTTATCACACGCTTCTTGAGCAATTCAATACCAACTCACGGCATTCTTGTCATGGGGTGGTTATGCAGTTACATCAAAGTATTGGTCAATTCCACATGAAAGTTCAAAAAGATGAAAGTCTGAAGGTCACAAGATGTCATCAGTGTAAGTAGTTACAATTACCTCTGAGGGAAAAGATTAAATCTATTTTTGCATGAATTTTTGACCACCACATCTGTACTTTCTAGAATGCCTTTTATGTAATTTATGATCTGATTTCTTGACAAATTAGACATGTAAACAGGAAATGATTCTAATGAAAAACAGTGGTAATGTATTTGTTCAAAACTGCCTGAGATTGTTTAAAATGTAACATGTCTCTCTATGAGAAACATATGATTGTGGTAGAGGGTTAGGATTCCCATGAAATAGTTAATCTACTAAGGAAGCCAAGACATTTGGTAAATATGGGGGTTTCAATGCTAAGAGTGAAGAAAAGTGGCAAGTAGCCAAGGAGAGATGGAACAGGTTCATAGAGATGTTTTTTGCAAGCTTTTTGATTTGTGGCAAACTCATTTGCCTCAGGAAGTCACTGACAGTGGGGGAGGAGATGGAGTAGAGGCTGTAGTTGCCTCTAGTACTGATCCAGACAAAACCACAATCAAAACCCGGGAGCTGACATTGGATCATTAAAGATCCCAAGCCATTTGTACAGTGCACCTAACTGACACTCAAAACATCTCAAAGAAGGCAGAATCTCAATTTCCCAAGCAAGGAAATAGAAAACTGCAATGTCTGAATGTTTTTATCTAAGCTCAGATTGGAGCAGTAATGGCATTAAAATAGAATGGGTTTAATAATAAATCTTGGCAATATAACTGCGCTCTACAGAGTAGTAAATTTTTCAAGTTCATTTGCTCTACCTCCTTTTAAGCAGTATACAAGTGTACTATGTATGCATATACAATGATGCCATTATATTGTGGCAGGAGTGGAAGAAATGGCTATGGCATGATTAATTGTAGAACAGAATTACTTGACAGCAGAGCTGTCAAATATCAAAACACTTGCCAGGATTTTAAATTGAACAAGTTGAGGAATGTATATTATTGTTGCTATAAGAGAAATCAACCCATAATTTGAGTAAAAATTAACTCTTTAGAGTGTCTTCTTCCTTATCTGTACAGCATCAGAAAAAAGTCCTACATGTAGTAGGCATTCAAGATTGATGACTGATAAATAAATAAAGGAGCAGCATTTATAAGGCCCTTTGAAGTTTGCAAAGAGCTTTCATGTACATTATTTTGTTTAATCCTCATAACAACATGATGAGATTGATTGGGCAGGCATTTCAATTCAATTTTCAATGAAGCCTACTCTGGGCCTGGTTTTGTGCTAGACACTTAAGAAGATAGATGAGATCCCTTTAGCCAAGAAATTAACAACTAAGGAAACTGAGTTCCAGAGACTGAGATGGTCTAGCAAATTTTTACTCAAAACCCCCAAATCTATATCTTTGGGCTCAAAATTGGATGTTTTTTATCCTTTTATCATGTGCCACTAAACAGAATGGGGCCAAATTAGTCAAGAGAAACACATTTTTGTTGAAAGGTGGTTTCCAAGGCACTCTAAATTTCATACAGTGAAACCAGCTTAACAGAAAACTCAATTCAAAGATCACTTGCTTATTAAAGCAAGGGTTTTAGACGACTAATTTTATTTCCTTTAGGAGCAGTGCTGAATAAACTTGCATTAAAATGGAGTGAACTATTCAGCTTTGACATGTAAAGTGTTTGGAAGACATCACTCCTAGCCTTGTAGTAAGAAAAAACTGAATAAACTGAAAAATGAATGATTTTTCTTAAAATGATCAGAGAACTAAGGTTGCAGGGCAAAAAACAGTCCTGAAATTTAGAGAGAGAGGTGCAGCCAGAAACAGAGTCACATTCTGCTTACCTGGAGCCAAAGTCTCTGGTATCATAAATTAATAGAAATGACGTGGACCAGCCAGACTTAAAACTTCTGGAAGCCCAATCTTAGGGTTGGAGGGAGCCACACTTTCATGGGTTTTACCTCCAGGAATCCTAACAGGTTCTCTCTATGAAGATTAAGAAACAATCCCTTGTGTCTTTAGCAATGGGAAGGTAAACATAACTAATTTGAAATATACTTAGGGAAAAGTAACTATATGTCATGTTGATAGTATTTCTCCTTGATATGCTGTGAGGTGAATGGCACTTTCCCTTTGTGCTTTTCCTCCCTGAAACCCACACCCCAAGTCAAATCATGAGAAAAACACTAGACAGACCCCAATTGAGAGATATCTACAAAATTCCTGATGAGTACTCCTCAAAACTGTCAAAGGCAATCAAAACAAAGAGGAACCTAAGGAATCATGATGACTCAGTGTAATGTGGTATCCTGAATGGAATCCTGGAACAGGAAAATATATTGAGTAAATGCTAAGGAAATCTGAATAAATTATGAACTACAGTTAATAATATCAATATTGGTTTATTTATTGTAACAAAAATACTAATAAGGGAAGTTAAGTGTAAAATAAATGGGAATTTTTTGGGTGGCTATCTTTGCAACTTTTCTGATCATCAAAACTATTTTTTAAAATACTGAGGAATGATAATAAACAAACAGAATGAACTGGGTTTTGAAATAACTTCTTAAGTTCTTTAAGAAATAGCTACGTTAGGAAGTAGAGTTGGCTATGACCATAATACAGTCTTTTTCCCCCAAATATGTTTATTTTATTTTTTCAGTGTTACAAGATTAATTGTTCATGCACCACACCCAGTGCTCCATGTAATACGTGCACTCTGCAATACCCATTACCAGGCTCACCCAACCACCCCTCCCAAATCCACAGTTTGTTGCTCAAAGTCCATAGTCTCTCATGGTTCATCTTGCCCTCCAATTTTCCCCCATTCACCCTCCCTTTCCTTCTCACAATGTCCTCCAAGTTTTTCCTTATGCTCCACACATAAGTGAAACCATAAGATAATTGACTCTCTCTGCTTGACTTATTTCACTCTGCATAATCTCTTCCAGTCCCATTCATGTTGATACAAAAGTTGGGTTCATCCTTTCTGATGGAGGCATAATATTCCATTGCATATATCTTCTTTATCTTCTTATCCCTTCATCCGTTGAAGGGCAATTTGGTTCTTTCCACAGTTTGGCGACTGTGGCCATTGCTGCTATGAACATTGGGGTACATGTGGCCCTTCTTTGTACTGCATGTGCTTCTTTGGGGTAAATACCTAGTAGCGCAATTGCAGGGTCAGTCTTGAAGGTTTCCCAACTTCCATTTTGGCTAAGATACCTGAGGAGTTGTGAAGGAAAAAGTGGACCTTACTTAGTCAACCAGATTGATGAATCATACCTTAATCTCCTGGAATGACAGATTTTGAGGTATAAGTGATTTTGTTAATTATATTTCTCACAAAGGAAACCAATTTCTCCCAACTTATAGAGTGTGAACACTGAAAGGAACCTCAGATGCACTCAAGTTCAGTTCTCTACCTTTACAAACAAGGAAATTGAAAAACAGGAGAGAAAGCATCTGTACTGGATCCAAGATTAGAACTCAAGTTTCCTTTTGTCACTGATATTTAATGTGAAAAACATCAAACATACAGTTAGAATAATGGTGCAATGAAAACTCTATACCAACCAATGGATTCAATGATTACCTTTTGTTGAAGGTGTCCAATTAGGAAGAGGAAATGAAAGAGCAGGAAAAACTTAAGCTCACCTTATCCCAAAGATAACTAGGAAAACTAGGAAACACAAACATCAGTGTAAAAAACCCAAAAAAATGACCCAAAGACTGGCAGAAGAGATTCTCAACAGTTGAAGGTAGAGAAGACACCATCTCAAAGAGGGGTGGCAGAGAAAGGGAAGAGACAGTCTGGAGCCAAACAGATCTGTGGACTGTCCACAGGAGGAGGGAAGGAGTCTGCAGATGTGGAGAGGGAAGAGGAGCAGACATAACACCAGGCACCCCAGGCATGGGGGACTCACCCTGGCAAGATGAATCTCCATAACACTTGGCTTCAAAAACCACAGGGCCTAACTGCATGAGTTCTTACAATCAGTGGGGCTTAACACCTGGAACTTTCAAAGTCAGCAGGCTGGGCTCTGAGACAGCTAGGAGGGTGAAAGGAAACTGATTCCCTGCCTTTAAAGAGACAGCACGACAAGCAGCTTCAGTAAGATAGAGCAAACAGCAGTTTGACAATTTGACAATCGCCTGGGCTATATGGGAAGGAGATTAATCTCCTATTCTCAGACCCTGTGTGAGAGGGGCAGGGATCTTTGGGAGACCTCTCCAAGAACAAAAGAGCTGACAGGTACCATTTCCCTCCCCAGCCTCCTAGACTAAATATATGGACACCTGTGGGAACCAGCACAGCACAACACTCTCAACACATCTGAGTGAATTCTAATATCAAACATTTAAAGAAGAGTTAGTACTTATTCTTCTCAAGCTGTTCCAAAAAATACAAGGGGAAGGAAAACCTCCAAATTCATTCTAAAAGGACAGCACTACACTGACACCAAAACCAGATGAGGACAGCACAAGAAAGAAGAACTACAGGCCAATATCTCTGATGAACACAGATGCAAAAATCCTCAACAATATATGAGCAAATAAAATTCAACAATACAATAAAAAAGTCATTCACCATGATCAAATGGGATTTATTCCTGGGATGCAAAGGTGGTTTGATATTTGCAAATTAATCAATATGATACATCACATCAACACAAGAAAGGGTAAAAACCACATGATCATTTCACTATATGCAGAAAAAGCGTTCTTGACAAAGTACCACATCCATTCATGATAAAAACCTTCAAAAAGGTGGGTTTAGAGAGAACCTACCTCATCATCATAAAGGCCATATCTGAAAACCCACAGCAAACATCATACTTAATGGGGAAAACTGAGAGCTTTCCCCCTAAGATCAGGAACAAGACAAGGATGTCCACTCTCATCACTTTTTTTTTTAATTAATTTTTATTAACATATAATATATTATTTGCCCCGGGGTACATGTCTGTGAATCATCAGGCTTACACATTTCACAGCACTTAACAGCACATACCCTCCCCCATATCCACAACCCAGCCACCCCATCCCTACCCCCCCCACCTCCCAGCCACCCTCAGTTCGTTTTGTGAGTCTAGGAGTCTCTTA
>CM053605.1:60462180-60502316 GCA_028646535.1 Procyon lotor
CGATTCAATCTGGACAGGCTGGGGCTCCCTTCATGGCAAACAGGTGGACACTAAGCTACAGTGGAAGGGACAGTGTTCTTATCCTGAGCACACTTGTGGTTAAAACTAATAAATTTCTGGAGCACCTGGATGGCTCAGTCAGTTAAGCATTTTGGCTCTTTGGCTCTGTCATGATCCCAGGCTCCCGGGATGGAGACCTGCACTGGACTCCCAGCTAAGTGGGGAATCTGCTTCTCCCTCTCTCTCAGCAATCCGCCCCCCCCCCCCCCGCCCACCGCCCCACCAGTGCTTTCTCTTTCAAATAAATAAATAAAATATTTTTTAAAAATTTAAATAAACTAATAAATTTCTTTTAAATGACAGCAGTTACAAATGAAAATCCACGAAGATCCACATGGATTGGGAGGGAGATAATAATCACCTAATAATCATGCTGGAATTCGGAGAGGAGGCTCCTGCTTTTGCATGGAGATACAGATACTTGCCAAAGGAAACTCTTCCCTCCTGGACTGTGGACTTGAGAATTGGGACTGCATCTTTTTCACTGTTTTATTCCTGGTGACCTGAAGCTCAATAAATATTAGTTGAAAACACAAGTGAATTATAAAGTCAATTGACTATTTGCATTTCTGTATGAGATATTTTGTTGAGCCTAGCTTCCGTCTGTTTTCCTGACTTCTCTCCACTAGGTATGTTCACTACATGCTTTGACACCAAGCAATCTCTCTCAGGGTATCTTTGTGAGCTGAGAAAACAGTACAGTGTGTGTCCTGACACAAGCGTGACACTGTTTTCAAACTACAAAGGTTGGAAAAAACCTCCATGATTACTAGATGCTGCCTTTACTTACTGTGTTTTTTAGTGAAAGAGACAGGAGTTTCCATACAATCCAGGGCTAATAATTCTGGAAAACCTGTTAGCATTTTTGTGTACACCAGGAATCTGTGATTTACTCAGGTCCAAACTAAAATCTTTAAAACCCTAAGCCCGGAAAAATATTTGGTGCCCCACTCACATATAAATCAAAATAAAAATAATACCACAATATAAAATAAGTGCCAGGAAGTCCAACAAATTTCTGATTTCCTTCTTGTGATAACTACTTCAATGTTTTTTATTGTGGTAAAATATACATAACAAAAAAATTCAGCATTTTGGGCATTTTTAAGTGCACAGTCTGTGACATTAAGTATATTCATTGTTGTGCAACCATCAACATCATCCATCTCGAGGACTTTTTCATCTTCCCCAACTAACACTCTATCCCCATTAAACACAAACTCCCCATTTTCCCTTTCCCACAGCTTTTGGCAATGACCATTTCACTTTCTATCTGCATGATTTCACTACTCTAGGTACTTCCTATCTTCATATAAGTGGAATCATACAATATACATCCTTCTGTTGACTGGCTTATTTCATTTAGCATGGTATCTTCAAGGTTTATCCATGTCCTTGAATGTGAAGGGAAGAATTTCCCTCCCTTTTAAGGTATCATAGTAGTATATATCACATTTTCTTTGTCCATTCATCCCATGGTAGACATTTGGGTTGTTTTAGCTCTAGGTATTATGAATAATGCTGCTATGAACATCAGTGTATAAATATCTATTCAAGTACCTGCTTTCAGTACTTTGGGGTGCACACCCACAGGTAGAATTGCTGGATGATATGGTAATTCTATGTTCAATTTTTTGAGGAGTTATGGTGATATCATTTTCCATAGTGGCTACAGCATTTTACAGTCCCACAGGTAATGTGAGTTCAAGTTTCTCTAAATCATTATTAACACTTGTTATTTTCTGTCTTTTTATAATAGCCATCCTAATGGATATGAAGTGGTATCTCATTTAGTGTGTTTTTTTAAATAGACTATTTTTAGAGCAGTTTTAAATTCAAAGCACAGAAATTCAAAGCAAAAAGCACAGAAATTTCCCATACATCTCCTACTCCCACACATGCATAACCTCCTCCACTATTAACATCCCTCCCTAGAGGGTACATTTATTATAATTGACGAACCTACACTGGCACATCAGTATCAACCAAGGTCCAAAGTTTACCTTGGGTTTCAGATTTGGAATTGTATATTATTTGAGTTTTGACAAGAGTATAATTTCATGTATTCACCATTACAGTACCATATAGAATCATTTCACTGCCTTAAAAATCCTCTGTGAAATATTTCTCCAACTATTTGTTTTTTTATTTCATTCATCAGTTTTATTGTTTTCCTCACACAGATCTTGTACATTTCTTGTTAGATTTATATCTAAGCATTTCACTTTGGAGTGCTAGTGTAAATGGTATTGTGTTTTTAACTTCAAATTCTACCTGTTCATTACTGATTATAAGAAAGTTACTGACTTTTATATATTAGCTTTGTAATCTGAAACTTTTCTATAATCACTTATTAGTTCCAGAAGATTTTTTTGTTGACTCTTTCAGATTTTCTACATAGATAAACATGTTATCTGTGGACAAAGACAGTTTTAATTTTATTTTTTAAAAAGATTTTATTTATTTATTTGACAGAGAGAGAGAGAGATCACAAGTAGGCAGAGAGGCAGGCAGAGAGGGTGGGAGAAGCGGGTTCTCCGCTGAGCAGAGATCCCGATGCAGGGCTTGATCCCAGGAGCTTGAGATCATGACCTGAGCCGAAGGCACAGGCTTTAACCCACTGAACCACCCAGGCACCTGACAAAGACAGTTTTATTTCTTCTTTCCAATTCTGTATGCCTTTTATTTCCTTTTCTTGTTTTATTGCATTAGCAAAAAATTGCAGTACAATGTTGAAAAGAAGTGGTGAGAGAGAACATCCTTACCTCATACCTGATCTTAATGGGAAAGCTCAAGTTTCCTGCCATTAAGAATTATGTTAACTGTGGGTTTTTCATAGATATTATTTATCAAGTTGATGAAGTTCCATTTTATATAGGTTACTGAGACTTTTTTTAAATGAATGGGCGTTGGATTTTGTCAAATGCTTTTTCTGCACCTATTGATATGATCATATGATTTTTCTTCTTTAACCTGTTGGTATGATGGGTTGATTGTTATTTGCTTTTTGAATGTTTAATTAGCCTTGCATACCTGGAACAAATCCAACCCAGTTGTGGTATATGATTATTTTTGTACATTATTGAACTTGATTTGCCAATATTTTTGAGGATTTTTGCATGTATGTTCATGAGAGACATAGGTTTGTAGTTTTCTTATAATGGCTTTGTCCGGTTTTAGTATTAAGGTAATGCCAGCCTTATAGAATGATTTAGGAAGTATTCCTTCTGCTTTTATCCTCTGAAAGAGATTGTATAGAATTGGTATAATTTATTTTTTATTTTTTTTATTAATTTTTATTATTATTATTGTATTATTTGCCCCAGGGTACATGTCTGTGAATCTTCGGGCTTACACATTTCACAGCACTTAACAGCACATACCCTCCCCATTGTCCACAACCCAGCCACCCTATCCCTACCCACCCCCCCCGGCCACCCTTAGTTCATTTCTTGAGTCTAGGAGTCTCTTATGGTTTGTCTCCCTAGAATTGGTATAATTTATTCATTAAATGTTCAGTAGTATTCACCAATGAACCCATCTGTGCCTGGGGATTTCTGTTAGAAAGCTATCAATTATTAATTTAATTTCTTTAATAGAGACAGGTCTATTCAGATTGTTTATTTCTCCTTCTTTGAGTTTTGGCAGATTATGTCTTTCAAGGAATTTGTCCATTTCATTTGTTATCAAATTTGAGAATATAGAGTTGTTCATAGTATTTCTTCATTATATTTTTATGTTCATGGGCTCTATAGTATCTCATTGTGGTTTTGATATTCATTTCCCTAGTAATTAATGATGTTAAATATTTTTGTGTGTGTCTGTTGGCCTTTAATGCTTTTAAAAAATATATCAAATGCCTGAGTCTGGCCAAGAATTTTCTCCTGCTATTGTGTGACTTAAGGACATATTTAGTGGGGTTTTTTTGAGGCCATCCAACATTGGTTTAACTCTAGGGAAGGGAGAGAAATGGGTACATTACTATATGGGCAGGTACTTTACCTCCATAGTCCAAGTACTTACCATTTCATTATGATGACCAAACTATTGGATTTAAATACCTCTTTAAAGATAAATGCTTAATAAGTTAAAAACAATGCAAACATCATACTCATAATTCTGCTGTCACACTGAACAAAGACTTGAAGAGTGCATCAGCTCAGTCATCACCAGAGAGAATGTCTTCATTGGAGCTGGCAATGAATATATTCTGAATCCACACACTGGTTAAGAACAGTTCTTCCTATTAGCCTCAAGTACTCTTTTTATCACAGAATACCAGAAACTCCATGTGCTTCTTCTTTTCAGGGGTTATTCAGGTTTAATCTGTGCCTGTGACCTGTGGTCAGGTCAGCAAGTCCCCCTTTGCTTAATCTCTTCTCTCGGCACTTCTTCTCCCTCTCTCTCACTCCCTCTGTTTTGCTTTGTCTCTTCCCCCAACTCCCTCCATTCCTATTGCATCACTGCTGTGGGCTATCATTCTCAAAGCTAAAAGGGAATAGATAAAAAGCCCCATCGTGCTATATTTAACTTATTTTATGTATGTATGTATGTATTTCAGAGAGAAAGAGCACAAGAGGGAAGGGGAGGGGCAGAAGCAGAGGGAAACAGAATTTCAAGCAGACTGCACTGAGCATGGTGCCTGACACAGGGCTTGATCCCATGATCTGAATGGAAACCAAAAGTTGAATGCTTAACATCAACTGTCTACCCAGGTGTCCCTATAATACAGTAAGATTCTTTTGCCACAGTCTACATTCACCCTGACCTCCTAAATGATTTTAAAATTCACATCCATGAATAGTTACCTATTAATTTTTTTTTTAAGTAAGCTCTAGGCTCAGTGTGGAGCCCAAAGCAGGGCTTGAACTCACAACCCTGTGATCACGACCTGAGCTGCGATCAAGAGCCAGATGTTTAACCAATTCTTGGCACCCAAGCACCTCCAACTTATTTTAAAATAACTGTGCCCAGAAGAGAATAATGGAGAAAATTTTCTTGCCGTATTGATTCTGGGTTTCAGAGAACTATTTGCCCCCCATGGAACTATATTTGAAAAACTAGATATGCAATAAAAGATACTTCTAATCTTAAATATATGCAAAGTTCAAGGAATATCGTCTACGAAACGACTGCTTTTGCAAAAATTGCATTTAAAAGATGAGATTGAGGAAGACAGCTGAACTTTTTTTCTCCTCCCACTTTATCCACATATAGAAGAGCTTCAAGTATCCCTATATTCATATGCAAAAAAGGACAATTTCTTTCCTGTTTATTCACAAGGCAAAGACCATGTACTCTGATAAGGGCTGCACCTCTTGTCACTAGTGTGTCTTTCACTGCTTTCAGAAGCCTCACAACCAAGGAGATGACTGTTTTCTAGCATGGCCTTATATTTGAAATATGACTTTACCTAGGGTAATTCTAACTCAGCTCTAAGTCAATGAATGTTTACCTTCTTTGAAACCATGATCTTTATCTATTCAAAATCTTTCAACATCTATAATGATTTGTAAACATGTGCAAAAATATAAAAAAAGATAGGAAGGTTACCCAAAGCTGAACATACAGTTTAGCACAGAGGTTTCTGAAAACGGCTGGCTTCAGATGAGATAACAACAATGTAATTTTCTGTATTATGTGCAGGGTAACCTTGGTTTCAGAGGCAACAAAGACCAATGGGAGAAAATCTAGACAGGGGTCATAACACCTGTCTGCATCCATACTCTATCACTAGATACCTATGTGCTCTTGGTCATGTTACCTAACTTCTCTGAATCTTAGTTTCCTCAAATGTGAATTGGAGATAGCATGGGTTAAATGAAATGATTTACATTACAGTGATTATGTTGTAAGTTCCAGAGTGCTGCATGAATGTGAAACAATGGTTGGGTTAATATATGTTCGTTTCCTCCACTTTTTCTTCACTTCCTGCTTCAGCATAACTTATTAATTTGTAGAATTGAGAAGACACTTCTACAACACCCTGTAAGATTATGTCATTCTCTACCCTGTTATAATTTGCTCTTTGGCTTGTTTTTCTATTTGATAATAATGAGATTTGTGTTAGTACATATGCACCTACTTGCTCTCCTTTATAACACTGGTTCACATGTGTTAAATAAATAGCTGATGTTTATGTGTTAGACACAAGCTCATCAAGAGAGAGAGACCTCAGGCATGTTTTTATTAGTGTTCTGTGTTAGCCTAGCTATGTTCCTGCCACTATACCAGTCAAATCAGCCTTGTTATTAAGATGGCTGAGGTTCACAAAAACATCATTTTTCTCTTTGATTGCACTTTCCTTGTACTGTGTAGACAATGACAATGGGAACAAGGAGTCAGATAATACTCATCATGTTTCTCCAACAGAAGCAGCCAAATGGAGCAGGCTTGTCATGTAGTACCTTGGTGCTCAGACAAGTCTACCATTTTAGCAGAAAATAGCAGGGCACAATATCGCCTTTGTGCTCAAATCTAGTGTGCTCTGGGTCTGAACCTTTGAAAGTGCATACAATATTCTCAAGGCTGTTGAAAAGCCCCCACAAAGAGATGGCTTTTATATATCTTCATGAATGGTTTGGTATATACACCTTTCCTGAAAAACCAGAGGAAATTCTGAGCCTCCAATTCTTGGCTGAGAAAATCCTCCATCCAGTCTGAGATTATCTCTTTGTTAAATGTGACTAGAAAGTGGATTTTCAGTCACTTTATTAAGCATTCAAAAACTATGTATGCAAGAACTTAACCAGATAGTTCAGTACCTATGCTGTGCAACGTGTGTATGTGTGAGTGAGTGAGTATGTGTGATTCATGACCTCTGGGGACCTACTTTGTACAAGAGGAGAAAAATCTTTTTCTCTTTTAGATACTGGTAGGGGAGGAGTCCTGCATACAAATTTAATTACATTAGAATAGAAACTGAAATTTCAATATTTCCGCTGGTTTTCTGGGCTGCTGAAGGCTACAGATGATCATTCTTTGTTTATTAGAGTCTCCCAATAATTTCTGGAGATGCAAAAGTAGACCGAAAACATATTGGAGGTTGAATGAGTGTAGAGATAGTTAAATTCCTCTGTTCAAAATATTTTGGAAAACAGTGAGCTGGCAGCTGGAATATCTTGGTGGAATATCATGGAGAAATGTTAACCAGAAAAGAAGACCAGCTTCGGATTAGGAAATTCTAGCTAGTAAGGAATTCTTTTGGCAGGGAAGGATGCTAACATTTTAGGACAATGATGTCTAATGTCGGTTTTTAAATTATTGCCTGGAATATGCTATACTGTTTCCCCTAAACTTTAGTAAAAACCAGGTTATGAACAAGTCTATGCTAGTGGTTCATTAGAGGAATGAAAATCTCTGGGTCAGACCAACAAGAAAAGGGGTTGTGGGGTTAAAGAAGAAAGAACAAGGGATACAGAGGTGAGTTTTAGATCAGAGATCAAAATGCAGTATGAGATATTATAATCAGAATCAATCAGGAAAAGCATCAAGCTTTTGATGCTTGATGCCCTATCTTCAATCCTTGTATATATTTTTCCTTCAGGCTCCTTTCCTTTTCTTCTGAGTAGACACTCTCAAATCACAGCTCAAACAACATCTTGTGGATGAATGCTTCCTATAGTCTCCCTTCCCATGCCCTTCCCAGGCAAAGATAAAAATTACCTTCTCTGCATGCCCAGAGCACCTAGTATATATCTCTATTAAAATATCACATTTTAGGGGCACCTGAAGGGGCACCAAAAGCCTTTTGAGGCTTTTGAAGCCCTATCCAAGTATCCTTAAAAATATGGAGGAAAAAGAGGGGAATTTGAGCTACTTTATTTGAGTATTAAAGATAAAAATGACTGCAGAAGGTGAAGAACTTAAGTATACCCAGATAGCCACATCTGGGAGATGCTATGAATACCGAAATACATCCATTCACAAACATTTTCCCCCTATACCCTTTCGCCTCTGAAACAAAATATATGAAGTAAAAATAATATTTTTATGGGTCATATTCATGACCCATATTCAACCCTAGCAGGACCCTCTGATTTGTGATGTTATACCCTAGGAAGAGCCAACATACTTCTGAAAGAGCATTTCCAGATCCTCTGGCCTATTCTTCAAATATTTTCTGCTCAGAATCAGATTGTTTAAGGAATTCAATATTAAACGATGTGGTTGCTGTGGTATGTTTCTGTCAGTGGGTCATGTTTCGTGTTCTGTAGCAATGGGGTCCACAGAGATAATTCTTGAAAACATAGTGGGCATTGGAATAAGACAATTTCAGCTTCCAAAAAATTCACAGTATAGTGGAAGAGAAAGCCAAACACATACTTAATCACAATAAAATGTGATTTTTTAAAAGATTTTACTTATTTATTTTGACAGAGAGAGATCACAAGCAGGCAGAGAGGCAGACAGAGAGAAAGGGGGAAGCAGGCTCCCCGCTGAGCAAAGAGCCAGATGTGGGGCTTGATCCCAGGACCCTGAGACCATGACCTGAGCCGAAGGCAGAGGCTTTAACCCACTGAGCCACCCAGGTGCCCCTAAAATGTGATATTTTAATAGAGATATATACTAGGTGCTCTGGGCATACAGAGAAGGTATTTTTTTCCTTTGCCTGGGAAGGGCATGGGAAGGGAGACTATAGGAAGCATTCATCCACAAGATGTTGTTTGAGCTGTGATTTGAGAGTGTCTACTCAGAAGAAAAGGAGAGGAGCATCCAAGCCTGAAGGAAAAATATATACAAGGATTCAAGATAGGGAAGAGCTTGGTATATTTAGAGGACACATAGCCTGCATGTGGTTGCTCAGAGGGGAAAATGGTGGGAAAATAAGCAGTAATCATATCATAGAGAATTAGTCATGACAGATTAAGAATTAAGACTTTAAAGAAAACCACTTTTATTATGCCAAGATGTCTATAGGGGTTGGGGGACAATAATCAGGGTCTTGTTTTGAAAGAGGAGAAGGAGGGACAAGTCTGCTGCCAGCCTATATACCCTTCCAAACCTCACTTTGATTTTTTGCCTTCTGACAGCTTGTTGACCTTGACTATAATTCTTCTCTACATCACCAATACCTACTAATTGATGTTTTATGCTCTGCATTTATCTTTATCCATAACTTTTAACCAGATACCATCTGCTTAAAAATATTACTTAAGGCAGAGACACATAAACAGAATGGCTTGCTCTAGAACATTCTACTCACTCTAGACTACATTCATTCTCACCATCATTTTTTAAAAACTTATTTTTTTTTGAGAAGTGTTAGATTTGCAGCAAAATTGAACAGAAGTTTTATGCATTTCCCATATACCCCTGCCTCAACATATACACTGCCTTCCCTTTTATCAACCACCCTCACCAAAAGGTATTTTGCTATAATTGATGAGCCTACATTGACATATCACAATAACCCAAATTTCATAGTTTACCATAGGGCTCATTCTTAGTATTGTATGTTCTGTGTGTTTAGACAAATTTGTAATTCATGTATGCATCATTATAGTATCATATTAGAGTATTTCCACTCCCCTAAAAATCCTCTGTGTTCTGCCTAATCATTCCCTCCCCTACTTTCTCCAACCCCAGGAAATCTCTGATCTTTTTACTGTCTCTACAATTTTGCCCTTTCCAGGATGTCATGTAACTGGAATCATAAAAAGCATAGCCTTCTCAGATTGACTTCTTTCACTTGGTAATATGCATTTAAAGTTTCTCCATGCCTTTTATGGATTGGTAACTTATATCTTTTTAGTGCTGAATAATATTCCATTGTTTAATGGCTTAACATCTGCAAATCAATGTACTGCACTGCATGAATAGAATGAAGGATAAAAAATCATATAATCATCTCAATAGGTGCAGAGAATGCACTGGGCAAAATTTAACATCCTTTCATGGTAAAAACTCTAAGCAAATGGATGTAGAAGGAAGTACCTCAAGACAACAAAGACCATATATGATGAAAAGCTGGGAGCTTTCTCTCTAAGATCAAGAATGAGACATGATTACCTATTCTCTTCACTTTTATTCAACAAGGTACAGAAAGTCTTACCCAGAATAATTAAGCTAGAAAAAGAAGAGGCATCCAAATCAGAAAAAAGGAGAACTGTCACTATGTGTAGAGGGCATAATACTGTAAATACAAAAACTCTAAAAATGCCACTGAAAAACTTTTAGAACTAATAAATGAGTAAAACTGCAGGATAAAAAATTAGTATATAAAAATCAGTTATGTTTCTATACGCTAACAACAAACTACTAGAAAGAGAAAGTGGAAAAACAATTACATTTACAATAAATAAAAAAATTTAATAAAATGCTTAAAGATAAATGTAATCAAGGAGTTGAAAGATCTTTTCACTGAAAACTATAAAATATTGATAAAAGAACATGAAGAAGAAATAAATAAACAAAAAGATATTTTGTGTTTATGGGTTGGAAAAATTAATATTGTTCAAATTTCCATACTACCCAAAGCATCTACAGATTCAATGAAATCCCTATGAAAATTCCAATGGTATTTGTCACAGAAATTGAACAAACAATTCTAAAAATCACAAAAGATACTGAATAGCCAAAGCAATCTCGAAAAAGAAGAACAAAGCTGGAGTCATCACACTTCCTGATTTAAAACTGTGTTACAAAATTATAGTAATCAAAACAGTATGGCTTTGGGATAAAACAGACACATGGATCAAAAAGAAAAACAAACAGACACATGGATCAATGGAACAGAATAGAAAGCTCAGAAATAAACCCATGCATATATGGTCAGTTAATTTTTGAGAAAGGATGAAAGAATATACAATGAAGAAAGGGTAATAATTTCAATAAATAATTTTGGAAACAGATGCAAAAGAATGAAACTGAACCCCTACCTTACACTATACACAAAAATAAACTCAAAATAAATTAAAGACTTGAACATTAGAAACCTTTAAACTCCCAGGAGTGAACAAGGGAATAAGATCCTTGACATTGGTTCTGGCTATGATATTTTGGATTTGACACCAAAAGCAAAGTCAATAACGCCAAAAATAAACAAGTGGGATGACACCAAAGTAAAAAGTTTCTGCACAGCAAAGAAAACCAACAAAATTAGAAAACAAGCTATAGAATGGGAGAAAATATCACTATATCATATATTTGATATGGAATTAATACAAAATATATAACTGACTCACACAACTCAATAGCAAAACAAACCATTTATTTAAAAAGTGGTCAGAGAAACAGTAGACATTTCTCCAAAGAATACATTGAAATGGTCAAGGGATGCATAAAAAAAGGGCTCCACATCACTAATCACCAGGGAAATGCAAATCAAAATAACAATGAGACATCAATTCACACCAGGTAGGATATCTATTACCCAAGTCAAATGCTACTGAGGATGTGAAGAAAGAGGAACCCTTGTACACTGTTGGTGGGAATGTAAAATGGTACAGTCATTATGGAAAACAATATGATGTGTCCTCAGGAAATTAAAAATAGAACTACCGCATAAGCCAGCAATCCCATGTCTGGGTATAGCCAAAGGAAACAAAATCATTATCTTGAAAGGATATCTGTATTTCCATGTTCATTGCAGCATTATTTACAATAGCTAAGGTAACAACCTAAGTGTCTATTGATGGATGAGTGGATAAAGAAAACATAGTATATTATTCAGCCTTAAAAAATAAAGGAGTTCTACTCTTTATAACAGCACAGATGAACCTAGAGGGCATAATGCTAAGTAAAATAAGCCAGACAGAAAAAGACAAATACTGACTACATAGTATCACTTATTTGTGGAATCTGAAAAATAAAAAAAGTCTAGTCAAACTCATGGAAACTGAAATGGTCTTTTGCCTCTCCATATAAACTTTAGAATGAGTTTATTGATATCCCTAAAATTACTTGTTGAGATTTTGATTGGGGCAGCATTAGATCTATAGATAAAACTGGGAAGAACAGACATCTTGATGATATTGGGTCCACCTATCCATGGACTTGACATATCTCTCCATTTATTTAGTATACTGATTTTATTCATCAGTTTTATAGTTTTCCCATATAGATCTTGTATGTATTTTGTTAGATTATATCTAAGTATTTCTCTGCTCACATATATACACAGACATATGGCATATTTCTAAACATACATAATTGAATACATTGCTGCTTTTATTAGTGTGAACAAATTATTATCTATAATAATATATATTATAATAATTATAATTATTATGATTATTTATATTTATAAAAATATAAATTTTCCACAAAATATATATATTTATATAAATATAAATAATTTTTATAAATATAAATTTTATAAATATATATAAACATAAATTTATATAATTATTTATATTTATATAATATATAAATATATATTATAATAATAATTATTATACTTATATATAATTATAATAATTATTATTATACAACCATTTTATCATTATTATAATTATAATATATATTATTATAATATATATTATTATCTATATTCCCATGTTCATTGCAGCATTATTTACAATAGCTAAGGTATGGTAACAACCACTTTTTAGATCAACTAAAAATAAGAAAAACACGTTTTTATTTTACCCTCATTTATTCCTTGTTTGCTGCTCTTCCTTTCTTTATACATAACCAAGTTTCTGACCTACATTAATTTCCCTTCTATCTAAAGAAGATCTTTTAACATTTCTTATAAGGCAAGTCTACTGGCAACAAATTCCCTCAAATTTTGTTTGTCTGAGAAAGTATTTCTCCTTCACTTTTGAAGGATAAGTTCACCGGATGCAAAATTCTAAGTTGGTGATTTTTGTCTCTCAACATGGTCAATATTTCACCCCATTCTCTTGCTTGTTTTTGAGGAGAAGTTGAATGTAATTTTTATGTTTGTTCTGTTGTAGATAAAGTGTTTTTTCCTCAGCTTCTTTCAGGATATTTTCCTTATCTTCGATTTTCTCTAGTTTGAAAATGATTCGACTATATGTAGTTTTTCATCATTTATCCTGCTTGGTGTTCTCTGGTCTACCTGGATTCATGGTTTGTTGTTTAACATTAATTTGGAAGAATTCTCAGTCATTATTCTTTCAAATATTTCCTTTGTTCCTTGCTTCTCCTTCTGGTATTTCCATTATGCATAAGTTACACATTTTGTAGTTGTCCCACAGACCTTGGGTATTCTGTTCTATTTTTCTTTTTTCAGTCTTTGTTCTCCTTGTTTTCCAGTTTTGGAGGTTTCTATTGAGATGGACTCAAACTCAGAGATTCTTCCCTCAGCTATGTCCCATCTACTGATAAGCCCATCAACATTATTCTACATTTCTGTTGCAGTGTCTTTTATCTCAAGCATTTCTTTCTGGTGCCTTCTTAGGACTTCCATTTTTCTCCTTACCTTGATCATTTGTTCAAGTAGAAGGCATGCCTTCTACTTCAACCACTAGAATCCTTAGCATGTTAATTTCAGTTGTTTTCAATTCTTAACCTGATGATTCCAGCATCCCAGCCATCCAATAAAGATGGTTCTGGTGCTTGTTCTGTCTTTTCAAATTGTGTTCTTTGCCTTTGATTTGCCCTGTAATTTTATTCCTGACGGCCATGATGTATCAGGCAAAAAAAGTTGCTGTAAGTAGTCCTTTATAATGTGATGTTGAAATGTGGGGAGAAAGATGTATTCTATGGTTCTGTGATTAGCTCTCGGTCTTTTAGTGACCTATGCCTCTAGACTGTGAACTTCACATATTTTTCAGGTTTTTTTTTTTTTTCTCCCATCTCAGTTGTAAAGGGATGGCTAGAGTGGTCTATAGTGGGCTGATGTTGGGTATCTCCCTTCCCCCAGTTCTGCTTCACTCTGATAATACCAAGCAGGTTAGGCTCTGATTAGCTAGCTTCTCATGAAAGGAGACTTTTTAACAAAAATAGAATACCGTGGCATATTTCATATGGTCCCTTTTCCTCTCCTTCTGCCAGAAGCTTAAGGGAATTTTTCTCTAATATTTACTCTGGGAACCCATTCAAACCCCTTCGGTAAATCACATAATATTGTGTGGCTCTCCCTATGACTGGGGTCTCCTGGAGTTTTTAACTCTTAGAGTTGTCCATGTTGAATCTGCAGCAATTTATCAATTACAGTCAGGTTGTTCTACCCTGGCACCGATAACCACAATGATTTTTGGTGTGCCTCTGTCTTGTTAAGCTGTGATTCCCTGTATTTTCTTGTCTTTCTCTTTAATATTAGGAGCAGCACTTTGTCCTGTGTCTTCACATCTCTTATGAATTTAAGAAGAGTTGTTGACTATTCAGTCTGTTCAGCTTTTTCCTTATTGTTATGATGCAGTGGTGACTTTTAAGCTCCTTACACACAGAATTGGAAACCACACCATTATTTTTAGAATGTTTCAAAAAATAATACAGGCACAAGAGTTGGACTACAAAATTGAGGTGAGATATTATTAGATTCATAATGATCATTGGTATCAGTGTGGTCGTCCTTAAGTCAATAGTGACATTTCAGAAAATGGAAGAATTGATTATCTGTCAAGATTATTTTAAAGATGAAAATTCATATACAAATACATTTGGAATACAGAATACACAAATTTTCTTTTTGGTGCATGAAGATAAAAAAGACTGACATTTCAAACATCTGTTGATCTTTTTACTTGCAAATTACAGTAATTGGAAGACGTAATTGTTATAATAAATAACTTTGGGAGAAATATTTCCAATAACGATGAATAACACTAAATATACTAGTTAGAGGTACACTTGGTTGCGAGTAACAAGCACCCAAAAAACAGTAGTTAAAACAATATAAAAGTTGATTTTCTTTATGTAGAATTCCAGAAGAAGACAGTTCAAAAGAGAGATCCTCAGGGAAACAGATACCATTACCAAGGTTTTTTTCTTGAATGTATTAGGTTGAACCATCACATCTGCATTCCATCCAGAAGACAGTAAGAGATAAAGAAGAAAGAGCAAGAAGTGCACATTAGTTTCTTTTAAGGAAAGTTCTAAGATGCTGCCACATGACACTTCCACATACCTCTCACTGATCAGAATGCAGTCACACAGCCACATGTAGACGAAAGCAAGGCTGGGAAAATATTTGTTCTGAATAGCCATGTTCCCAGATAAAAACCAGAGATTCTGCTACATGGAAAAAGAGGACATTTTGTGTTGGTGGACCATTAACCGCCTTCATTGCACTATTATATGCTTTAGACCATTTATTTGTTTCTGGAACTCCTACCAATTCTTTAAGTTTGCTTGTTTATGTCCCTATATTGGAAGAAAGGGGGGCAGGAATAGAAAGAAGAAAGTCTTCAAAGGAGGATGTAGGAATAAAAAAAAATGGTGTGATTATTAGGTTCTTAATTTGACAGTCTCTCCTTTTTTCCCCAAAACCTTTCTGCCTCAAAATGCTATTCTATTGGGTTTCGTGAAGAGCGCCAAAAGTCTAGGTTTGAGAAGTACTGACATGAGAAAATGTTTCAATCTTACAAATAAGCGTTTTGGGATACTCATCACTCTTAAGGAGAGGACAGCATACTAAGGGAATATAAAGGGTTTTATTAAGATCCTGGTCGGTGAAGCCACTAAAGGCACATGTGTTGACCTGGACATTGCTATTGTAGTAGCTATAAAAAAAAAAAAAAAAAAGGAACTATGTAGGACCGCTTACATGACACAGTTGGTTGAGCATCTGACTCTTAGCTTTGGCTCAGGTCATGATCTCAGGGTCATGAGATCAAGTCCCACCTTGGGCTCTGTGCTCAGTATGGAGTCAGCTTGAGAATCTCTTTCCCTCTCCCTCTGTTCCTCCTGCTTGTGCACTCCCTCTCTGTCTCTGTTTCTCTCTAAAATAAACAAATAAATCTTAAGAAAAAATAAAAGAACTCTTTGGCTCCCTCAAGTTTGTGGTGCATCATTGACCAGTTGCTTCTTTCTCAGATGTTGAGTTATGAACCAGCAAAATCTGAAGTGAAAGTAAGTTCCAAGGGTCCCTGCACATCATACTTAAACTCACTAAAACTATATGTGGGTAATCAAAAATAATGTAAATTCTATTTTCCAACATGATAGAATGCAAGAAAATGTCATTGGGAGCACAGTCACTAAACTGTTCTGTGTGTCATACTCCTTTATGCACAGAGACAGGATCACATTTCAGGCAGGGTGATAAACTTTCATATTTCAATGGCTCCATCTTTCCTCTCCTAGAGAGAACCTAATCTCTTCAAAAGCACAGTAGTATTTAATCTGTTCAATGTGCAATGATTTTCAATCTATCAGGAGAAAAGTAATTATGATGATATTCTAGAATCTAAGGAATATAAAGCTGGAACCACCTAAAAGTTGAAATCCTGTTTAAGCTAATCTGTAGCATATATATAACCATGATTGAGATCAATCAAATCTAATGAAGTATGGAACACCATTTTTATGTAGAATTATGCTCTTTTTTACAAATCAAATTTAGTGACTATGAGGTTAACTGAATTTTATGGCACTGATATTAAGCCAATCCAACTCATTATAATTCAGCCAACTTTTAAATATTCTAGAAAAGATACTTGAAAATAATATATACCCTTTTTCAAAAGCTTTTGCAATTGGCTGCCCCTTTAGAAAATTAAGTATTAAGCTATAATAAGATTCAGAAAATGCCCAGTCAAGTTGGAAAACCTAAACAAAATGAGAGTAAAAGATGATACAGCTCTGAAGTGTTTGCAACTAAAAAGAATTCTGTTTTTTGTACTAGAACATAATCTTTATCAGATTCTGTTCTTAAATTATACAGAATACATTTAATTACAGACAAAATTCTGTGAAGCAAGCAGTCATTAGAGTGTGGAGGAAAGCCCTTAGGTGGTTCCCTTGGTAATGTCAGGTCTGACCTGACCAGTCCAGAGATGGCATAGAGGAACATTTTTTTCTTCAAAAGATGCAATGTTGATTTGTTGTGATGCTAGAGCAAGAGAACGATTCTCAAAGTAATCTGCACCCAGTTAAAATGTGTGTTCCCTACACTGCTTCCTGGACCAAAAGAGTGGGCTACCACTCAAAACTGCATGCCAATACAGTTGCCAGAGTTTAGGAGGCAAAGTTGTGATGAACAGGTGAACACCCAGGATTTTAAGGGCAGTGAAACTATTCTAAACAATACTATAATGGTAAATATGTGTCATTACATATCTGTCCAAACCCGTATAATTCTCAACACCAAGAGAAAACTCTAATGTAAACTATGAACTTTGGGTGATACTGATGTACTAAGGTAGGTTCATCAGTTGTAACAAATGTATCCTCTGATGCAGGATGCTAATAGTGGGAAAGACTGTGCCTGTGGAGTCAGGGAGTATATATGGAAACCTCTATACCTTCTACTCACTTTTGCTGTGAACCTAAACTGCTTTAAGAATGAAAGTCTGAAAAAAAATGGAAGTCTGTTTAAAAAAAGGAAGTAAAGAGATATTCCATACAGATACTAAGCATAAGAAAACTGATGGGGGAAAGGAAGGAAGGAAGGGAGGAAGGGAGGAAGGAAGTTGATGGGGAAAGAGAGCAAACTGATAGCAGAAAAAAGTCACCTTCAATATAAGGAATATTAGCAGAGATAAAGAGAAAGATTTCATAATGATGAAATAGCCAATTCTAAAAAAAAAAAAAAAGACATAACAATCCTAAAGGTATATATATTTAATAATAGAACTCTGAAACATATGATGAAAATACTAACAGAAAGTAACTTCAGAATTAATGAAGAATATACACATATCTACAATCATAATCAGAGATTTGACTCCGCTTTATCAGTAATTGAACATGTAAGTTGAGAAAAAAAACCTGTAAGAATGTAGAAGATTTGATAGAACAACTATCAACCAGCAGAGAATACTATACCCAATCATTATAAAATGGAGATTCTTCCCAATAATTTATGGGATTATCACCAAAATAGACCTCATGCTAAGACATAAATCAGCAAAATAATACAAATGGCCAATAAGTACATGAAATGGCACATCAGAGAAATGCAAATAAAATCAAAAGATACCACTTCACACCCAACAGAATGGCAAAAATAAGGAAAGCTGCCAATATTAGATGTTGGTGAGGAAGAAGAGCTACTGGAATGCTCATATGTCATCGATGGGAAGCAATTTGGCAGTCTGTTTTAAAGGTAATCATGACCTTAAAAGAAATGAAAACATTTTTTGCAAAAAGTTCTGTACAAGAATGTTCATAGTAGATTTTTAGAAATAATTTCCCCAAACTGGAAATAGTTCATTGACCATCAAAATGAGAATGGATAAGTAAATTGTGGTAGATTTACTCAGTAGATTACCACTCAGTAACAACAAAAATAAATTTCTGATACCTGCAATGACATGCATAAGTCACAAAAACGTTACATTGGGCAGAAGCCATATTGGAAAAGGGTATATATTGTATGATCTCATTTATATAAAGTTCAAATAAATGAAACAAATTTAAGATTAGAACGATGAGTGAACGATGGTTGCCTCTTGGAAAAGGGATTGAACTGGAAAGGAGTATGAGACAACTTTCTGGATTATGGATTATACAGGTGTGATAATTTCAAACATCATTTAATTATACACTTAAAATCTGTTTTTTATTACATGTAGGTTATATCTCAATAAAAAGGAATATGGTTGAGAGGAAAAGATTTTCTCACTTTACTAGAAAAGAAAAACGCAGCTCTCCATTATTCTGACAAGTTTGACAAAATGCTTAATCCATTTTCAAGTGCTCTCTTTTTCAACAGAAAGGAAATCAGAACAAATTATCTGATGGATGCAGTGTTAAGAGGTTATTTGTTGATGCCAATATCAAGTTACGGTTTTGAAAATAAAATGTCCAAGGAAACTATTTGAGAACTTGATCTCAATTCACATCAAGTTACAGCTTTGAATTTTCAAAAAAAGAAAGTGGAGCGTGAATATTTCCTATATATGTTGCAGAAGTATAGATAGCATTATTTCATAAAAGTGCCATTAATTTACAGCTTAATTTCTGCTCCTAATTTCTTATGCCTTTGACTTCTCTCAGAAAACCTGTTAAAAAAGGAATTCCAAGTCAAATTCCTCTATCCAGTGGAATGTTAAGAAAATTCTTGGCTTGGCACAAGGCAACCTGTCTCTAGAAAAAGAAAGCAGGATTCCTGTTCTCCACTATAATTCTCCTCCTTTTACCTTTAATCTTCTTCTAACACATTCATTCATTCATTCATCCATCCACTCATTCAAGTTCAAGAGGTTTTTACCCAAAGTCCTGTTAGTAAATCATACATCAGTTAATTCAGCAAACAGTTTTATCCAATACCAAGGAAAAGTGATTATTTCTGAACTATACCATTTCAAATTCCTCTAACCTGGAAAATCTGATAGCCATGTTTTAGAGAATTTGATGACTCTTTTTAAATTCTTTAGAAAGGAGACTGCCAGATGTATTGCTGTGTTCACATATGTCTATGCACGAGTGAATAAAGTAATTAAATGATCCTTAGGTAGTTTGCTAAGCCCTCACAGAGAGACTTTGTTAGAAAACTTGGCATCTTCACCTAGGCTACTGATCTTGCTTCCCTATTTGTACCAAAGCCTTTGGTTTCTAAAAATTATGCTTAGGAATTAATTTGCCTTATGTCAACTGATGAGTGAGATTTATCTTAATTTGAATAAACCATAAATGTCCATTCATCAGTTATGATCCTTCTTAAGGCAAGCTGCCAAGAAACACCAGGTGTCTGGGCCAGAGTTTACTCAAATATAAGATGAACTCTTTTCCTATGTTTGAAAGCTACGAATCCTCCATTTGACTTTGGGCCAAATATTTAATGGCTCTACGTCTTGGTTTTTCTTGTCTGTGAAGTAAAAATGTTGATTATGTGGGATGCAGGTTTTAGTTCTACAGTTCTGTGGACATACGATTGATAGCAACGAGGTTTATTGATACTATTAACACAGTACCTGACCCAAAACTCTGTATGAACACGTAAAGTTAAAGCCAAATTACGCCTCAGTGATGTATCAGAGTCCAAGGTCATACTATAAAAGCGATTCAGAAAATGGTCCTCATCTTCAAGAAACTTACCCTTTAGTTTGGGCCGTGATACAAGCAAAAAATAACAAAAACAAATGGCAATATATAATGAAGGGTAAGAATAAACATTACCTAAATTCTAAGAGTCAGGAGAGTGCACTTAGATTCTGATAACTAACAACTACAACTAACAACGTCATCATGTCCTCTGTGTCTCTTTCTTTACATTGAGACTTTGGTATAATGTGAACAATGGGGTCTCAGTAACCAAATAGAATTATGGTGAATAGAAGAACCTAGTATTCAGTGATGATTCAAACTTTAAACTGGTCTATTAAAAGGAAAAAATATGGAAAATAAGAAGGATCACATTATCCAACACCAATATTTTCCTTTTTTCCTCAACTTAGTTTTCAAACATTAAAAAAAATGGTAACTTACAAACACTGTCTTACTTTATTGGTTTTGTCCTACAGCTGAGTGAAAAGAGAAGCCATTAAAATATATTTGGTATAATATGTAATATTTATTACCTGTGCGATTACATGACAAGTAGCTGATGGCTTTTACAGAAGGTGCACAATTCTAGTGAAGGAGAATTCTCACCATTGGTGTCTTTTTGGTCAGTATTGGTCACAAAAATGCTGTATTTTTTTTTGCTAATGTAAAACAAGATGAAACATTTCTTGTTTTCAGTCACTCCAGAGCACTCTGCTGTCCAATGTATCCTATACTTTGGTGCTCTAAGAGAGTGGCCAATCATGTTTATTTTTTTAAAATCACATCCATTGGCTTTCTTACTAGCACGCATGTACAGAAATAAATGCTTCTTGCCACTTTTTTTCTTTTTCTTTCTTTCTTTATTTTTGGGGGGGAGGGCAGAGGGAGAGGAAGAAAGAGAATCTAAAGTAGGCTCTACACCAGCATGGCTTGAACTCACAACCCTGAGATCATGACCTGAGCCAAAATCAAGAATTGGACGCTTAATCAACTGTACCACCCAGGTGCCCCCTTGCCACACTTTTAAAAAGCATTTTATTTGACAATTTTTTTAATTTGTTAAATTTGGAGTGCATGCTAATATACTTCATACAGATCTGCCCCTATATAAGAAAATCACCAAAAGAAAGCAAAGAAGCCTGAAATTATGTTTTTGACTTGTGCTTGGAGTAGATTCTACCTATATAACATATGCTTTCTGAACCCCTAGCTTTCTATTTAAGATATTTTTCTTTTCAAGTTGATTTAAATTGCTAGGCTAGTGGTCAGAAGATGAGAGGATGCAAATTGAAAAAAAAGAAGCAAAGGTAACTGAAAAAAGAAAACTCGCAATGTATCTTGGTTCTCCGGAAAAGCAAGTTCAGAAAATGAAGGTGTCATTTCTTATTTTTTTCTGTTTTAAAATTTAGTATCGTGGGGTGCCTTGGTGGCTCGGTTAAGTGTCTGCCTTCAGCTCAGGTCGTGATCCTGGGATCCTGGGATCAAGCCCCTCATCAGGCTCCCTGCTCAGTGAGGATCCTGCTTCTCCCTCTCTCACTCCCCGGCTTGTGTTTCCTCTCTCGCTGTGTCTTTCTCTGTCAAATGAATAAATAAAAACTTTAAAAAAATAGAATAGAATAGAATAGAATAGAATAGAATAAAATTTGTTATAGTACCCAAAGTCTATCACTATTTTTGATCTTACACTGTAAGTACCTTTAATACAATAGATCCCAAATGCTTTCTTTTAAAATTCAGTCCAGGTTTTCTGAAATTGAAATGCACATGCAACTCATTTGTAGGATTGAACATACATCTTACGGTACATACTGGCATTAAATTGAAACCTGAACGATGAGAAGTCATTTGTGTGGGCAGGAAGCCAAGTCGTTCCTGGAGTTCTACATGCAGGCAATAATTTACATCGACAGGTAGAAAACATGTTATGTGCTTTTGGTATAATGATGCCGAAGAGCTCGGCAATGACTCATAACCCAGCTATCATTTAAAAATGCTCAAAAACATGAGAGAATGAATGAAAACTTGTACTTGTCTAACCAAAGGCAAAGGAGTCCTTGGGTCTGACCAGGTGAATCACAGAAGAGGACCAAAATAGATAGATGATAGATGGATAGATAGATAGATAGATAGATAGATAGATAGATAGATAGATAGACAGACAGATAGAAAGACAGATAAAAATACAATATTATGTTTTGCGTTTCACTTGCCTCTTATTTATTATAACCAAAGGACCTGAAAATACAGTTAATGACATTTGCTTTTCCTACTATTTTCTTATTTATTTAAGATAAATTAAGTGACTTTTTACCCTTCCCATTTTTCATCATTGTGATTGGCCCCATTATTTTCCATGATCTCCTCCTTATTTCCCTATGGAATTGTCAATTATGAATTTAAAGAATATAAGCCATTTCCCTTAAAATTACCCGTCTCTATGTTTTCTGAACCAGCTGGTGGGAGCAGGTTAGACAGACTGAATAAAGGAATAAATTCAGTCTGTGGCCCTTCCTATGCCAGAACAGTCAGAATTCCAAAGACAGTCCCCATACCATGATCACTGTAGATTTATGGTGAATTCCACTTTTCTAGGGCCAAACTACAGAATTTCCCCAAATAATTGGGAGTGACCATTACTCTTTTTTCTTGAATTTGTCCTGCCCAGAAAGTAGTCATTCCTCCTTCTAGTTAATCAACAGGAACTGAACAGGAGCAGTCAGTGAACCCATCTAGAATGACCACATGAACCAGTGGCTTCACATCTGACAGCTGTTTCCCATTCAAGCACCCTGCAAGGGTGCTGCCTTTACTCCCAAGTAACTGTGCACGTTAAACAGTCATCCGCTGGGGTTTGGGTTCCAGTGGACACTGCAAAGCGAAATCAGGCACATTCCATCTTGTTGACACAATGTGCTTCAGCTGCTGGTGTAGAAAGCTGTTTCTCCTTGAAGCTGGGCTCAGAAATGTCTGGGCTGCAGGGACAGAGGATCTTGTCATTATTTTCCTGGCAGTGCTCACAAGAGCTCTCATGTGACTAGAGGAAAGTTTAAATCTTGAATTCTGAAGAGTCTCAAGCAAAAGCATTACAAGTTCCAACAGGTGGTACTGCTCAAATACTCACACAAAGTGCTTCCTTTGTCATCAAAACCTAACCTGTAATCTCTCTGGGGTAAAACGGTGTATTGTTTTAAAAATGCTAGAGTGGATCATTCCCTTAACTAGGACAAAGAGTGTTTTTGTCAGGTCAGGCATGGGGTGGTCATTGAATAAATTTGGTAAACAGTGACTTGTGAATAAGTAGAAACATGAACAGCAGATGTTACTGAATTTTCATCACTGCCCGGGTTTAACTGTCCTCCACAACGTGTCTACAAATGGGAAAAGTACAAAGAGAAAATTATTTTCATCACCAGAAATGCACAAAAGGCATAGAGCAATATTTGCATTCCAGTATTTCTCTCAGGGCCTAGACTCTTTCCAGGTATGGAGCAGGTTCTTGAATATTTGGTAAAGAAATAAGTGAAGGGCGGAATGAATCTTTTTGTGCTAGAATTGGATGTCTTAGACATTAAGTACTCTAGTTACATGTTTTATTTCTCTGAAAGTTATGCAAGCCCTTACTCCATTCACTAATGTAGTATCCCAGGAGATAAGACCTAGATAAGACCTTCCTTAACCTCACCTACCAAAAATATTTCACACTGTTCCAGAAACTGGCCTCTAAAGCAAGAAACTTACTTGCTATTGTTTTTATTTTTTTGTTTTTGTTTTTTAATGTTACCAAGTGGTTAAAAGATGAGATTGAGGGGCACCTGGGTGGCTCAGTCAGTTACGTCTCTGCCTTCGGCTCAGGTCATGATCTCAGGGTCCTGGAATCAGCCCGGGATCAGGCTCCCTGCTTGGCGGGGTGTCTGTTTCTCCCTCTGCCTCTGCCAGCTGCTCATGCTTGCTCTTTCTTTCAAATAAATAATTGAATAAATAAGTAAAATCTAAAAAAAAAAAAAAATGATCACTGTTTCATTCAACATGCATCTTGAATATAGGCTGTTAAAAAAGAGTACATTGGATTAATAAAGTACCACTTTGGAAAGAACACAAGAGCTAAAACATTGCCAAGGACAGCAAATGGCAAATCTATGCTTTGGCCTAAACAGTTATCTTTCTTTGGATTTTCTGGGCCCTGGGCACTCAAATACCAATGAGGCACAGCCCTGCTTTTACAGAGAACATGGTTGGCAATGAAGTAGACTCCTGAGCACTCACTTAATTCTATGTGATGGATGTAGATGAGTACCAATGGAGGGGGCACTGCACAGTGGTGGGGGGCAACCTCCTGCGTCCATATTGCAGCTGAGCCACTCACTCACTATGTGAGCCTGGGCAACACATACGGCCTCTCCACAGCCCCTGTTCCTCATATGTACAACCTGTCTCACAGTTTTGTAAGAATTAATTACTTACCTCTTAGAATGGTCCTTGGCACATAGAAAGTGCTTGATAACTATGAGCTGTTATTCCTAATACTATTATTACAGGCGCAAAGCTGGCAGAGCAATACATCCTCCTGGGTAGAGGAAAAGAAGAAAAATTGGGGAAGTAACATATAACCTGAGTCTCAACGGTTGATGAGAACTTTGCCACATGGAGATGCCTCAGTGGCTCAGTCCGTTAAGTGTCTGGCTTCAGCTCAGGTCATGATCCCAGAATTCTGGGATCAGGTCCCACATTGCAGGGTTGGGGGGGAGGGGGTCCTTGCTCGGCAGGGAGTCTGCTTCTTCCTCTGCCTGCCACTCCCCTAGCTTATTCTCTATCTCTCTGAAAAATAAATAAATAAAAATCTTCATTTATTATTTATTTTTTATTACAAATAAAAAATAAAATCTTTTAAAAAAAGAAGTTTGCCACATGGACAAGATCTTATTTAGGGTAGGACCTTTTTTACGTTTTAAGGTAAGATCCTTTTTTTTTTTAAGATCTTTTTACCGTTATAACTGGAACTTTACAGACTTCATTTCTTCAAAGGAGCTTCATAAGTGTTGATAAACGTGTTGATCAACATAACGTGTTGATATAATTTTTATGTTATACAAAAAAACTTCACATTGACTCCAAAGTCAAAAAAATATTAGAGAAAATACTTTATAACCTTTTATGAGTTGTGGCTTTATGACATGCTGGAAGTGGAGCCTTTTAAAAGGTGACGACCATGTGTTGGTCATCTCTATATTCACTCATACCTGTTGAATAAAAGCAATGTGAACTTCATATTTGTCTTATTTTAGCCATTTCCCCGCGACGAGCTTCCCACCATTAGCAAGCATGAGTCACCTGCCTGCAGCTAGGAGGCACAATCAATCTTTCCAGAACTCTTTACGACTCATCTAATAATCCTGAATGTTGTGTGTTGGGACAATCATTCACTGTTGTTCAGGGAACGATCTCTACACTATTATTTACTGCACGATTCTGATTGATGACATTTTTGACTGAGTCGGGCAAATCTTCGTATTCAAGGAGTGGACTCAGGAAGTTACTGGGAAAATTCTTTAGAGGCCAGAAATTGGCTGACTTTGTAAAACAATGTGCAATACAGGAATTTATCATAAGTAGAAGCATTTCTTTTGCCCCAGTAGACAGAATCAAGGAATATTTTCTTATTCCAAAGGGAATTTGACCTTAAAAAGACGAGTTTATAAAATCAACCTTTACTTGGTGGACAGCACACTCTAATACAATGGATCCATGAAATAAAGGATTATGACACATTCACTTGTTTCTGCTTCAGGATTTAGCACTTCCCAGCTTCCCAGCTACCCTGTCATATAGGGTTTGGTATTCTAGGATAAACGCAGAGGAGTTTCATATTCTCCAAGTCTGATTACAACTCGATTTGTATAGAATAAAATTCTTCTGTTTCTTCTTCCTATATCTCCTTTGCTTATTTTAGGTGCTAAAAGTTTTCTTAATAATGAATCCATTCACATTAGAGAATCATTTCTTTAATTTCAAGAAATCTCTTTGAAATATTTTCTGAAATATTAGCAAATTTATTGATCTAAATCTGATAGCAGATGAAGCTGAACTGGCTTGTGTATGGCTGTGGATATCCATATCCTGTACAAGAATTTCTAAATTGTAATGAGTCATCTGCCTACATCTTACCTAAAGTTCTGAAAAAATTTCTGATGTCTACAAGAGACTTTTCTAGAAGTAAGCCAACATATTGACTCCGAGGAATTAAAGTGGCTGAGAAAAATTAAGCTGAGTAGGAATCTGTTTCTTTTCATATAACTCCTTGGTAGCTACTCATTTAATAAAAATGTACCATGAGGGAGAAATTGACCTTTATGGGATCTTAAGTAATAGATAGCTAAGTAATAGAGTCTTCTCTTTTAACTAATAATGAATCACATATAAACACTCTTTGGGTGTGTCCTACAAGAGCGTATTCTTTGTATTTCTTATCCCTCTCATGACAACACCGAGACACAAGTTGAATCTTCTTTGCTGAGATAATTCAAGGCCATCGGTAGGGGCTAAGTCGTGCTGCTCTCTTTGGATGGAGCATGGATTCTCCAGTTCCTACTATTCGGAGGATGTGTGAAAATTCAGTTTCATCTGTCTCTGCTTCCTTGTACATTTACTTTCCAGCCTCAGCAATTATTTGACTGGGACAGGGGATCGAAATGAACAGTTCCATAGTCAGCGATGCCATAAATTTACTATGTGATGTTAGGCGTTTTGGGCCCTATAGACATAGATTAGATTCCTCATGTGAAATATCCCTGTAGAGATTCTCTCCAAGTTTCCCTCCTTCCCTAACCTTCTGTAATTCTGTGGCCAACCATTTCCAGTGTATCCTCTCATTCATAAGGTTTGTAGTTTTTAGGGAAGGAAATAAAGTAGGTGCAATTTTTAGTCTACGGACTGTAATTCTGTCTGGTTAGGTTATCTGATGATGTTTATTCTCTGCCCCTATGTAGTATCAAAACAAGTATTTGCAGTCTTGAGATTAAAAATTATGATAGTATCTGACAATTTCAAAGCAAGTGGTCTTTCTTGACATGTGTCCTAAGTGCAAAAGGTAATATCTATTGCTTTTTAAAAAATTGTTGTGAGATATAATTCACATACCACAAATTCACACATTTAAATATGCAGCTCGGGGGATTTTACTATATTCCCAGATATATGCAACTAGCATCATGGTCAATTTTAGAAAATTCCCATCACCTCAGAAAGAAGCACCTCAGCCTTCAGCTACCACCCACCTGTTCTCCCATCCTCCCCACCCCCAGCCTTAAACACCAACAAATCTATTTTCTTTCTCTATAGATTTGCCTATTCTGCACATTTCATATAAATGGACTAATATAATATGTGGGGTTTTTTTTTAAGATTTCATTTATTTATTTGACAGAGACAGAGAGAGATCACAAGTAGGCAGAGAGGCAGGCAGAGAGAGAGGGGGAAGCAGGCGCCCTGCTAAGCAGAGAGGCCAGTGTGGGGCTCCATCCCAGGACCCTGAGATCATGACCTGAGCCGAAGGCAGAGGCTTAACCCACTGAGCCACCCAGGCGCCCCTAATATGTGGTCTTTTGTAATTAACTTTTTCCTCACAGTTTAATGTTTTGAAGGTTCATCCATGTTGTGACATGTGTGAGTACCTCATTCCTTTTTATGGCCGAACAAAATTCCACTATATAAATATTCCATTTTGGTTTATCCACTCATCAGTTGATGGACATTTGGGACATTTCCACCTTTTAGCTATTATAAATAGTATTGCTATAAACTTTCACGTACAAGTATTTGTGTGGATATATGTTTTCATTTCTCTTTAGTATGTATCAAGGACTGGAATTACTGGGTCATGTTATAACTCCATATTTAATCATTGGAGGAACTGTCAGACTGTTTTCCAGAATGGATGCATAATTTTACATCCCCATCAGCAGTGTGAGAGGGTTCTGAATTTTCCATATTTATGCAGCACTTATTATTAGCTGACTTTTTGATTCTGGCCATCCTAGTATGTGGGAAGTGGTATCTCACCGTGGTTTGGATTTACATTTTTCTGATACTTAATAATGTTCAACATTTTTTCAAGTGACTTCTGGACACCTGTGTGTCTTCTTCAGAGAAATGTCTACTCAGATTCTTTGCCCCACTTTTTTTTTAAAGATTTTATTTATTTGACAGAGGGAGAGGGATCACAAATAGGCAAAGAAGCAGGCTGAGGGAGAGGGGCAAGCAGGCTCCCTGCTGAGCAGAGATCCCGATGCGGGGCTCCATCCCAGGACCCTGAGATTATGACCTGAGCTGAAGGCAGAGGCTTTAACCCACTGAGCCACCCAGGCGCCCCTCTTTGCCCATTTTTTAGTTGGGTTGTCTTTTTATTGTTGGAGTTGTAAGAGTTCTCTATATATTCTAAGATATCAGTGCCTTATCAGAATATATATAATTGGCAAATACTTCCTTCCATTCTTGGATTCTGGGGATTTATCTTGTTCTTTTATTTGGAATGCATTTCCCTGTTTCCTAATTTTCCTTGATTCTCTGTGTCAGTGTCTGCACATTAGACAAAACACCCACTTTTCCCAGTCCTCACAGACTGAATTCTCTTTGACTTATCTTTCCCCTGACCGCACCCAGATTTTACTGACTTTCCTTTTGTTTGTAAAAATTCCCTAGGGAAAAATTTGCTGCACTCACTAAATCAACACAATTTGAACCTCTTTGAAGAGATTGTTCCTGAGTCAGTGTCTGAGATTTGTTCAGACCCCTGGCAACTCCCTCCAGTTGTCTCTTTCCCCGGTGATGTTAGGCAAACTAGCTGGCATGTAGTTAACCTATATATGTCCAATAAATATACCAATTTCCTCCTAATTCCCTTTCACCACCATCTCTGCTGTTTTTAAGATTGTCTTTAGGCCTGAACTTCTTCATACTCTGTTGCAAATGGAAGTCAATTCCTTATGAAAGAAATTAGGAGCTATCTCTTGTATGGCCTTTTCTATCCCCAGGCAAAATTTCTGAGCCTCAACTACAGCCCCGGGGGTGAGGACAGTAACATGTTTTCTCCGTGAGTCACACCCCTACTTTAGTAGCTAACAACTCAGTACAGGGGCTCCAGGAACCTCTTATCGTCTGACCTTACCTCTCCCAGGACAGATTCACCACTTTATGAGCTGGGCCGAGGATAACTGGGGTCCCAGAATTCTCAACAATGCCCAAACTAGAGCCCTTATTTTATGAGTGGGGAAAGGGCTGAAGAAGGACCTCCCATCTAACCACACCCACCCTGAATTTAGCCTCGGCAAATAGCTGGGGGCAAATTGAGAAATGTTAATGTTTTGCCCCAGAGAAGATTGTCTTTTAAATGGTAACTAGGGGGAGAAAAAGCCCTGCACCAGTCTGAAGAGGAATTTCCATCTTGCTGAGTTAGGAGGTAGGAGGTAGCGTGCAGGTCTTTTTTATGCTGAATTTTAGATTTCTTGAATAAATGTTTCTTCATCTGCTGTATGTTCTTGGCTCCATTTCCAGATATTTTAAGTGGTTGTTTTTTATAATTTTCTACTTACAAGGAACTCATCTGAAGTCACTTTCTGTTGATAATCACAATTAGATCATCTCTATTATACTCCCCCTTGCATTTCCCTAGCTAGTATACGAATACAACAGAAGATAGTAATATGTATCTCTTTCCACTTTCCTTGCCCACTACTTGCTAGTGTCTACAGAAGTACGTACATAAAGAAAAATATTATTTTGAACAATTTACATGTATCACTGGGTTTTTACTCATCATATAGTAGAATCATCCCAATTATGAAAATACCTCTATCATTTGATATTTCCTAGATCACTCCTCATCCTTAAACGCAATGCTTTCCCTTTACATATATGGCTTTGTAGTTCAGGTCTGATGCTAACATTAAATATAACCTTTCTGCTCTTTCTAAATGTAGCAGTAAGCTTTCAAAGCATGAGATTGACTGATAGCATTAACAAACCATTTAATAATGAGTTACAGAAACTTCAAAGTGTATTGTTGCAACAATACAGACTAAGTAACAATCAGAACAATATGGACTAAGTAAACAATTAGAACATTTGCTTTCCACCTATGAGGTAATACTAAGTACGGTCAACCCCTGATTATCTAAGCATCTTCCACATCAGACTTTGAATGTCTCCTAATTTTAAAAATACAAATAAATTTTTATAATTATCTTAAAAACATAAAATTGTGATGATTTGCTCTCCCGTTCCTGAAACAGTCATATTATACATTGCATAAACATGTAGAAATAGTTTCTGAATTAACCCCTATCACTTATAAACTATATTGCTATACCTGCCACTGATCAGGGTCATGAGAGTTTCTGTGTCAGTGGAATGTGAAAAAAAGGCTGCTCCAATATTTGTAGGACACAAAGATATTTTTAAAACCCACAAATTAAAATTTATAGTTATTGACTGCTATTTCAGGTTTCCTTATATAGCAAACTAGTTTGCAGTAAGTACATGTAAAAGATTTGGTGAACTGATGTCTAAAGTTATAAATGAATTGATTAACTTTCTCAGGTAGAGTTAAGAATATTTTTAGGGGGGTTGTGCTATGTTAAAGTGTAATGATGGACTTATTCTACAAGATTTTTTTTGTGACTGGTTTCCATACTAAATTACCCCTATTACTTTAATTGTAAACTACTTGAAGGCATAATTCTTTTTTTTCTTTTTCTTATCAATGTCCTACTCAAAATCTAGAGCAATATTCTACATAAAATGGGTAAAAAAAAAAAAAAACAACCAAAAATATTTGATTACATTCTTCAGGGTTTTTTTTAATCTGTTACAATTGAGGTGTAACTTATGTACAGATGACAATGCACATATTTTAAGTGTATGGTTCAGTAAGTTTTGACAAATATTTATATCCATGTATGGGGCACCTGGGTGGCTCAGGGGGTTAAAGCCTCTGTCTTCGGCTCAGGTCATGATCTCAGGATCCTGGGATGGAGGGCCGCATCAGGCTCTCTGCTCAGTAGGGAGTCTGCTTCCTTCTCTCCCTCTGCCTGCCTCTCTGCCTACTTATGATCTCTCTCTCTGTCAAATAAATAAAATAAAATCTTTAAAAAATATATTTATATCCATGTAAATGTCACCCCAATAAATAAATAGAACCATAAAAAATTCCCTTATGTTTCCATCCCGTCAATATTCACCATCCAAAAATAACCAGTCTCTGTATTTTTGCTATTATACACTATATTTTACTTTTCTAGAACTTCATATAAGCAGAGTCATATATATTTTCTTTTATGGTTATCTTTTTTTATTTACCATGATGATTCGAGTTTTATCCATATTGTGTGCCTCATAAGTTTATTCTTCCATTTTTATTGCAGATTAGTATTCTGTTATAGGAATATGCCACAATTTGTTTATCCATTCTCATATATATATATATGTATATATACATATATATGTATATGTGGGATGTGTCCAAGTTTGGGCTATTCTAAGTAAAGGTCCTTTTTTGAGGGGAACATATGTTTTCATTTCTTGTATTAAATACACAAGAGTAGAATTCATGGATCCATAAAGTTTTGTTAAAAACTGTCAGTTTGCAACATGATCGCACCATTTTATAGTTTCACCAGCAATGTATGAGAATTCCAGTTGCTTCACATCTTTGTCAACACTTGGTGCTTTCAGACTTTTAAATTTTAGCCATTCTAATGGATGTGAAGTGACATCTCATTGTGGTTTTAATTTATATTTCCCTGGTATTAAAGATGTTGAGCACCTTTTTAGATATCACTTTTATACATTATTTGGGGAAGTGTTTTATAGACTTTCATCTATTTTATTAATGGGGTGCTTTTCTGTTTATTATTGACTTATTAAGAGTTATATATTCCAGATTTATATATTCTGGATATAAGCCATTTTTTAGATACCTGCATTGCAGAGATTCTCTCTAAGTCTTAGGCTTACCTTTCCTTTAAAAAAAAAAAAAGATTTTATTTATTTTAGAGAGAAAGAGAGAAGGGGGGGAAAAGGGAAAGGGAAAGAAAGAACTTTTTTTAAGACTTTATTTATTTATTTGACAGAGAGAGAGATCATAAGTAGGCAGAGAGACAGGCAGAGAGAGAGGAGGAAGCAGGCTCCCTGCTGAGCAGAGAACCCAAAGCGGGACTCGATCCCAGGACCCTGAGTTCATGACCTGAGCCGAAGGCAGAGGCTTCAATTCACTGAGCCACCCAGGCGCCCCGAAAGAAAGAATCTTAAGAAGACTCCATGCTGAATGCAAAGCCCAACTGGAGACGTGATCTCACAACCCTGAGGTCATGACCTGAGCCGAAATTAAAAGCCAGAGGCTTACCTGACTGAGCCACCCAGTGCTCCAGCTTACCTCTTTGTATGGTTAGTGCTTCTTTTCTACTTCGCCTATCCAACAGTCACAGAAATATTTTATGCTTTTTGTTTTTTAAGAAATGACAGAGTTTTAGCATTTATATTTAGATTTATTATCAACTTAAATTATTTTGGGGGCACTTTATAGATCATGTTCCTTGGGAAACAGACTCTGAAATGGAGATTTCCATGTAAGAGGCTTATCAGGATGTGTGTATTTCAGCACACTGTATAGCCTACCTCTTGTAGAGCTTGGATCCACTGTATAATAAGGAATAACAGTTGTAACCCTTTGGATACTGGTGCCAGCTGAGGGCCTGCATGCAGAGAGGGCAAACCTAGGAATATCAACTTGCTACCAAGTGGCTGTTTGGTCTTCTCAGGACATAGTGTTGTGTCAGGGGCTCAGTATTGGTTCTCTGTTGCTGAAAAGTGGATATTCTACAGTGGCAGTGGCTAGATTGGCCTTCGTAAGTGGGGACTCATACATTTGATACAAAGATCGTTATACTTTATACCCATTTTCACAAGTCTATACACAAGCCTCTTTCCCAGGCTTCTTTATCTGATAATTTTTAATCTTTCCAGTATCCAGCAGTTGACAAAGCAAACAAGACATTCATGTTGACCCACCAGTTTATATATATATTCTCACCTTGGGCCCCTTCTCCCTCACAAAGTAGTTGGCCAAGCTCACTACTCAAGCTTTGTCTACTGGGAAGATTTCCCGTTATTGCTGTCCTCCCCTCATCTTGAATGGAGCTGTAGTTCAGCTATTGTTCACCTTTGGTTTGTATCTACATATCAAGCTGATCTACCTGCCAACCAAGCTTGGTACTTTTCCTCATTTGTCTGCTGGTCAAAAGGAATCCCCAAAATAGACACACGTGTGAGCAGAGGCAGAAATGATAATATGACATCATGATCTGTCCCAAATGTTTGTGCAGCTCATATGTGCTCTCTGATCCTACTTGTGCGCAATGCCGATGTTCCACCTGCCTCTCTAATGGGTTACTGTTGGACCTGCCTGATTTAATGACTTGGCCTGATTTAGTGACTGTGCTGAGAGAACTCAGCACAGGGTGGGTAGTTCTGACTATGTAGACACTTAAGACTTCATGATCAAGTGTTTGATCTCTAGCAAACCCCAATCAATAGTATATGAGCAACTATTTTTGTAATGGTATCAATTACCTACTATAAATGGGTTGACTTTGGACACGTAAGTGTCTACATTGTGATTCTCATTTGGGGTCTTGCCATAAACTCTTCATGATGTTTATTCCCAACACAGATAACTCCAGTACTATATGATTTGCTTGTACTGCAGGCTGCACCTACTGCAGGAATCTTTTTTTTTTTCCGTGAACCCCACTCAAAGCTACTAGTCTTCCAAATCACTTGGAGATGAGTTGGAGCAGCAATCTCAAGTATAGAATACGCTGCCTACAGAAATCCAAGAGGACTCCTAGGTGCCATGCTTTCTGAAGAAGAGTGGTGGTAGAGACAAGATGCAATAATTTGTTTTCTACTTTGGAAAGAATGCCATGGTATATCACAGACTACGGGAGCCCTAAAAATGTCATTGATGAGGTGGTCACTTGAAATTGTATAAAGTTTATAATCAATCCTTTGCAGTACATGGGAATTACCATGACCTCCAATATACTGGCCACTTCTTGTTCATCTGGTCTGATTAATGTGATATCACCCACGTAGTAAATCAATGTGATATTCTGCAGCAAGTCCAGATGGTCCAGAACCTTTAGTGCTATGTGACAGATGGCAGGAGAGTTAAAATAGCACTGGAGAAAGACTGTGAAGAATACTGTTGTCCACCCTACATGAATACAACTGTTTCTGATCTTATAGGAATGGAAAAAAATGTATTTGCCAAATCAATGGCTCCATGAAATGTACGTGAGTCCATCTTAACCTTTTCTAGAAAATACCTTCATTTGGTAGAGCAACTATAATCGGTTACTTGGTTAAGTTTGTTTAATCCACTATCATCCTCCAGGATTCATCTGATTTGGGTAGAGGCAAGACTGCTGACTTACATGGAAGTATAATGGGACTACTGCAGACCCCTGAATTCCTTAAGTCATTATTATGGTGCTGATGTGTGCCATTACCCCTGCCCTACCATATTTTTTTATTTACTGTTTTGGTCAAGTGGCAGCTTCAGTGGTTTCCTCTTGGCCTCCTGGACTACTATAGCTCATACTCAAAACCAGGCAATCAACATGGTGTTCGGGCAACTACCCAATGTCTTTATTTCAATTAAACAGGTTAGGACTGAGGCCTGTGGACCCAGCAGATCCACTGTGACTCAGGCCTAGATCAAGACTCCTATGTCTTACCCACAGGCCCTCACTATAACAGAAGGACTCTGATGATGCTTTGAGTCTGGGTTATCACTGTTAATTTAGGCTCCATATCTCACAACCCTCAAAAGGTCAGGAATGTACGAGTATCCCCCTTTCCCTGAAGCCATCCCTTCAGCTACCTGAAGGGATGGCTGCAATATTCCTTTGGGAAGGGTTTAGGGAAATCGTGATGCTGTACATTGTTTTGATGTTGCTGGGCCCTTCCTTTAGAGACTTAATCTCTCCTTTATTCAGTAGAACCTAGGTCTAACGCTGGCTAAGATCAGAAAAGGAATTGTAATGTTAAGAAACTGGAACAGGTATCTTAGCTGTTAAAAATGCTTTATATCGACACTGTCCAATATACTTGCTGACCACATGCAGTCATCGATACTTGAAATATGGCTAGTGACTCGAGGAAGGGAATTTTTTATTTTATTTAAGTTTACTTGATTTTAATTCAAATAGCCACACGTGACTAGTGGTTATTGTACTGGATAGGACAGGTATAGGTTTGAGCAGTCTCCTCGTTGCCTGGTTATCTATCTCACCCTTCGGGGGGCGCCATATCCTATTAAATATCTCCGTGACTCCGTCATTGCGATAATTATGCCCATTTTGTTTCTGAAGTTTAAATGCCACTACCTTGGCTTTAGTATTTTTGAATCTTATGTTGCTTGCTCATATCAAGAATTCTATTTCTGTAACATTATTTCCTTGTTTAGCCGGGCCCACATAGAGTAGCTACCACTGACTGTCTCAACGTTTCTGGTATCTCTATTCTTCTGATCTAGCAACAACTGGTAGATTCATGGCTTGAAATACTGTATTTCCATTCTAGCATGTCTACTTCTCTAAGTCTTTTGATCACTTCCCCATCATCTGCCAATGTAGTTCTGGAATTTCTACATTACTTAATGTACTACATCACTTTTCAAAAGCTTCTAAGAGCACTGTCTCCTAGCACTGTCTTCCAGGATCTTGCCGAGATGACCGTATCATGAGATAGTGCTCCCATGTGAATAAGCTCTTCCTTTTCAAATTTTATATTCTGTCTCCCTTGATTCAGCACATTCAGGATCCAGCCCCATTCACACTCTCCCTGTTCATGCTGAGATATATGGGTTAAATGTTCCAGTCCCTTCAGTCTATTGTTTCCCTCCTTTCTTAGTGGATTCATCACTTTCTTAGCTGGCTTATGTTGTCAAGAATCCTACTTATTAGTCTCTGAGCCAGGAGGGAGGATGGGAAATAATTGGAGGAGAGAGGAGACCATGCATCTTGTCTTGCAAAAGAGAAGTTTTTGCATTGCCTGGAAGCCAAATACAGAGCAACAACCTTTAATAAGGGGGTAGGTCCCTTTTTGCTGGCCCAGAGGATTTGCAGAACCTCGGATCCAAGGTGTTTGAGTGTATTTACTGAATGTTCTATTCCAAGTCTCAAGGTTCCACTCCTCTACAATAATTCCATGAGCTTAACAAAACAGTCCTGTCTAGGTTGAGAAGTCAATGTTCTCTGTAATTCAGTTGCGACCTATTCCTCAGCATTTCTGATCTCTGGTGCAGTAAATAAAAGTCTCTTTACATGCTTCCAAGTAGGCCTTCTGTTTTTTAAATTAGTGATTAATCACATTCAGCCATTCATTCTCTTTCTGCAGTGCATCAATAGCCCACAGCAACATCCATCAAACCCTATTGTCCTCATAATTACTACTTCCCTCCAACCTCTCAAAATGCTTAAAATATTGTACCCCTGCTCCCAACCCAGTGCATTCCTTTCTAAAAGTATCACATCACAATCACAGCCACTAGAAGTAGAATTGCACTGCGGCAGCAGGCCAAGGTACATCCATACTTCATCTATGATTGTAATGGGCTATTCATGACCGGTCTGCTAGTGGGTGGCCCTGCTTCGGAATCTCATTTTAGGATTTGCTTAAACTAGTGGCCTTGAAACTGCTCTGAGATGAGAACTGTGTGCAGAAATTGTTCCAAATGGAAACATGGGGACAGGACTTGTCTTATCACACCATGCAGTCATTGGAAGTAGGCTGCTTTCTGAGCAGGAACCTAAACTTAGGTGGGAAAGTACTCTTCAATTTTGGGGGAGGAACTCAATGGTAAGCCATCAGTAGGCAACTAATAGATTAATAACAGAGTACTACAGTACTATTTTTGTTTGTTTCTTTCTTTTAGTCTATTAAACATGCTAAGACCTCCAGTACAATGCTGAATGTTAAGGTAAAAAAAGGTCAATTCTTTTACCGTTGCATGTAATGTCAATTGTAGAGGTTTTTTTTGTGGATGCCTTTAATCAGATTGATGAAGTTCCTTTCAATTCCCAGTTTTCTGAGAGCTTTCATTAGGAATGGATGTTGAATTTTATAAAATGTCTTTTTCCATATTTATTGAGATGATCATATGCTTTATAGCCATATTTTTTCTGTGAATGTAGCAAATTACAGTGATTGATTTTCAACTATTATACCAACCTCACATTCCTGAAATAATAATAATGAAGCCCTTTGGATCATGATGTATTATCGTTTTTAAATTTTTACTGTATTTAATTTGTAGATATTTTACAAAGGTTATTACATGTGTGTTCATAGGGATATTAGTTTATAGACTTCTTGAATTACTTATTGGGTATCAGTGTTTTGGTTTTGGTATCAGTGTTATGTGACCTCATAGAACAAATTGGAAAGTTTCCCTACACCTCTATTGTCCGAAAGAGCTTACATCAGATTTATCGAATTGGCGGTTTGCAAACATTTTGCCTTCAAATCTGTTTGAATTTTTTTAAATCACTGAGTCCCCAAAACGCTTGTATGTGGGATATATATTAAAAATTAAAGCAAAATATTTACTACCAATTTATTCAAAAATAGTAAATTATAATAACATTTTAATGAAAAACACTTTCCAAAAAATTTTTGTGGAGAAAGGCACCATTGTACATTTTCACTAGTCTCTTTAACGTATAGCTTAATAGAATGCCTCTTGTTCACGCATCTGTTACATTCAGTCTATTGCAATATCATGCATTATGTAGCATATGGAAAAGTCCACTTGTGAGAGACTAAAAGTAGAAAAGACAAAGAAGTTTCTAGTAATTCTAGAAATAGTTTTGACTTTATTTCTTCTTGTGTCCATCTTTGTAAGTTGTGCTATTTAAATAATTTTTTCAAAAGAAAATAATTTTTTCATTTATGTAAGTTGTTAAATATATTAGCATAGGGTTGTTTATGAAGTTTTCCTGTAATTCTTCCTATTGCCAGTAGGACCTATAAGATATCTTATAGGTTTTATTCTTGCTATTGATAATTTGGGTTTCTCTCTTTCTCTTAATCTGTCTAGTTAGAGTTTTATCAGCAAAATTTATTTTCGAAACACTACGTTTTTATTGGATGTTGGACATTATGTATAACACAAGGTTGGGGGTCCAGATTATGTTGTCTTCCTTTAAGAAGTGTTGAGTTTTATTCTAGCAACCAATTAAATTACTTGTGGATCCATTTGAGCCTGTCAACCTCGATGTTATTTTTTTGTTAGTTTAGATCTATTTTGTTTTTGCCTTAGTCCTAGGTTGTGGCTCTTACTCTAGAGTGCGGTGCATGCCTGTGAGGTTTGGCCTTCTCAGCGTTGAAACTGAATATCTCAAGTACTCTCTGATCTTTCCACTGTAGCTGGAGTGGAGCTCCAATAGTACCCAGCGCTCTGGATTTCTGGGGTCCATCAGCTGTCATCATGTGGGAGCTTCTCCGGTTACCTTCTCCATGCAGGTCCTCCTCTCAGATCCCCTTTCCTGCTGGTTCCTGTCACTTAAGCCACCGTTAATCTGAACTCAGCCTTTTCCACTCAGCCAAACTGCCTTCTGTGCTTTGCCTCCAGGGGCCTATGCCAGCTAGGAAGTGTCCCCAGGCAGAAAGCCATAGCAAACATGGGGCTCAACTTATGTGTTTTCCTTCTCTCAAAATTCACAATTTTGTGGTCTCTGGGTCCTGTTACTGAGAATGCACGCCCCATGTATACTGTCTCACTGTTTCTGGTAAGACAAGTCTGGTAGCGGTTACTTTGGCATAGCTGTAAGCGGAAGTCCTTGCACGTCGGTTTTTCAAAAAGGCCTAATTAGCAGATTAAATATTTGGATTTAACATCATGCTTTTATCATAGGAATCAAGCTTTGAAATTCCAAAAAATGAAATTTTCGGTACTCAAATGGTTAAAACAATTATATCATTTGACTTCTTTGACAAGATGATCAACACCACAGAGCATTACCAGAGTTTTCTAATACTAAATCTTCTTGTATATGATTGAATGTCTTGGGACTTCCCAGCAATTTAGATGCATATTTTACATCTCTGCATTCGGTTGGTATGATTCACACTCGTACCACCCTATACTTTCTTCATTTTCCCTCTGATCATCCCTTTCTTTTGAATACATTTTCTCCCTAAACTCATCCATACCATCTACTGTTGCCTATAATTCTTTAAGTAAGCATACAGATAGCATTCACCACATGACAGTCCCTGTTAGGTATTGTAAATAAAGCAAAATACAAAATCCTTAGCTCTAAGGATCTTATCTACTACAGGGGATGTCTTAATTAAGGTTCCCTGATAACAGGGCATGAGACAAAGTCTTGAGTACTGATTACTAGTGGTAAATTAGGAGGTGATCCCAGAAAACAGGGATGAAGAGACTGTGAGATAAGAAAATAGAAACAGCCAATAGTAAGGTTGCTGCTGTGGGAGCAGGGGGTTGATTTCTGTTGAAATCTCTTTGGAAAGGTTGGCCCACCTGAAGACTGGGAGGAGACTGGATGCATTTATTCACTGATTTCCAGCTCCCATTGGCTGTGCTTGTACTGGGGCAGAGCAGGCAGAGACAGAGACAGCAGAGACAGCAGAAAAGTAAAAAAACAGGTGGAATGAGCTGAGAATGGCCACTGTAGGGAGGTAAACCTGAGCTTCCAGGGAATTGTCTATCACCGCTGCAGCTGAAATCAAGGTGGGCCCAGGATATGTGACATGTGGCCCCAGAGGCAGCTGCCACAGACAGATAGTCTCTGAAAAATATAAGTACCGCGATAAAACCCAGTAATGCAATAGAAGTGTGTGTGTGCGCACACATGGATGTGCGTGTATGTGTGAGTATATGTTCAGATTGGGTAGTTTGGGAAGAGATAGCTGGGCAAGTGGCATTCAAG
>CM053605.1:60502816-60551488 GCA_028646535.1 Procyon lotor
GGAAGAGAATTTGAGGCAGAGGAAGAGCAAGTGTGAAGTCCTAAACTGACAAGAGTGTGGCAAGTTTGAAGAGCAAGTGGCCAAGGCTTCCTGAGAGCAGAGAAAGATGCCAACAGATAAACGCAGAAACTAAATTAGATCACTCAGAATCTACGTGCCCATGGCAAAGAGTATGGAATTTATACTAAGTCCTTTGGAAAACCATCAGAGGATTTTATGCCGGGGAGTGATATGATCTTATTTTTGTTTTAAATGATACCATGGACATGTAATGATCCTTTGATTCATACATATCAAGTATTCCTGAAAGTTTCAATGCAGTTACAGTAGCTAATGCTGGAAAATATTTCTTATTTTGATTTTGCCCCTAATTATATATCATTGTCTTTGACTCAAGTCCCAATCCCTTGCATTCATAACCAATTCAATACTCTTATTTCAGAGTTCATTGAGAAAACAACAATAACAATAGACATTAGAATGCCCCAGAATACCCAGCTAGTGAAGATTCATTCATTAAAGTAAGTCATGAAAAAAGGCTTTGTAAGAATTCATCATCTGAATGCTAACACCAAGGTTATTTAGGGCTACATTTACTTCTAGTCGAAAGATGGTTAATTTTTAGGTTTTAAAAAGTTTTATTAAATATTAAGGCACAAAATTCTCCTATAAACTCTACATTAACACAATTTGCTTTTTCACAATCAAATTAGGTTAATTGGTGATCTCATAGTCCAACAAAAATCCTGAGCTGGGACATGGAATGCCCAATTTTAACAATTTGTTCTGTGACAGTGAACAATTGATCACAAAATGATCACGAAGTAGTTATTTTTTTTAAAATATTTTATTTATTTATTAGAAAGAGAGAGAGAGCGATCACAAGTAAGCAGAGAGGCAGGCATACGGAAAGGAGGAAGCAGGCTCCCTGTGGAGCAGAGAGCCTGATGCAGGGCTCGATCCCAGGACCCTGAGATCATGACCTGAGCTGAAGGCAGAGGCTTAACCCACTGAGCACCCAGGTGCCCCACAAAGTAGTTATTAACCATCTATTGTCTATGTGCTTTCCATATTGTGTTAGAAGTGTCGTTAAAAATAAGATATACTCATGTCTAAACATCAAAAAATATAGCCTCTGGGGCGCCTGGGTAGCTCAGTTGGTTAAGCATCCGACTCTTAGTTTCAGCTCGGGTCATGATCTCAGGGTCCAGGGATGGAACTCCGTACCTGGCTCTGCGCTCAGCAGGAAGTCTGCTTGAGATTCTCTCTCTCCTCTCCTACTTCTTCCCTCACTCATACACACACTCTCTCCCTCTCTCTAAAATAAATACATCTTAAAAAAAATGACCACTACTTTAAATTTCATTTTAAATGTGTAAGAAATATTGCATTGACACTCTGAACCATGATTAATTTAAAGAAAAAAAAAGGCTAGGCTTGGATGAGGCTCAGAAAAATACGTCCTACCTACAATCCAGTGTAAGAATTAAAATGGACTTAATATTTTTTGAAAGCCATAAATTATATTTTCAAGGGTTAATATTTTCCTGCTTAATGAAATTCTCTTATTGAAGATATACTACTCTGCTCCCCAGATATTCCACCACTGATAACACTGGCTAAATGGTCTTTCTGAGGACAGCTATAATCCTAACACTTCCTCTAGAGTTGCAAGCAACAATGAAGACATTTTCATTTCCTTGCGATTCGTTCTTCCCTGACTGAATGTTGAATGTGACTCTGGTCTGACACAGTCTCTTCCTGGGCTTGAAAAAGCATAAACTCAAGTGGCCAGAATGCCTAGATCCATGTGTATCATTTTTATTTTTCTTATTTAATTTTCAAGTGACTTTTCTTGCACTGAAGTTTTCACGGGCTTCAAATATTCATGATCCATTTGGCTCCTTTGATTTACAAGTTGCACATTCGAAAGGGTGTAATCACTAATGTGGGTGACTGCCAACCTCAGAAGGAACATGACTAGAAGAAATACGTGATGAACAGGAAATGACCTTTTGATCTTTGCACTGAAATTTCCTCTTAATAAGAAAAGTGACACATATACTTATATATATCTACTGATCTTGATAAGTTTAAGAGAAGTTGTACTTTTTTTTTTTATTTAGCTATGTACTTCTCAGGACTTAGGAAGTGTTAGATAACTACATCTAAATATAGATGCTGATAGTTTGGTAAGGTCACACTATAGTTATCCATCACTATTTGGTAAATAACCTATTTTATAGACTACTTTAAAATATCCAGCTTACAGCACAGTTTATTACCTACTCCTCATGCTAAGGTCAAGCTCAAACCTGTCTGTATGCAAAAAGGGAAATAGGTCAGCGCCATCTTTAATAGAGATAAAGCTATGGCTTGAGTTTGGGGCTATAAAGAGAAATGGAAAAGTTCACTTGCATGAAATGCATCAGGAAGCACTTGTAAAGCAAAAAAGGCAAGATTGAGAAATAGCTCTAATGCATTTAAAATTGATAAATTACTCCCCTTTGTAACCTCTTAGCATTGTAGAGCTTGAAAACCTTTATGGTAGTGGATAAGATACATTTCACTGGAAGGAACTAAAGATCACCTGAGAAAACTCATAGAAAAAAAAAAAAAAGAAGTATTTTGCCCTAAGCCAGACTGCAGAGATCTTTTGCTCTACTGCCTCTCCTTCCAATGCACACCCAAGTTAGAGTGAGTTTTATGAGAAGTAAAGAAGAAAAGTCACTCTTAACGGTGACTCTTAGAGGAAAAATGTAATTAGATCAAAGGGGGGAAATTGGGCTTCACCCAATGACTAAAGAAAACACTGCAAGAGCTACCACATTTCTATAACTGCATAGAACAGACTGCAATCTAGATTTCCAAGGGAAGTATCCCAATAATCAAGAAAATACAAAAGGATGAGATCAGGAGAAAAGTAGAAGCTGATAAGATAAGGGTTGGAAACGAATTCTAACAAGTGAGGATTGGGTCAATCTGTTCAACAGCTAGCTGTAGCCTTGACTGACCCAGATTGCTTGTCTATGTATCTGTCCCATAATCAGACAAACGTGAGTGCCTAAAAGTCTGAACAAACTGACTCTCGCTACTACATAATTTTTTAATTTCCAGTTTTAAATGCTTACACTTGTGATATTTATTAAATGCTATAAATTCTTTGCAGAGGGTGTTATATCTTCCAGGGAAACACTAGCATCAGAATGCATTTAAGCTCAGCATTTCAGCACATGGTGCCTCCCTAGGCACAATCTCAACCATGTGATGACAACTGAATTCAGGAGCACTTTCTTAAAATCCTATTTTCTAGGATGATAAGGAAGAGAGGATATTGAGAACTACAAGCCTTTGACTTTTACATGTGTTCCCAGTTTCAGACTACAGTATATGGTCCAGTCACCGGAAAGAAGCACCTTAATAAGAAGCAGAAAGTTAGCTCTAATGCTGATTCTTATTTGAGGCAGAATTAACACAATTCTAGATTTAATATTCAAAATTTGTTTCCAAGTCACATTAAATGTTTGGATTTTTGGCAGTGTGGGTGCAATTTGTGAATGTCATGCATTTTCCTACAATGCAAAAATTAATTTCCAAATACACTTGCAAAACAACTTTGTTCATGGAGTGTGCTGGCTTTCTTTTGGCATAATGATAAACTTTTCAATCATATATCAAGAGAAAATTGTGAAATCTATTAGATTTTTTTAAAGAGCTGAATGTATAACACCATTAATGCTATATATTACATAGTCAGGGGAAATAGTATCTAAACTCAAGCATTTTTATTTTTTTATTTTTTTTAACTTTTATTTTACTTTTTCAGTGTTCCAAGAACTTTTAAATGATCCCTCTATTGTTAAATAATTAACAGACTTTTTGGTCAAACTCAACTCAAATGGACAACTTCTGAGACAGCATGTAATTTGTATTCAAGAATGAAAGCATTTTTTAGAATGTCTTTTAAAAAGAACCCCAAATAGCTTTGTAACTAAAAAATTATCATCAATATACAAATCTTTGGGTTGATACCATGATGACTTATAGAGTGATCCTAGCAACATGACAAAATAAGTAAGTCAAAGATTTGTTGTTGGAATACAAACACATAGAAATGATGCATATATAGAATAACATAATGTTTAATTACATAGCTGGGTTCAAAAGCAAGAAGATAACAGAAATAAGAGCGATACTAAAAATCAGAGTGGTAAATTCAGGACCAGGTATTCCAGCAACCAAAAAGAAAACTGCCCCAGATTGAAGTCTTCAGATATACCTAAAAGTGTCTTAAAGCCTGTAGAGATACAGAAAATATGCCTTTGGGCATAGGCAAGATGGGGGAGCTAAAGCCTCACAACCTGTCACAAAGCTGGAATAATGGAAGGGCTATCTTCTCAGTGAAGGGGAAATAGAAAAATAGAAAAATTCTACCAATGCGCACAAGAAAGCAAGAAGGAAATTTGTCTTTGTCTGGGATTCTAAGGAGGAAAAAACCTCATCTATGAAAAATAAAAATTCTAAGACTGTTTGAATTTTTATATTCCATGGGTGTGGACATGCCTAATCTGAGAAATTAGGAAGACTGACTTCAGTTGGTGAAATCCCTGGAGCACCTAGCAAAAACAAACACAAAACTATTCCCAAACAACATTTCTGTAAGTGCAAGGACTCCAGCGGGAAAACAAAACAAAACATACTAGGAAAGAATGCTTTTCTGCTACAATGAGATCTCACACACAAATAAATAGCAAGCCATAAGGGAAAATTAGCACATAAGACATACATGAAGATTATATAGTCTTCTCTCCCTGCAATCAAACAGACTATAATCAAAAAAGTCTGAAATAATTTATAAAACAAAATCATTAGAGCATAAAAAAAGATGGAATAGAAATAAATCTTAAAGAAAATGACACATTTTATCTCCCATAAAAATATATGGGAGATTTGGAAAAGAAATATGTATCTTTAGAAATGGGAAAAAAAAAACCCTTGAAATTAAAAATTCAATTGACATAAAAATTAGACAATTTAAGAGAGAATTAGTGAACTGGAAAGCTGACCCAAGGAGATTATTCCCATTGCTGCACAGAAAGATAAAGACAAAGTGCAAGACAGAAGTTAGGAAAATGGAGTATACAAGATACAACACATGTTGAAATAGGAATTCTGGAAGGAGAGAAAACAAACGGAGATGATACTACATTTAAAGAACTATTTCTTAACAATTTTTCTGATTTGATAAAAGATATAAATCCACAGATTTCAGAACATCAAAGACAGTAAGGAAATACTAAAAGCAACCGGAGAGAAAAGGCAGATTATACAAAGGAAGAATTAATATGTTGGCATGGGAGAAGGGAGAATATGGTTGGGATAAGCATTTAATTTTATCTGTAATATTTTATTTCTTTTAAAATCATCTCAAGCAAGTATGAAGACATTAACTATTGTTGAATCTGTGTGGTAAGTATAATGGTGTCTGTTCTGTTATTTTCTTACTTATCTACCAGTTTGACATATTTCAGAATTAAAAATTAAAATAAGAAAAGTTGAAGAGGAGTACATAATATCTGTTGATAAATAAAGGTTGTTTATCACAATAACTTCTTTCTCCCCATTTCCATATACCAACCTCAACCCCAAGCAGCAGTTATAGACAGCTGTAGGAAGGCTTATCCCTGCGTTCAATCTGGAAGAGGCTTAGCAATTCCTTTAAGGGTGGCAATATCCCTTAGATGAGGGACAGACAAACCACACCTCCAGGACAGCTACCTGTTTTATAAAGTTTTATGATAGCATAACCATGCTCATTTTTTTCTGTTTTGTATACAGCTGTGTTGACTCTACAATCGTGGAGTTGTGTAGTTGCAAGTCTAAAATATTTATGGTCTAGCACTTTAGGAAGAAATTTGCCAACTCCTGGCTTGAACGAAGATGTTTCTTGTTATTTCCCTTTAACAAATAAGCAGTATATATATTTTTTAAGATTTTATTTATTTGAGAGAGAGAGAGGGAAAGAGCACAAGTGGGGGGAGGGGCAGAGGGCGAAAGAGAAGCAGACTCCCTACTGAGCAGAGAGCCTGACGTGGTGCTCCGTCCCAGTACCCTGAGATCATGACCTGAGCAGAAGGCAGATGCTTAACTGGCTGAGCCACCCAGGTGCCCCAAGTAATATATTTTTTTAAAATGAAGTTACAAACCGCATATAGATTTAAAGGTAATAATTAATAAGGTGCAACGGTCTTAAGTTCATATACAGGGGAAACTTGAGATAAAAATAAATACTGAAAAATTCTAAAATATCTTTTGAGTGTTTACTTAGTTGCGTTTTCCACCTTCAAGGTTCTCGATAATCAAGCAAAACTGGTTTGGGTAACATGCACATTCAAATCAGTCATCTGAAAAAACAAAACAAAAAAAACCAAATCAGTCATCTGATTCTGCAATACAGCCTAATTAATTTCTTGTATACAGCACATTTCCCATCCCTGGCCAAAGTTTCATTAATTTTATGTCAGCTCAGAAGGCAGAGGAAGAGGGTCGCCTGCATGGCTCAGTCAGTTAAGCATCCAGCTCTTGATTTCTGCTCAGGTCACTATCTCATGGTAGTGAGACTGAGCCCATGGGGCTCCATGCTGGGTAGAGAGCCTGCTTAAGATTCTCTCTCTCCCTCTCCTCTACTCTCCTTCTCTCTAAAAGAAAGAAAGAGAGAGAGAGGGAGGAAGGAAGGAAGGAAGAGAGGGATGGAGGGAGGGAGGGAAGAAGGAGCAGAGGAAGAAAGCATTTGTCTGGGCCTGTGTTTTTTTTTAATTCTTTTCCTATACATATTTTAGTTTCCTATGGAAGGACTGCAATTCTGGCTCTTCGTATACTTAAGATGCCTGAAAATCATGTCATATTATTTAATACATATTATGATATTTGAGAAAAATAACTCATCACTTAGTCATAGCTGAAAAAAATGACTGGATGTCTCTCCTCAGTGTCAATTTGAACCTTAGGCAAGTTTTTCTTTCGATTGGAGAAAACCAAATTTCTTTTCATCCAAGACAAGAGATTTTGCTGATTTAATCACATATGGCAATAGAAACCGTAATAAGAACTTCTTTGAATGTACAAGTTACTACTTGCTACAGTTACAGCAAGGAAAATTGCTCTGTCATGTCATTCTTTCAAGTCCTTATGTCACCACGCTCCACTTTCCTTCTCTGATCATATTTCATTCTTTGGACTTGTTTTGACCAACCACATCCTCACCTGTCCCACATCCCCCAACCCCCAACTGCTGCTGATGACCTGCAAATAGTGAGCAAAGTCATTCTCCAGCACTCACTTCCCAAAAGAATATTGGATTCATTGATCTTTGATAAACTCCTATAACCAAGAATGATCCTACCCTTTCTTGAGTTCCTGTAGTCCTTAATTTTAAAAACAAAACAAACATAAAGAGCCTTAGATTGCTTCCCATTTGTTATGTGTAACTAAAATAATATCTCTTTAATGAAAATATAAAGTCCTTCAGGGTCAAGGGCAATGTGTGTGTGTGTGTGTGTGTGTGTGTGTGTGTGTGTGTGTGTGTAATGACATTAAAAAGAATCAAATTAGAGAGAGAGATTGAGAAGGAAAAGAAGGCCACTTTGGGCATCCTGTACAATGGAGTGAAGAACTAAGTATCTGCTTTAATACTCGCTGGCTTGCCTTTACATACATAAATATATAAGTGTTATATATATTTTATATATAAATATAAAAAATTTATGTATAAATTTAATATATTTATATTATAAATATATTATATGTAATATATTTATATAATATATAAATATAACATATAGATATATTATATATTAGATATATTTCATATATTTGCTGTTCAAAGAAACAACTAGGTGTTAAATATAGTGGTTAAAAAATCTTAGGATATTAGTGAGATATACTTTGAAATCCATTAGATGAATTTGTTAGCGTCAAATAATTCTTCTTTAAACACAAATCAAGCATAGAAAGAAGCAAAAAACAAACATTGCAGTCCCACTCAGATTCCAAGTCCATTTTCCAAGGTGATTTATAGTTGGATTTATCTTTTATGGGCTTATAGAAGAATTGAGCTTGAAAACAGGCAGGAGTGCATAATTGTTCTTTTTCAAGCCAGAAACTATTTTTCTTTCTCTTTGAAGGTTAAAGACAGAATCCCAAGATTTGTAACTTAAAACTTAAGCCTCTTTACTATTTTCCCTTCTCTACTTTTCATTTTATCCATCAGATTTTCTGAGACGTTCAAATGAGCAATTTCCAAAGAATGACACTGACAGTCTCCAAAGCCAGTAATAAATTGTAAAATTACTTTTTTTAAAGAGAAAGCCTATTGATTTTCACAAAGTCCTCACATTGTACTTCAAGACTAACTGTATCCCCTATTGGTCTCCATCTCTTTTCCTTCACCCTTGCTCAGGTCTATTTTGACCTATAACTGCATTACATATAACAGCCATCAACACACATTGGCTGTGATATCCAAATAAATGGACCTGTGTGTTTTTCAGCTTTTTTTATTAACAAATTGTCCAGAAATTCTGCTTTGCTTTTTGGGCAGAATATCAAGGGAAGTGGATGGTTAAAAGGAAGCCTGTGGATGAGAAAGATATTAATACATGAACTAGTATGTATTCCCACCTTCCCAGGATAAAGAGAAACATTTCAGAGTTCTCTTTAATGAAAGAAAACATAATACACTAATGGCACAGCAAGTCTGTCCTCAAAGAGCAGAACTGAATGAGATGTTGACATTTTCCAAGGAATGACCCCCTAACGGTTCCCAATGAAGGGGGAGTATTATAGAGAGAATAATGACCATAATTCAGACTGAGACCTCTTTGAAGACAAGAACCTTATTTTTTTCATCTTTGAGTCTCCAATAACTTATAAATATTTGTCATATAAATATTTGTTGAATGATTTAATGAGTTTTATTCTCCTGGGCTTTCCTGAGCAGCACCAAAACTGATTTCTGTGAGTGTTCAAGCAAGTATCAGAAAAGCTGCACCATATTGTGTGTGTGTGTGTGTGTGTACTCACCTGGGGTAGAACAAATAAGGAAATAAACGAATATGATAGGTATGCTTTGAAGATGAAGTGATTTCAACCAGTGAGCTCAGAAAATGATGATCACAGATTATTAATATGCCTATCAAAAGACAGAATACACCTGTTTATGCAGTTGTTCAGAAAGAATAAGTTTTCTTATTGTTCATTGAAGGAACTGTGCACCTTTTCCCTGAGCTAGGTATTGTAAATGATAAAAATATAAGTCAGATGTCTAGCTGTGCCTACAGGTGATCTCTGTGTGTACATCACATCCACCACTAGCTAGCACTCAGCATTGCTGATGACCTGCAAATAGTGAGCAAAGTCAAGTTTACTGAAGATCCCACCAGCGAAGCTGAGAGAGTTTATACCACACTTATCATAGCCTCCCACCTTATATGTACACTCCATTTGGCATAGTTTTTCTCCCGTTTTTCTAAATTCCCCAATCCTTCTAGCTCCCTCCTCCTCTTCTCTTTTCATTATCTTCCTGCACAGCTTTATGCCACTGCTTCCTCTTTTCTATGACTTCTCTTGAGCAAACATAATTTTTCTTGCCTCATAGAAGAAGCGGCACCATCTATTTTCCTCAGTCTTTTGTGCCATAGCCCACTGGCCTGGGAGGCAGGATTCTTATGTACTTTCCCCCATGTCTGTTTTAGTCTGGGTCCTTCCAGAAGTAGAACCTGACTTTCAAGAATTCAGTGCTGGTAGTTTATTTGGAAGGTAAACTTAGAAAACACTGGTAGGGGAGGCAGGAAAGAGTAGGCAAGTGCTATGGTCTGAATATTTGTGTCCCTCCATCCCCAAATTCATATGTTGAAATTCTAACCCCCAAAGATGTTGGTGTTAGGAGGTGGGGCTTTGGGGAAGTGCTTGGGTCATAAGGGTGGAGCTCTCATGAATGGAATCAATGTTCTTATAAAAGAGACTCTATAGTGGTCCCTTCTGCCATTTGAGGACAGAGCACAAAGGCCCTGGCCATAAACCAGATAGGGAGGTCATACCAGAATTTGTCCATGCTGGTGCCTTGATCTTAGACTTCCCAGCCTCTAGACTGTGGAAAATAAATTTCTGTTGCTTATAAGTTACCCAGTCTGTGGCATTTTGTGTTAGCAACCTGAAATGACTAAGACATGGGCTTTGAATATAATTTTACCTGAGAGAGAGCTTCTTGCTCTCTCTCCTCCCTGGTCATGCTTAAGACAGGGAGGAATGTAACACTCACATATTGCAGGAGTCTCTCTGTGACATGTCCCTTTTCAAGAGCTATGGCTTTGAATTGAAGAAACACCATTTCTGGGCTTATTTTCCACCTTCTGTAGTATTTTTCTTCTCCGTATGCTGCAACTTCATTAATGTGCTATTCCCTGACACTTATTTTGTTTTCTTTCATTGGAGCCTTCTAAAAGATAGATGATAACATTATTTTTACTCAAATTGATATCCTCACTCTGTCCTGGGAAACATATGGTCCCCCACCTCACAGAATTTGGCCTGTACTGAATGAAAAAAAAAAAAAATACTGGGAAGTAAAGGTTCTTCTTTGCCCTGTAAATTAAGCAAGTTATAAATTCTGCCTCAACATAGTTTTAGGGACGTAAGAAGGTTATTACAAAGAGAGGAGGTAAAGAATTCTTTAGCATCTTTCTGATTATACACGGTAGAAATTATTTTCTCTGGATTGAAACATCTCCCTTGGACATTTCCTGCACTTTCATCTGGATCCTGATTTATTTTTCTCTAAGTGAATTTAGGTAATGAGAAAGGTGCCTACTTGACATCTCCAGAGAATAAATCCTTCTAATTATCCACGAGAGAAGAGAAGCAGAAGGGCAGTCACAAAGCAAACACCTCCTAAAATATTTTAGAAATATGTCTCAAGTCTAAACTATGCAGAAAACTAAAAATTAAGAAATTGCTCAGGCTGAGTAAGTTAGGGAAATCCCAGCTATTCTAATAGTTGGTGGTAAATTGGTAATTACAATCACTCATGATGGCTGCTGGATGTGGGTAATTTTAAAAGAAGTAAAGATCTGTAGCTGAACCATCACTCCATGTAGTTCGGGTCTCCAAGCAGACATCAGATAGTAAGAGATAGATACTGCCTCCCCTCATCCAAGTTTCTCTACCTCAGCACTACTGGCAGCCAAATTAATCTTTTTTGTGGGAGCTGTCCTGTGCTCTGCAGGATGCTTAACAGCAACCCTAGTCTCTACCCTCTACATGTCAGCAGCACCACCTCCCCTCCCCCCCCCAGTTGTGAAAATAAAAAATGTCTTTAGTCACTGTCAAATACCTCCTGGGGGGGCAAAATCACCACCAGATGAGAGCAGTGGCCGGGAGGAACTTTCTCAATTCAACAAAAACTTTTTGATTGTCTTTCATTTCCAGCAACTCTATTAGATGTTGGTGAATAAGGCAAATAAATATGGATGTTGCCCTCACTCAGTTTACATTTTAGTAAGCAAGAAAAAATGTAAATACATAAAGTGATTATAAATTATAGATGGCTACATATTTAAAACAAGTCAGTGCATGATAAATGTGGTGAAGGAAATAAAGCAATGAGACGAGTAACTGGTGAGGCCGTGTTAGGGTGGTCAGGGAAGAATTCTCTGAATAGGAGACTTTTGAGCAAAGGATTAATGGATGAGAATCAACCAGCTATCTGCAGAGCGAGATCATACTGAGCAAAGGGAAAAGCAAATACAAAGATACAGGAAACAGAAGTGGCTTGGGGTGGAGGAACACTAGGGAGGCCAGTGGGACTGGAGTTCAGAGAGCGAGGCGGGGTGTCAGTAATAAGAGGTGTATCATGTGAGGCAGGAACTGGAAAATACAGAACTTTTTGGGTAATTGTGGGGAAGAGTCTAGATTTTAATCCAAAAGAACTGGAAGCCATGTAAGGTCTCAAGGAAGGGAATGGCAGGGTCTGGTTTATGATTTAAAAGGGTACTATGGCTAAAAAAGGAATTGTTAAAAAGGAAGAATTGAATTAGAGAAACCATTTAAGGGCCTATTTAAATCACCTAATTGGGATTTAATGACTCCACTGATGTCACTGGTGATGAAGAGAAGTGAGTAAATCCAAGGACAACAATCGTCTTGGTGACAACTGAATGGATGGTAAGGAAAAGAGTATGTGCAATAAAGAACTGCTAGATCTGGGTCCCAAACAACTATGAGGATGAAGGTACCATTTACTGAGATGGATGGAGAAGACTGGCAAGAGTATATTTGACCAAGCTAAGTATGAAGAATGCCGTTTTGAGTATGTTAAGTCTGCTATGCTCATTAGATAGCCAAGTAGAAATGGCAAGCAGGATGTAGCTCTATGAACCTAGAGCTTAGAGGAGAGATAGGAAGTAGATAAAGAAAATTGGGAGCCACTGGCATCTAGATGTCACGCGACAGCCATTAGACTGAAAGAGGTCATGTGGGGAAAGACCTTATACAGAAGACATGAGGACAGGGCAGAGCAGCAGGGCCCTCCTACATTCGGAGGGGCAGAAGGGGCAGAAACCAGCAAAGAAAACCAAGAAATGCCAGATAGGTCTGGGGAAATGAGAGAAATGTGCTGCCATGAAATGACAGCTGGAAATGACAGTGTGCCAATAAAAGGGAATGACCAATGGGTCAATGAACTTATTTCTGTGCCTCTGTCCTAATCTTTTAGGAGGCTAATATCCTAAACATGAAGTTGCTTGATTAAGGGCTCTAAATGTACTAACATTTTAGTAGATACTACCAAGCTTTTTTCCACAAAACTTAAATTATGTACAGACAAGATAGTGACTTTTAAAAAAATGAACTTCCTATTAGGGTACTATGTAATACAGAAATGTAAATAACCCATAAACTCACAGCACAGAATTTTCACAAAGTTACATACCCATGTATCCAACACCAGGTGAAGAAACAGTATTATTAACTCCTTCCCAAGCCCTCTCAGTCACTACCCCCATCAAGGTAACCACTAACACTAATTAGTTTTGCCACTTTTTGAGCTTTATGTAAACGGTATAATACAGCATGTAATTCTTTTGTGGCTGCCTTGGTTCAACATTACATTTGTTATAGTCTCCATATTGTTGCTTATAGTGACAATTTTTTAATCTATTATCTATACGATTCAATTTATTTGTCCCTCAAATGTTGATGAACACTGCATTGCTTTTTACATTTACACCATTACAAATAATGCTGCTAAGAATATTTTTGTACATTTATTTTGGTGGACATATAACCAAATTTCTTTTTGCTGGTCATAGGGTATGCTTATTTCCAAATTTATTAGATAGTATTAAATTATTTGTTACTAACTGTCTACTACCAGTTTATGAGAGTTCCAATTATTTTTTTTTATTTTTTTTAAAGATTTTATTTATTTATTTGACAGAGCAAGATCACAAGTAGCAGAGAGGCAGGCAGAGAGAGAGGGAGAAGCAGGGTCCCTGCTGAGCAGAGAGCCCAATGCGGGGCTCGATCCCAGGACCCCAGGACCATGACCTGAGCCGAAGGCAGAGGCCTTAACCCACTGATCCACCCAGGCGCCCCGAGAGTTCCAATTATTGACATACTTCTCAACACTTAAAATTATCAGTCTTTATCATTGTAGCCATTTTAGTCGTAAGAAGCAGTTTCTCATTATGGTTTTTTGGCAGTCTTGTTTTCTTTTGTATAGATATAGGTATAGATACATAGATATAAATATAGGTATATAGTGCATTTCTTTGATGGCTACTGAGGTTAAATATCTTTTAATATATTTATTGGCCGTTCATATATTTTCTTTTGAGAAGTACCTGTGTAAGTCTCCTGCATGTTTTTCTGTTGAGTTGGCTTGTTTTTTTTTCTCATTGATTTATTGAGGTTATCTTGTATATGAGCTCTTTGTAAGTTTTATTATATTGAAAAAAAATCTCCCACTCTGTTCTTTGCCTTTTCATTCTTTTTGTAATGTCTTTTGATGAGGGAAGTTTGTAATTTTAATATAGTCAAATTTTTCAAGTATTCTTTTTTTTTTAAGATTTTAAAACATTTATTACAGAGAGAGAGAGAAAGAACAGGAGAGGGGATAGGGTCAGAGGGAGAAGCAGACTCCTCACTGAGCACGAAGCCCAATGTGGAACTCAGGACCCAGGACACTGGGATCATGACCTGACCAGGAACTGACGCTTAACTGACTGAGTCACCCAGGTGCCCCCAAATATTATTTTATTGTTAGTGTTTTCTGTACCCTATTTAAGACATATTTCATCTGAGTTTCTTCTAGGAATTTTTCAGTTTCAGGTCTTATATCCAAGTTTCTAATCCATTCTGAGGTGATTTGTGTGTGTGTATTTTGTGTATAGTGCAATATGAGGTCAAGATACATTTTTTCTTCAATGGATAATTGACCTAGATTCATTTGTTGAAAAGACCATCCTTTTCTCTCTGTACTGTAGCATCACTTTTATCATGAATGGGGCAATCATGATTCAGGTGACATATATGTGCAGCTTTGTTTCTGGGGACTCTATTCTGTACTGTGAACTATTTGTTTATATTTGTTGCAGTACCACCCTGTCTTAATTTTGGTGGCTCTACAAGAAGTGCTGATATCTCACAGTGGAAAACTCCCAGCTTTGTTCTTCCTTTTTCAGACTATCTCAGTAATTTTGGCTCCTTGTGTTTCATAAACGTCTTAAAGCTAGCTTGTTATTTTCTTACACACATATACACCTGTTGGAATTTTTATTGTGGTTGCACTGAGATCAATTTGGGAGAAAACTGACACCAAGTCTGTCAATCCATGATCATGGAGTAACAGATATGATATCATGGTAATAATAAAGATTTTAGTCAAGGGCAGCTTTTGTGAGAAAATGGTCCATGCCTTCTTTGTGATGTTTTTGTTTTAAGTGGAGAGAAATGCTTCCCAAGGCGTACCTGATTACTAGGAAAGTGTACTTGCAAAAATATCGATCCACTCATAAAGGGTTGGCTTTTAATAAACTGGTAAAAACCCAGGGGATTTCACCAAAATACAAATTGGAAGGGTCAGCCTGTAGCTCTTCTTTCTGGCATTAGCTAGCCACCAGGAACTTGCATAGGAACTTTTTCAGAAAAGAAGAGCTTTTGTTTTGCACCCATACCCTTCAACTTAACACATGGCTTTGCTGATGGTTCTTTCCCACCATTATGCCACATACATTCAGCAGACCACAGAAAGCTGTATGTTTTTCCAGATGATACTCTTTATTAATAATTAACAATAACGTTTCTTATGAATCGTCTCATTCTTTTTAAAATGTTTCACTGACTAATAAAGTCAGCTTCTATAAGATAATTAAGTTCAAACATGGTTTTAGTGTTCAAATGTTCTGGAAACATGTTCTCTGTATACTCAGTACTCAGTGGATCATTTAAACATGGAATGTCATATTGAATAAGCATTCCCTTTTCATACACAAAAAAAGGCTTAAGGAATTTATTATAATTTCAGTTTATAATTTTTTCCTACTATATCTGGTTGTATATCTACCTTAAAATTCACTAATGGCAAAAATGGTTAATAAAAATGTTGTTCATGGTTAAATATTTAAAATAATTATGTATAAACCCTATCATTTATGACTGATTATCCTCAGAAACTTTATTTCTGTTACTTCAAAAATCAGTTCTTACTGCGCTTCTGTTCTAGACCCAATCTTATCTAGATAGTTTACTTTAGCAATCTCAGAACGAATCTGAAAAAGTTTAAACATTTTACATTCTCAGTCTCAAATCTTCCCAGTTTTTTCCCAGATTCTCTGTGCATGCTCTACATTTCTACTCCTTGGCTAACTCTCAAGATTTCTAACAAGGTAACAACAGAAATCCCAGACTGTGTGTACAAAACTTCATGCTTCCAAGATTTCCTACGTGGATATAAATCTTTTCTCCACAGGGTTCACAAAACTCAATAGAAATTTAATTATCCTTCACACCATAGCCATAAGGGTAAAAAATGAGATGAAGTTCAGACCAAAACAAAACAAAACAAGAACAATTAAACATAACCCTCAATACAAGTATGTTTCCCAAATTTAAAAACAAAGGCTTTTAAGTCATGTTGGAATTAATCATTCATATTATTATGTAGCCTAAGAAATGCTTGTTATCTATATATATTATAAGCTGAATACTATCAAAAAGCATATAGGACAGTCCTTAGGAAGACACCTGGCATTTAGAGAAACACATGTTCTGCTTTTAAGAAGGTGTTCTAAATAGAGCCAACTAGTCAAATAAATTTTAGCAAATATAATTAAAAAAGAGAAAGTATAATTTATTTATTTTCATGAGTACGATTTTAGAGGCAAATAGAACTAATGTTTCAAGATCTTGTAATGCTCACAGGTGGTTGCTCCAGTGTGTCCAATGCCATGGTCAACATATATCAAGCTGCCTCATGAATTTTCAGTTGAGAGTTTTGGGTTATTTTCCATTCGACAATACAAACTGAAATGCTGTGTACAGCTGTGTGATCCAAGATCACCAGGAGGCCATGTGCCGTCAGAGTCTGTGAACATTCGTTTCCACAGACACCAGAACTTTGTCCAACACATTGTAGGCTATTATTTTTCCCTCAACTATAAAGAAGCAATTTTTCTGATAGGAGTGTATGCCTATTGCACATGTTACCGTTGAAACTGCCTGCTCTTTGAGAAAGGAAAATGTTTTCAGTCTCCTAAAAACTAAAAAGTTTTATGATTATGTTCCATAAGCCAAGAAGCAGAAAGGAAATGCTGTCATTATTTAGTTAGTATTGATAAAACTTACAGCTTGAAATACAAGGCAGAGCATTAATTACTTGTTTAATGGGCTAAAAGGAAAAAAGAAAAAAAAGCACTAAAAATAATAAAATAGAAAATTCTCTGTCAGAAGCAATTTGGTTCAGAAAACTTACTGAATATGAAATACAATTTTTCTTGATAACTTTTTCCAATGCCCTACTATTACTCTTTATTTTGTAATTTTTAAGAATTTTAGTTATTACATTTTAAATATAGATTCAAAAAATATAAGGACAGAACTGGTAGGAAAAAGTCTTTAACTTTGGGACCACTGAGCCATCGATGTAGAACTGAAAGGAACTTGAATCTTCAGACATATTTTCCTTTTTCCAAAAATGAAGAAAGTGAGCCAGCTCTGGGTGACTATTAGGGTAATTAAGTGTCTAGCCCTAAGTCATGTTGTCCTTTGATGATACAACCAGGACAGTACAGATCTGCCTTATTTATACATGCTTATGCACATGACTTTGGTGATGCTGGAGTGTCCTTTAGTCACTGCCAACGGTGACACTGGAATTCTGTTCTTCAGCACCATCATCAGGGTACTCAATATAATTCCCCACCATTATGCTCAAATAATATTCCACTCTTCAGACAGTGTCTTCCATAAGTCAGAAATCATGAGTTTGCTAATTCATGTACACTTGTGTTCCAAATGTCTGTTTTTAAGTAGCTTGCTGTTTTCTATGGGCAAATGAATTCCTTTACCCTCTCCTATCTCTGAGTCCTTGAACATGCCCATTCAAGAATGCTCATTTCTCCTTTTTACCAAACCATGCCTGTCTTACTTAATACTCTATGACTTGCCAATGACGTAAAGCCTCTGTAGGCTAATTTTTCTTCACTTCTCCCTTCTCTTTATTCCAATACTTCCTTCCCTCACCCTCCTTCCTGTCTGCCTCTCTAAATAATGTGTCATTTCTTTAATGCAATTTAAAATCATTATTTCATATATTCATCATTTAAGATTTCTTTTAGTTGTGATTAATTAAAAGCCAAACTAATGGTGACTTAGACCAAGAGGTCATCTACAGTTTACCTCAACAGAAAGTTGGGAGGTAGGACTGTGCCTGGGAAACAGCAGACCAAATAAGACCTAAAGCTGTTTTATGATTTCTGGTGGCAAAAACCCATCTGATTACTGTCAGTCTGGGCTGAGTTGGTAATTAAAAACACCTAGCTAAAGTGGAAACACGTGGACACAATAAACCAGCTGGCAGATCATTTCAGAATTAGGGATGACACATACCAACAGAAGTAAGAGGCAACAAATTTTTTTCTACAAAAATCAGATGAAGTATTGGAGAAAAGGAACTGTAACTTTAATGAGTAACATTTATTCATTCATCACACATTAAACTATTACCTGCTATCTTCCAGCCAATCTGGCCATAGGAGCTCAGGATATTGACTGAAGACTCTTCTGGTCCTCAAGTTCATACTCTGGTTGAAAAGGCAGACATATAATTACAACATCAAGTGATGATTGTTGTAATGAATATATATGCGATGGTATGAAAAACACAACAGACAGCAAGTAATTTTGCCTGAGAGCATCAGAGAAGATACCACTGAGGGGGTGACTTCTAAGTAGGGGAAAAGAAGAGTTCTGAAGGCCAGAAGAACACATCAGGTATATGAATATGGTGACAGGAAAGAATGCAACATTTTCAATGAATAATGAGAAGGTTTACGTAGCTGGAATGTATTGGGCACAGGGTAAGATCGGAGTCGTGAAGTCGAATCTAAATAAGATGGTTCAGTTCATGTATGTTTGAGGATTTTCAAGGTCAGAGGAGAAGGTGATCACAGGGTTAAGAGAATAGATAAGGATTCAAGTGAACATAATTAAACAGACTAACAATGGGTACAGATATGGAGGAAGTGCCGTTAAATGCAGTATATTATTGGACGTGTTACTGCTGTGGACAGCTGGGGCTGAGTCTTTCTGGTTAATTCTGGGAGAGAGCACAGAGCACCAGTCATAGTGATCCATAGTCCCTCTGGGGCATTTGTTTCCCAAACTCCCTTTTGTCATTGGTTGAGGGCAGCTCCCAGAAGCACTTCTGGCCCTAGGTGAGAGTCAGAGATGCCTATAGCAAGCATTATGGTGGAGAGTAGAGCGGTGAGTGTCAAGGGATAGAGTTGTGGCACTGAAGGCATCTACTGTGTTTACCCAGGACTATTTTAGAAGTGGAGCTAGAGAGAAACTTTGTTTGTTTGGTTTTTTCTTTTTCTTTCTTTTTTTCCCCCAAATATGTTTATTTTATTTTTTCAGTGTTACAAGATTAATTGTTCATGCACCCCACCCAGTGATCCATGCATTACGTGCGCCCTCCTCAATACCCACCACCAGGCTCGTCCAACCCCCCACTCCCTCCCCTCCAAAACCCTCAGTTTGTTGCTCAGAGTCCACGGTCTCTCATGGTTCATCTCCCCCTCCAATTTCTGCCCCTTCCCCCTTCCCTTCCTTCTCACAATGCCCTCCATGTTCTCCCTTATGCTCAGCACGTAAGTGAGACCATATGATAATTGGCTCTCTCCGCGTGACTTATTTCACTGCATAATCTCTTCCAGTCCCATCCATGTTGATACAAAAATTGGATATTCATCCTTTCTAATGGAGAGAAACTTTGTAAGCGGGGCACCAGAGCCCTCAGTGGAGTTTTAACATAGAGTGACCAACATAGAGGCTAGGAGATACAACAAGAGGCTGGAAAGAAAGTATGATTACAAATCATCAATCTACAAACTGCTGGTAAATATTGAAAATGCGTTGTGAGAGAGCTGGGCTCCCTACTTAAAATTCCACTTGGTCAGAGGCTTTTGGGTTTGATGGTCATTGAAGATAGTACACTTTTGGCCGACACGCTTTTAGAAAAGTGTGTTATGAAGTTGTAGGCCCACCATTGCTTTGCTGTTAGCTGACTTTGTATTATACGAAGTCAATAGAGCCACCTTCTCAGAGCTATCGAGAACTGGCTGGAACAAGACAGCTTTAGGAGCAACATCTCTGCCGAAATACATCTTCCAGGTATGCTTGATCCCTCTCCTGCTTGGGGACTCAGTCCCAGGAAGGCAGTCCTTACCCATCGAGGAACATTATAGAGGGGCCCCCCATGTCGCTACTCCCAACATGTCCACCAGACCCTTGTTGAATTAAGAAAGGACTCCACAGCTTGCTCATGATTGCCCTTGTGTCTGAGGAACTGAATTCTGCTTTGGTAACGGAATCTTCTAGAACCCTAAACCTCTGCGTTTTGCTGATCCTTCTTTTAATGTTGGCTACTCATTGTTTTTTCTTATCAGTTACAGTTTTGAGCCATCAATCCCAGATCATAGCTTTTAATGGTCTAGTAACTTATTTTGACAATCATCGAGTTACAAAAGAGTCATGTTCTTCAGTGGACTGTCTGTAAGTTGGGATTTCATCTATCAGTCCAACATAATTCTGTTTTTCAAATACTGTGTTTTTACGTACCAAAGTTATCTATCTCAAATTCCCAAACTAAACACCACAATTGTTTCTTCATATCTTAATACCATGTGTATGTGTTTATTATTTAAATATGGTTTATTATTAATAAAAAATACAATACCACATACTTATCTCTTACTGTGTTGATGAATGTCAGTGGGTGTACCTTTATCATTTATTTCCAAACCCTTTTGTCAACAGCAAAAGCCAACATTTAAAAAAATATTCTCTCTTTTTGTATCATAAGAAGCTTTTATTAAATTTCCTTTTATGCTAAGGACACAAAAGTAAGAAACAGGCATTTTTTTTTTTAAAGATTTTATTTATTTGACAGAGAGAAACACAGCGAGAGAGGGAACACAAGGAGAGGCAATGGTAGTGGGAGAAGCAGGCTTCCTGCTGAGCAGGGAACCCAATGCAGGGCTCGATCCCAGGCCCCTGGGATCATGACCTGAGCCGAAGGCAGACGCTTAATGACTGAGCCACCCAGGCGCCCCGAAACATGCATTTATAATACAAAGCCAAATAATCGAACACAGGAGAGACTGTATTATTCCACATTCTCCCTACATGTAAATAACGATAGTTTCTGCATCTGACCAACTCCTATTCTTTCTCAAAGATACATATGTAACAACATACATTTGGAACTCAAGTGTTACACAGTAATGCATAACTATAATGTATGTTTCAAAAATTATATTTTAATTATAAAGTATATATAATCTCTTGTTCTACGTCAAGCCATTAACTGAATAACAATGATACTTGTTCTACTTTCTGTATTTCTTATTTATTTATAGAAACTGGGTGGTGGATACAGGTTCTTATTGTGAGCTGCTTGGCAACCTAAAAGTTAGTAATATTTGCTTTAGGAAGTGAAATCAAGGAGAGAACACTCAAGCTGAAAAGCTGAAATTCTAACCTGGTGTAAAGCCCAGTCATTCGTTCTAAAATGCAAATAATGTTCTTCATCAATTTTTACGATAAGTATTCTTTTTTTAGAAAGACTTTATTTATTTGTTTGAGTGAGAGAGAGAGTACAAGCAGGGGAGCAGGAGGCAGAGAGAGAGAGGGAGAAGCAGACTCCTCGCCCAGCAGGGAGCCCGATGTGGGGCTCGATCCCCGGACCCTAGGATCATGACCTGAGCAGAAGGCAAACACTTAACCAACTGAACCACCCAGGCGCCCCTATGATAAGTGTTCTTAAATAACCAGTAGCGTATTCTTTATTATCAATGAGGTCCCTTGAGAACTTGTAATTTGTATTTGGGGTTTTATCTCAGGAATAAAGTTGTCTCTTTAATTCATGTACCAGTCATAATAAATAATACGTGTCACACTCTCAACTAAACCTTGGAAGAATGAAACTCTTTAAAACAGCTAGCAAGAATATATGGGGCTGCAAATGCTGTTTGCAGTTAGATCATTTAGATCATGTCTTTAGAGATGGAGCCCGGTTTTCTTCCAAAGTACTGCTCAGCTTCCTTGGTTCTCTCAGCTCTATCTTTTCTGGTGGCGGAAGGCTGTCTGTAGCCCGACAGATCCCCTGAAGGCCCCTGCTTCTCTGAACATTCAGAAAAATATACTCACCCTATTCCTAGGTTCATCTCTGACCTATGACGTCTTGGGACTAAGAATTACTTGCACTTCTTCATTTATTAATGCGAATCCTTAATAATCAAATTGTAGCCATCTAACATCTGTACCTAAAATGCCAACGTAAGAGATTCAACATCCAGTCATGGGCAGTAGAGTCCTCCCTTTCCCTACTTTTGGAGGCAAAATCTTAGAAATGGAAAACAAAGGCTCACAGTAAATTAAGAGGGTCTTAGCCAAGGCAGCAGCATTTTCATTCTTGTATTCACCAAAGGCCACTCCTGGATTAATGCACTTCCTCAATGTCGGTGCTATTGACATTTGGGGCCACCCAATTCTTTGTTGTGGGGGGTGTGCAGGACATTGTAAGACGTTTAGCAGCATCTCTAGGCTCTACCCTGTAGATACCAGTAGCTCTCCCAAATCATGACAGACTAAAATGTCCCTTAGGAGAACAAAATCGTCCCCAGTGGAGGATAACTGGATTAATGGAAAGATAGAAGGAAGCTACTCTTTTCACATAAGTAATACAACTGACACAGAACTCCTGCAGGAAAATAAACTCATGCAGCAGAAAGCAGGTTGGTCTTTCTTATTACCTGTCCCAAACACCCTCAAGCCATGTTCTAGATTGCTGCTTAGATGTTGACAATGAAGTCCATTTTCTCAGTAAAAGGCGGGGGAAAGCCACAGAAATGATATATGATATGAGGCTGCCCCATTGTCGACCGTAAGAATATTATAAATACTGCCATATTGGTTAATAATCTACAAGATTTTCTAAATAAATTTTTGTGTAAGACCCATTCAACATTCAGTGTGTTTAAACAATTCTAAATAAGTCTCTTGGTTTAAAAATCCCTACTTGTTTAAAATAAGAGTAATTTTGTAGTTTTGTTTTTCTATATAAAGATGGAAATCCATCAACCATAGGCCTAATCTAATTATGTAATTTGTTTTTTTGAACCAGGAAATAGAGTGGGTTGTTTGTCTCATTGAACATTCCCTGCAAAGTCGTCTGCTACAGTCTCTATTGTCTCGGCCTGCAACCGTGCTGCCCGTTAAGGTCACTTCAATGTGAATAGAAATGGAGGAATTCTGCCATGGACATTTGAAACAGTATTTTTTTCACAGTCATTTCCCACCATCTCTCCCCACCCCACCCCTCCCAATAGTCAAACATATGCTCAGTACTTTCAGGAAGGAAGGAAAGCTACCCAGGAGGTATAAAATGAGCGTGATTCAAATGTTTTGTCAGCTGGAGTCCTAGCCAGCAACCAATTTTCACAAACTCTTGTACGTTATTCAAATTATCATAATATTATTCAAATAATCATAACACAGCATTGGGTCTCTGACCTATTAATTATCCTTTCATCCATTCCTTCCCTGCTGCCGAGTTAATTAGTCAGATGGTGGGGTCTCTGCTTTATGTACATTATCTCAACCACAGAAAGCCACAAAGTTGTGTCAAGAACTGCAGTTAGAGTCATCCTTTTCCGTCCTAATAATCATGTATGCAAATTATTTTTTAATCTTTTTACTCTGGCTAATAGCCTTCCTATTCAGAGGAGAGTAAACTTCTGTCTTCATTCCTTTTCCACTGTATGTGTGTATCTGTCTTTTAAGAAGAAATGAGTGGCAGCCAGCCACCACCGGCCTTGATGCATTCTTGTCCTAGTTTTCCCTCTCCTTGAAATAGGGGAAAGCACTTCTTAGACATGTGGAATTCTCTTCATCTTGTCCGTTGTGCCCCAAAGCCGTGATTGAGTGTTCCTGATTGGCACGGGCCTTGGGATATGGTCCTGTCCCCTGCCACACCAACGCCACCCAGCTCATCACTCAGAAACCTGATCCCCAGCAATTCAAGGTGGCTTCCTGAAATTCCTTTCTTGTGTACTAGTAGAGCTCACTCGATGACATCAGTCTCAGTAAGTAAACATCAAGCTACATATTTCACATCAGAAATGCCGTGAGGGTGCTAAATTTTTTTAATATACCTCTAAACAAACCGAATGGATTTTCTGTCGAGCTTTTTATTTTTTAAGAATACATGAGTCCCTTTCAGATGGGCAAGGGAGATTATTTTTATAAAGGCAAGATTGAAATTCGCATAGTTTTCCTTTCCATTCTATCAGTGAAAGTTGAGCCAAGAAAACAGAAACTACTCTAGATATTTTCAAATAGAGGAAATCTGATGCAGTGAATGACTGACACCATGATGGAAATCCTGAGAGGCCAAAGTGGGAATGCAGGCAGCCTGGAAATTAGCAACAGCAGGAAGCCAAAAGCATGGCTAGGAAAGGGGTGGTGATACTAGAATCCAGAAGCCAGGCCTCCGACTGCAGCTTGGGTCCCAGAGGGGGCTGCCCAGGGGAGCTGGCACCACAGAGCAAAGCGGTCTCAGCAGGGAGCCACCCCAGGAGGCAGAAACAGAAAGCGAGAAATACCCCAGCTCCTTTCTTCTTCCTGTGTTCTAATCTCTCCCCAGGCCTCCACTAATGCTACTTGGCTACAACCCAGGTGCAAGGAAGCCTGGAAAACATTATTTACAGTAGAAGAGTGGGAGATGAATCTGGGAGTTGCATCCATCTTCCCTTTCAGTGATAGGTGAGTTAATGCAGAGCTAATCAACATCAGTTAAATGACAGATCCGTGAGGCCCATATGCAGGTGCACATAGAATTTAGTCCCACTTCTCTAGAATGCATGAGAACTCACAAGAAGTTTACCCCAGGCCAAATAGTTAAAGAGTAAGCCAAGGAGGTTCAAGGAAAAAACACAACCGACTAAGAAACCATCTATTTCAAGCGTTCTGGTACCTCTGGGATGTTAGGGCTGGCAGAATAATGTCCAAGTCTTCATCTCCAGAAGCTATGGATGTGGTCCTCAACATGACAAAAGAGATTCTGCAGATGTGATCAAGGTTAAGGACCTTGCGATGGAGGCATTGTCCTGGACTATCTGGTGGGTCCAAACTTATCATGAGAGTCCTTAAAACTGGAGAATCTTTCCTGGGCACGATGAGAGAGAGAGATGGTGATGAGAAGAGGTGTCAGAGAGGTGGGAGAAGGACTCACCAGCTATCACAGGTTTTAAAGATGGAAGAAGGGAGCTGGGAGCCAAGGGAACTGGATAGCCTCTAGAAGCTGGAAATGGCAAGCCAACGGACTCTACCCACCCCACCTGCTGCCATCTACCAACCTTTCCACTACTCAGTCTGTGGCTTCCATCCATATCACAATAGGCTGGTGTTTCTTCCATCTTATTGAAAACGACAACTTTACGTGACCTTAGTTCTTCAGTGGTTACTATCTCATTCCTTTGTTCTTCTTTGCACCAAGCCCTTCAAAGAATTTGCTTACACGTGTTCTGTTTGAGTTCATTTTTCTATTTCTATTGAGGTCACACCCACTTCAATCAGAGGAACTGCCCACACCCCGTCAGGAATGGCGAATTCTCGGTCTTTACCTTACTTGACTTAGTGGTGGCATTTGACAGAGTGGATCTCTTTCTCCGTACATGTTTTTTCACTTGCGTTCTGGAACACCAAGTTCTGCTTTTCCTTCTACTTCAGGGGTCGCTGCCTCTGAGTTTCCTTTATGGCTTGTTTCCCTTTCCCCTGGCCTCTTCCCCACACCCACGTTGGTGTGCCCCAGGACTCAGACCCTGGCCATTTTTCCTTCAGTATCTATACTCATTCCTTTGATGATCTTATCCTTTCTCTTGCATTTAAATGTCATCGATACAGTGATGATCCCCAAATGTCACCCTAGTACAGAATTCCCTCGGAATCCAGATATCCAACTGCCTACTTACCATCTCCAGTAAAATGTCTAATAGGCATCTCAGCTGACCTTGTCCAAACTGAATTCCAGATCTCCTCTCCAAACCTACTCTACCTCAGCACTCCCCAACCCCATTCACGGTAACACCATTCTTCTGTTAGCTCAGGTTGAAAACTTTGGTTCATCCTTTGTTCCCTTTTTTCACTCACACATTCAGACTATACCTTCAAAATATATACAGATCTCAAAGCTAATAATGTAGCTAGCAACTACTTACCAGTTTTTCATTAAAAGGAAATCCTATTCAGGAATCCTTGAATAAATGGCTGATTCTTGGGCTGGGGCTGGGAAAGTACAAAATAAGCCTGGATCACTTTATTGTACTGGAAGTGAGAGGGTGCTTAAATTATGATAGGGACATGTCAAAGGCCAGAGAACCCAGTTTAAAAAGGCTCCCACTGACCAAACCTCAGATAATTCAGGCATCTAAATAAATGTGAGTATGTTTTTCTCATAGGGCAAAAGGAAATTAAGTTTACAGATAGTATTTAGGTTGCTAATTAACGGACCTGAAAATACAGAAATTATCCTGAATTATCTGAGTGGCTCAATCTAAGCACATGAGCTCTTATGATAGGAAAATCCTTTCTAGCTGTGGCCAGAAGAAGACAACAAATGAAGGATCAGAGAAATGTAGTATTTCTGAGGAGTTGGGGACCACAAGCCTAGGAATGCGAGAAGCCTCTGGAGTCTGGAAAAGCCAAAGGAAAGATTCTTTCCTGGAGCCTGCTGATGCTTTCGTTTTAGGACTTGATTTAGGAGTGTAGGACTTCTGACCTACAGGGCTATAAAATAATAAATTTAAGTTATTTTAAACCAATAAATTTGTGGTACTTTATTAAAGCATCAGTAGAAAACTTATATATCCTAAAATGACTACCATTCCCAATTTTCTATAACCCTCCTGTATTTTTCATCAGAGTCCTAAATATTAGCTATTTTGCTATATATATTTTTTGTTATTATATGATGTCTGTTCCCAGTAGTTCCAGAAGGCAGTTTGTTTGCTTTGGTCTCTGCTGTGTCCACAGTACTTAGAGGAGTACCTGAACAGAAAGGACACTCGATAAATATTGGTTGAATAAATATTGAAATTGCAAATTTACATTAATAAGAACAGCCATTTCTGAAAGTGCTTTAATGCTATCAGCCTGAAATGGCAGATTTAGAATTTGCCATAATGCTATCAATACACTCTTCAGATTCTACCCTTAAACAATTTCTATCAGGGCGATTTTCATTTACTTAAAGTAAAATTCAGAGAATAGCAATAAATGCATCGAGGGCTGAATTTTTTTTAAGATACTTCCACTGATCAGCAGGAGGAACTCCTGAACCCACTTTAATAAATGGATAACATCTCGCCAATTTCATCTACTGTTTAGAGAACCTCCTCCAGCCATAAATCAGCTCTATGACCTAAGAACTGGGCAGGGAATTGTCAAAGTCCCTCTGCTGAGTAATTCCAGAAATGCCTTCAAGCTCAACAAAGGAGAGATCTGACATTAGAAAGCTGAAATTTACAACCTAAGGAAAACCCCAGTAGGGCAAAACAAAACATCAGCCTGAAAGCCCCAAGAGACCTTTTCAGCCCTTGCTTACAAAAGTCTTCATATTTCCGTAAAAGACGATTTTTCAATGAAGCAAATTAATCCATGAAAATTCAGCCTAAATTTTAACCATAATCATAAATCTTTACCTTTGTCACGATTCTTTCTAGTGTTCCAGCAGGTGATCATATAAACAGACTGCTGTAGGTCTGTTTGGCTGGAAAAGCAAGGAAAGGGCATTCTCCTGAGGACTGGACAGAAACGTTTGAATGCCAATGGTAAAGAGCTTAGGTCACTTTCTGTGACCTGCAGAGTGGCATAAACTGCCTGGGTAAACACCAGGAAAGCTGAACACACTTTTAAACATGGCAAAGTGTTTTGGAGCCCAACTCACTCAAGAAACTTTCTTAGATCCCTAATAAGGATGTATTTTTTTCATGAGCAAAAAAAAAAAAACAACAATGATTTCCTTTCATCTGCAAGTATAGCCTTTAGATTTATTACTTTCATCTAATGAAATAATAAAATATTTTGATCTGTTGGTTCACCTTTCTCTTTAGAGCAACATACTTTTTTCTTAGAGTAACAAACCTAATTAAAATCAAGACTCTACCAATTATTGTGAAAAATCTATACAAATCCAGCCTCTAAAAGTTGCTCATCCAAACTGCACTAAAATTAAGATGTTTTCTTATTTGTTGGCTTGCTAAATTTTTACTTACACCTACATATAAGATACTATGTATATCTACTGGATAAACTGAGAAGTGGGACAGGCTCAAGTGAACATTAAAACAACTTTTTAAAGTTACATGAGGCTAAAGCTTGGTTTATGAACTGAAATATTGGGTTGTAGGGCACTGAACAATTATACAAAGATTTATTGAGCCATTTGTTCTCACAATCAAAAGTTTTCCTTCATAAAAATGTCTTCTACACTTGGCTCTTCAAATACCTACTCGTGTTCTTACAGCTTTGGAAAATAACATTTTTATTTATAAGGCAGGCAGAAGCTGTGTGTTTTAACTTTCATCAATGACCTGTTTGAAGAAATACACAACTCATTGATTTAACTGGTGTAGTCACCTGGAAAGAGAGTGAACTTCTTAACAGATGGGATTGGAATTCAAAATGACCTTGCTAAGTTAGAGAAGCAGATAGACTCAGATTGAAAGACACTCAAGAATGATAAGCATAATAATTAATTTGAGTAAAAATAGAGCAAAAAAAGTATGTCAGAAGAAAGGGGCAAACATGGTAAGCAAAGGTGGGCTCTAAAGGGCCTGAAGTTTGCTGATCTGAAGTTAATTAAGTATCAGAATGATTAATAAAATAAATGAATAATGAAAGCAAGCATAATACCCACCACAGGTTTACATCCACATGTGGGAGGAGAGGTTATAGAGATTTAAAATCTGTAAGATGCAGAGAATAAAAACTAGCAGAATGAAATTTTGCAAAGAGTTTCTTTTAGACAAGGAAATATTAAAATACTAATTTATTGAGAGCCTATTATGTAAAATAATGGAAATATAAAAGTGTACTTATTCTCGTTTGCTCTCAAAGAGGCGAGAGTCTAGGTGCGCCTGGGTGGCTCAGTCAGTTAAGTGTCTGCCTTCTGCTCAGTTATGATCCCGGGGTCCTGGGATCAAGCCCCTCATCGGGTTCCCTGCTCAGTAGGAAGCCTGCTTCCCCCTCTCTTTCTGCCTGCTGCTCCGCCAGCTTGTGCTCTCTCTCTGTCAAATAAAAAAATAAATAAAATCTTAAAAAAAAGAGGCACGAGTCTAAAAAGAGAAATATAAGTAAACAAACAAATGTAACAAATAGATATTATGGTAGAAGACTGACAAAATATTCAGCAATAATTTTTAAGCATGTGTAATAACAAAACTAATGAGGAAACTGAAGCATAGAGAGATAAGAATGTTGCCCACGTTGGTAAGTGGTGGAGGCAGAAATTAAACACAAGGGGCACCTGGGTGGCTCAGTCGTTGGGCGTCTGCCTTCAGCTCAGGTCATGATCCCAGGGTCCTGGGATCAAGCCCCGCATCGGGCTCCTTGCTCTGCAAGAAGCCTGCTTCTCCGGCTACCATTCCCTCCACTTGTGTTCCCTCTCTCGCTGTGTTTTTCTCTGTCAAATAAATAAAATCTTTAAAAAAAAAAAAGAAATTAAACACTAGTCTGACACCAAAGCCATACATTTCACCTCTGTATATAGCACTGCCTCCTTTCTAAGGGTACAAAAATGAAAAGTTGTAAGGACAGTGAGTTAGAGACTAAAAGTATCCAACATCTAAAACCCAAGCCTAGAAAGCCAATTTCTTCTGACCTCTACTCAAAAAAGCTTAACCAAGCTGAGATCCTGACATATACAGGCCAATTCCATAGGCTACCAGGGACTCCAAATTAAGATCTCATCTTTTCCTGGTAGCAGACACATTCTTTTTCCTGCTACAGCACTGGAGGAGAGAGAAACAAGAACTTATTTGTGTGACTCCAAGTAAACAGCTTATTTTAAGAATGGAAATAGAAATGGGTAGAACAGGACCCTCCACCATGAGGCCAGATGTATTTGGGAACCCATAGGAAGATACCTTCCACCCCCTACCTCAGCCTCATAGCAAATGTGGAGCGTCAGCCTCAGAAATGAAGTCAGGGAGCTCTTTTTTCGGGGGTCTCTAGGAACCCCCTCAGCAGTAGGAGTCAATGGGACCTCTGCCATCAGAATGATTTAACTCTTTGGGTTTTGTTTTTCCCAGTCTTCATGTTGCCAGCCAACTGACTCACCATTTCTTTGCTTACTTCTCTGTCTCCCGGTTTGTGCCAGCTCCTGGATTCTGCTCTGCTATGATGCCAACACATTTGTGTGCCTGACCCCTTAAACTTTGGTTTTTTTAGCTCCTGCTGGTTCCCTCCATCAGTTTCTTTCCAAAATTTTTACTGAAGCAGGTACTGATTAGCCAAGCTGATCTCATTATCCCTTTTTGAAGAAAACTTTTCATGCCAATTGCTTTTATAGGTTGTAGGTCAACCCATTAAATGTCTGACTCCAGTTTGAGTTGGTTGCGTGTTTCTAGTGATTGTGATGTTGTGGGTCCAAGGGATGTGAAGAGCAGGGCAGGCCTATGTGGGTCAGAACTTGGCCACTTCTGCTCAAGGAATGGTTTAGGACGGCTCAATCAGACAGGAAACAACATTTGTTGACCTTTAGGATGCATTAAATACATACATTTCATTTAATCCCAAAACGTTAGCAGCATTGCCCCTATAGACAAGTGATAACATAGGTTAAGTCACTATCTGTGGCAGAGCTTAGATTTGAAATCAGGTTTGCCTGACTTCAAAGGCCTTGTTTCTCCCCAAATCCCACCCCGCTTCCCATCATTTCACCCCTAAACACATTCTTGTGAGCAAGAACTGGGCAGGGATATAAAAGGAGTAGCCGGGAGTTACTACCAATAATTTTTTGAACTGTGCTCTTGGGAAAAAAACTTAGATAAAATAGATATCCACCTATATTCAGTTTATTTGTTCCATAGAGAATGGTAAGAAAGTAATGGGCAGCTAACATGCTCATCTTGCCAAGTGCTGCTCGAATGCAAACACTTGAACTAGATCTAAGAAGAGCAAACAAATGTATGGGGTACCTGGGTGGCTCAATCAGTTGAATGTCTGCTTTCGGCTCAGGTCATGATCTGGGGGCCCTGGGAGTCTGCTTCTCCCTCTGCTCTACCTCCCCATGTACATTCTCTCTCTCTCTCTCTGTCTCTCTCTCAAATTAATATAATGTTTAAAAAAAAAATCCTCACCAAAAAGCCCATAAAGAAAGTACTTTACCATCTCCATTTTACAGATAGGAAAACTGAGGCGGTGTGAGGTCAACACTTGCCCAAGGTCACTCCTCTATGAGCACCAGAGCTGGGATCTCAAATCCAGCCCACTTGGGCTACGCTCTTCTACTATTCTATGGTTTTCTTTGGGCACATGCAAAAATACTTACCTACGTGAGCGTGTTTTAACTGTCCTCTGAGGAAATGGAAAAAAGTTTCATTAATTTAGATGCAATTTTTGAAGTTTTGCTACAATAAAAAAGAGGCATAAACCTATCATGGGTAAAAGCCTGTCAAGACTTTTTAAAGCAGCTTCATACAGCAATATTTGAATTATTGTTTAAGTCTCATAGAATTACTCTTCCATCTGTTTGGAACTGACATGTGAAGAGTTATGAGCCACAAGAAAGTCTGTAAACAATAGAGTATCAAGCATTCATTGTATCATTTACTCTTGAAAAAAACGATGGTTCCTGAATATTGAAGTGTTCTCTTTGTTGCTATAACAACTTCAGCTCGCTATTGTGACTTTCTCTGTTCAAGGCGGATGCTCGTGTTTACCAGAATGAAGGTTCAGGAGGTTTAGAAATATAATCTATCTGTAATGCATGTCACTTAGCCAATTCATTTATAAAGGAAAATAATGAGCAACTGGCAGAAGGTAATGAATGAAATTCCTCGAGAAATGAGCTCAGAGAAGTTCAGTGTGAAATATGCTTTGAGTAAAGCCCGCTACTGACTGTGGTTGTGCATTATTCTCACACCGGAATGCAGACGGTATTTGACCAAGGCTCAGGCGCTCTGCACCACGTGTAAAACCACCACCCAGAACAATGCCCGGACCTGCCATTTGCCGGGCAGATGATAAACAAATGCTAGAATCCTCCCGTACAAGGCCACAGCCAGTCTTTGGTCACTCCAGTTGATCTGCCGTTGATATCAAGTAGATGACACAAAACTTGCCTTCCTGGAAAGTCAAGTGTTCTTGGTTTTTTGAGTCCTTGCTTTAGTCTTGATTTTCTGACGTGGAAGACACATGCTCAGCAAGTAATTTCGACCCTTGCTGATCTGTTAACATTCAAGGGAACATATACCAGTCTTATCGTTTACAATTCAGAAAGTGAAGAACTTTTCACTATAAAATTGTTTTCATCACTGTTGTTCCCTTCAAAAATAAACGAGTCCCAACAGCAAGAGTGCAAAGTGTTAGTCAGAGGTACACGAAAACCAAGTACACTGAAGTACACAGGCAACTGAGAGACATTCTCCCTATAAAAGAGAATTTCTCAAGGTGCTCTTGAGCCATTCAGCTAAGTCCAAACCTTCCCACACCCCTCGTCTGATGACTGAAAGCAATGTCAGCAGACACTTGGGCAGGGGGCAGATATCTTCAAATTTCACTATGCTCCCTTACAGATCTCTCACAAAGCACAGATAGAGGGGAGAAAATGGACTCTGGAACTATAGGCAGCACAGCCTGACAAACCTCGTGGGTCTGGACAAAAAGAAAGAGCCACCCCACCAACCAGCACTGGGACTTGGCTATCAACATTCCAGTCTCTCACACACGCTGTGCTCCGGGGCAGGTACCCAGGGCCCTCTTGGAGGGAAGCGGGGGGCACCTGCTAGCATTATTTGCTTTTCCTCCTCCTCTTCCTCCATTTTTCTCCTCTCGCCCCTCTCACCCATCCCCTGCCCACCCACAAGCATCAACCCTCTCTGTGGGTCTCTCGGAAGAAAAGTATGATAACTGAAAATTGATTTTTGGGACACCTAGAACTTGATTCTAAGATGTCATAAATTGTATACTGTATCACAAGTTTAATAATAGCTGCACAGGAGGAAAAAGGCATACAAATCAATTGTGCAAGTACTGTATATACTTATAAAATAACTAACAAAAGCATTCATATGGAATCACAGACTAACTTTCTTCTTCGGTGTAATGAGAAAAGTTTGAGTTGCAGATTTGCTCATACATGTCTATAGAGTCTTCGGATTCGCTTTTGGCCTTTGACAGATAGGCCTGGCATCATGGTGACAAGCTGTTTTTCATAACCAGTGCTCATTATTTTGGTTTCTTTAGCCCTTGAAGATTGACAGTATAATTCGGAGGGATATTGAGAAATATCAGAATTTCTTCTGCACTTCCTATTTGGCTAAATTAATAGTTTCATATTTGTCCTTCATTAAATTACATCTTCCTGGAAGTTAAACAGCTTTTCTTGAAAGTCAGCCTGGAGCCTTTGACAGATATGTTACCCATAAATGTTGAGCCTCTTATGGTCCATCTTGGCATGGTATCACCTTCAAGAGAAAAAACAATCTTAACGTCCAGAAATCACCAAAAAGTGATTTAAATCTTTAGTGCAATCTTTTAGAAAGGCCAAAAGAGGATTTTATTTATAACATATTTATAACACATAGAAAACCATATTCAAATATTCTTTCTCCATCTCTGTTTCTTGTCCCTTCCTTCCACTCTGCCCCCCACGAAATGGAACACAACAAAACATCTCCCTGAAACTCTGTCTAAATCCCAACCGAGGAGAACTGGTTGTTCTCCCCTCTCTTCTCTTCCCTTCTGTTTTCTGAATTTCTTTCTCTCTTCCAGAAGAAACCCTCTCTCTCTCCCTGTATGAACTAGCCAAGCTGGCTATCTTCCCCTCATCCATGACCCAAATGCCACCACAAAGTGGGAAGCCAATGGAGTCAAAACACTTCTCCACTGCAGGAAGGGAGAACCAAAGGCGTATATTGTCTTATCAAAGGACATATTCAAGTCGTGAGTGACGATTCTTCAAATACATCAATTAATGACTCTCAGAGTCTCCCAGCTTTAAAATATTCTACTTATGCAGGATTTGGCAATTTTTTTTGCCTTAAATTGAATTGCCTGGCAGGTATCTGTCAATCTTCTCTGTACAAAATAATATGCAGCTGAGTGTAGTAATGTTGAGATCATTTGAAGGAACAATAAATAAATTTAAGTTTAACTGAAGGCCAATATTAATTACCCAATGGCTAATTGTACATTTTATACATTTGCAGAAAAAAACAACTTCATCCAAACTTACTGATCTGCATGCACCTGGATATTGTCACTTACCACTGTTTGTAAGAAACATTTCAATTTCACTATGGTTATCTAGTTGAGGAAATAATGACATTTGGGGGTTCCTAGGGCTTCTGTGGGTTACATATAATATTAAGAGGGAGTTGCTTATTAAGGGACTGAATCCATTCTGTTTTCCAAGTTTTACCTAAAAATCATAAGATGGAGTACTTCTAATGAATACTAAAGCACCTCATCCAAAACAACTTTGTGTTGTTTTTTTTTTTTTAAAGATTTTATTTATTTGACAGAGAGAAACACAGCGAGAGAGGGAACACAAGCAGAGGGAATGGTAGCGGGAGAAGCAGGCTTCCCGCAGAGCAGGGAGCCCGATGCGGGGCTCAATCCCAGGACCCTGGGATCATGGCCTGAGCTGAAGGCAGACGCCCAATGACTGAGCCACCCAGGCGCCCCTGTGTTTTTCTCCCATTTAAAAAATTAAGGTATAATTTACATACAGTACTATTCACCCATTTACTGGACAGTTCTGCAATTTCTGACATCTACAGTCATGCATCTACCACCTCAATCAAAATACGAAACAGTCCCTATCACTTTGCCTCTTCTGAAGGGTCATATAAGTGGGATCACATATCATATAGCCCTTTAGGTTTGATTCTCCTCACTTACCATCGGGCATTTGAGACTAATCAACATTGTCGAGCGTATCCGTAATTCATTCCTTTTTATTTCTGAGTAGTAGTCTGTGATAATGCACTACACCTTATCTCTCAGTTTCCCAGTTAAGGGACACTTGAGTTGAGCAACTTTGTATTGTGTGTTCTGGAAGGAGTGAGGTCCATGTTAACTAGACCCTAGCCTTCACACCCTACTCCTCAGCCTAGATGTCCCCAGAAGAATCAGCTGGTCTAATGTAATTCTAAATAACTATCTTTTCATGTTTGTTGCTTGCTAGTTAGCTTTTACAGAGCATTATATTCGTAAGGTTGTGAAGTGACACGAAGTAAATAGAGGAAAGTATGGAACTTAGAATTGTAAGCACCTGACTTCAAATTTAATATTGAGCAGGTTCTTTAATCTCTCTAACCTGATTATAAAAAAGCAATAAGTACATCTTCTTACCATCTTATTGTGCTGATGAAATGAGGTAATATATCTGAAAGAATCAAGCAGAGTGCCTGGAACATATTAAATAATAACATTAGCTCCCATTCACACTTCAGTCTGTGCTTTTATTTTGAGATATTTATGTATGGATTTACAAATGTTTTTTCTTTGGGGCTTTTTTCCCCTCTCTTTTTCTGTTTCTTTTTCCCTTTCTTGCTTTCAGGCAAGGAGTTGGTTGTAAGGGAGACAAGGGGCAGAGCAAAACATGAAAGCAACCATATAGTGTAACATTTGTTATAGTAAAAGCCAAGACTAAGTGTCCAGAAGAAAAGTAGAGAAGGATCGTCCCTCTACTGCATAGAAGTTCTTCCTGGCGGTAGGAGAGTGGCAGGAGGAGTGAAGGATAGATAATGAGGAGGGGCTGGGATGACAGAGAGAGAAGTACATCCTAACAAGGTCCCAAGATGATAGCAAAACCCCACAGAGGAAGACCCCAGAGAGGAAAGGGAGCAGGGCACACATCTAGCAAAGTCAGACTTGACACAACCTGAATGAAAAATTTGTGTGCCCCAAGCATGAGCCGGGGTGCCATCTGGACCTGAGGAGGCCATACAAACAAGGATGAGGGATATTGCAACAGCATTTTTGGGAGGACTAATGACAAATAAGTCTCACCCTCTCCCTTGAATCTGAGTACCGTATATGTTCTTGTACACTCAGCACAACTCCAGGAAATGAGTGTGGGTGTAGGGGGGGAAGGGACCCCAACAAAATCTAGAGTTTTTGCCCCTTTTTCTTTCAGTCTAACAGAAAAGATGCCAAAGCCAGAAGCTGAGTAAGAGAAAGTACAAAAAATTTTGTCTTGTACACCTGAGCTCATAAACCCACTATAGACTATAGTAGTAATTATAGAGATAGAACAGAAACTTGATTTTCCCCCTTATGTTGTTTCACACATTTATCAAACTGAGATTCGTAGATACTATCATCAAGGAAAGTGATCATGATCAAAGCTGATGTTTATAAGAAATGATGAAATCCTTATAATCCTAAATTAGCATCTCCAGTAGTCATTTCCTTATGAAAATGTATTACCAATTTATACTGCCTTAGTCCCTTGGAAAAGGAACACATTGGGGAAGTGTTATATTTTTTGTAACAATCTCCATTTACTCCAGGCAAATGCACAGAAAGTAAGACGTTTTACCATGCATAAAGTTAATTGCTTCTCTGAATATTTGCTGTCATTTTTACTCACTATTTACTTATTCATTCATTTGTTAGTTCTAGCCTCTCCTAGAGCCTAGCAGTTTCCAGAGACCATGGTCAACACATTAATGTCATCTGGATAGGTACAAAGTCTTTAAGTACTCTAATCTGACCCTTCTTTTATTCTTGACATATATCTGACCTCCATTTTCTCAGGATGAAAATCAGGCCCGGGGAACATGCCTGAGTCCCTGACAGAGTTCAAGGGTTCAGACGCCTTTCATTAGGAAAAAAGAATTCTAAATGGTGGGAGACCCACTGTTAACCTACAGAGAATTCCCAGAATCCTACCAAAGGCACTTTAAAAAAATAGAGAGTTTCTGTAATAATGGAAAGACATACTAACACTGTCATTCTACTTATACTGTGAAGAACCTCTGTAAGATGACAGGCTGACAGGTCTGTTCGGATAAATTAAGAAACACCCTGAAATAAAACTGACAATTCAAACATTTGAAAAGAAAAATACTACAAATATTTGGTGGTTGCTTTCTCTAAACTAAAGACTTTTCTTATTTGCTGGCATCATGGATAATTAGAGTAAGCAATTTTAAATATTTAAGAAAGAGTTATTGTTTAAAACCTTAAAATATATTTAGGAAGACATTAGAGATTCATGAAATTCCAATCTTCTTTTTTAAACTTCAGATTTTTTTTTAACCAACTCACACTGACCCTGAAGTTTGTAGGCCCTTGTTAATAAACTGCCCAGAGAAGGCAAGTCTGCAATGTTAGCTGGGCATTGCCAAGTAGTAGTCATTTACAAGAGTAAATTCTCCTTGCGGTGAGATAAAGTGCCCAGAAACAATGAGGATGCTAGTTTCACTAACAGCAATCTAAATGGAATTAGTAAATACCGTTTGGAAATTTGAATTCAAGATTAAAAGTTGAAAATCTTGGAGCACCTGAGTGGCTCAGTCATTAAGCATCTGCCTTAGACTCAGGTCATAATCTCAGGGTCCTGGGATCAGGGTCTGGCATCGGGCTCCCTGCTCAGAGGGGAGCCTGCTTCTCCCTCTCCCACTCCCCCTGCTTGTGTTCCCTCCCTCGCTCTGTCTGTTTGTCAAATAAATAAAGTCTTAAAAAAAAAAGTTGCAAGATCTGAAAATTAGCACAAGGATGGTAAGAAATAGCTGAAAAAGAGATTAGACACATGGAGCGTAGCTCAAAGTTGGGACATCTTATTTATGATGGTCCCCACCCCCTGCCACAGAAAGCAGCCTCTTTGGCTCATGATGGCTCACAGGTATCAATCTAAGTAGCTGCTGGGATGGATCTTACTGGTAAAACAATCACAGAAACATTGTAACGATGTAACTTATGCTGCTCTGCAAACAGCACAAGGAAAATACAGTCTGCTGTATGGAAACTTAGGTGTGCAGATCTTGGTTTCAGATTCCTCATTTATGAATCAAGTGTTGAACTCCATCTCATCTAAACTCTATGCTTGTACCTGGTCTAAATCGTTGTGATGTAGGACGTAATCACCACACACAGTGAAGCAATTTTCTCTGAATTTAAAAAGTTTCCTGACACTCAGGAGTCTTCCGTGTCACGATTTTATCCTCCTGGACTCTTTGGGCCCCTCAGCCACATAATTAAGTCTCAATCCATTATGGTCAATATTAAAAAACTGTTCCTGAAGTAAGTGGCTTCAGAAAACAACTATTGTGACTCAAAAAATTCAAGGAAACTGCTTATAAAAATGCTCTATTACAGTCCAGTGATTATTTGTATTTTGAAAAGAAAAGAACCTTTGCTTCATTAGGAAAAATGTCAGGAAATGTTACAGAAATAAATCAGTCGTATTTATTTAGACAGAAAGTTATAGATATATTGACAATACTTATAGTCATATAGATACACTGAAAACATATAATACATACTGTCTATAATAAACCCACTTTCATATAAAGACAAGATGAAAGTAAAAAGATGGAGAGGGATCTGCCATTTAATACTAATCTAAAGAAAACTGGAATAACTATGTCAATTTCAGTCAAAGTAGATTTCGGAACAAGGAAAACAATGAGTGATAAAAATGGACCCTACAAAAGGGAACCAATTCTCCCAAAGGCATGAAAATATTAAAATGTGTATTCACCCAACAGCAGACCTCTATGATACATGAAGCAAAAACCTAATATACCCGAAAGGAGAAATAGACCAAGTCACAATTATATTTCGAGGCTTCAACGTTCCTGTCTTGGGAATTGATGAAACAAGGAGGCAGAAGATCAGTAAGACTATACATGACCTGAACAGCACAATCAAATAGCTTGATGTAATTGATATTTACAGGACATTTCACCTGACAACAATAGAATACACATCTTCTCAAGGACACTTGGAATATGCACTAAGATATACCATATTCTGGGCTATAACAAAACCTTAAGACATTTAAAATAATAGAAATCATGCAAAGTATGTTCTTAGATCACAACAAAATTAAAACTAAAAAAAAAGTATTAGAAAGAGATCTGGAAAATTCTCAAGTATTTGAAAATTAAAGAACACACTTTTAAATAACACATGTGTCAAAGAGAAACCTCAAGAAAAGTTTAAATATATTTTGAACTAAGTGAAAATACAAATATTAAAATTTGTGAGATATGACTAAGCAGTGCTTAGAGAAAATTTTGTAGCATTAACTGCATATATGAGAAAGCAAAAATATCTACAATAACTAACCTAAGCTTCCAAATGATAAAACTAGAACTTAGAGCTAATTAAATCTAAAACAAGTGGAAAGGAGCATATAATAAATATTAGCACATAAATCAATGAAATCTCCCCTAAGATCAGAAACAAGTCAAGGATGTCTACTCTCCCCACTTCTACACAACTTTGCAATAGAGGCAGAGCCACGACTATTAGGCGAGGAAATGAAACAAAAGATGTCTAGATTGGAAAGAAAAAAGTAAAACTTTATCTATTTGCAAATGGCATTCCCTTGTATAAAGAAAATCCTAAAAAAATTAGTACTGACAAACACGTTCATCAATAAGATTAATATACAAAAATCAATTATATTTCTGTGCACAACCAATGAAAAATCCAAAAATGAAATTAAGAAAACAGTTGCATTTATATAAAATCCTTATGAATAAATTTAACAAAGAAGTTTAAAACTTATGCTCTGAACACTGCAAAACATTGTTGACAGATATTAAAGAAGACTTAAATAAATAAAAAGACATCCCAAGTTCATGAATTGGAAGATTTAATATTGTTAAGATGGCAATCCTCCCCAAATAGATCTATAGATTTAATGCAATCTATGTCAAAATTCCAGCTGGGTTTTTGCAGATATTAACAAGTTAATCTTAAAATTTATATGGAAATGCATAGGACCTCAAATAGCCAAAACAATCTAGAAAAAGATGAAAAAGTTGGAGAACCCAGATTTCCCAATATTAAATTTTAAAGCAAAACTATAGTAATCAAGACTATGCACCATTGGCACAAGGATAATCAACAAGGGTGGTAAAGCAATTCATTGGTGAAAGAAGAGTCTTTTTAACAAATGATTCTGGAACAACTGGGTACCCTCACCCAAATTAAGTTGAATGTCTTCCTCACAACATATACAAAACTTAATTCAAAATGGGCCATATACCTAAATGTAAGAGCTAAAACCATAAAATTCTTAAGAAAGATATTAGAGCAAATCTTCATGACTGAATTAGGCAAAACCTTCTTAGATATACACTAAAAACATAAGAAACAAAAGAAAAAATGTTAATTCTGATTTCGTTAAAATTAAAAACTTTTGTGCACGAAAGGAAACTATTAAAAAGTAAAACGGCAACCCTAGAATGGGAGAAAATAATTGCAAATCATAAGTCTGATAAGGGTTTGGTATCCAGAATATATAAAGAACTCTTACAATTCAATAATAAAAAGACAAATAACCCAATGAAAAACTGGGTCAAGGACTTGAACAGGTATTTCTCCAAAGAAGATATTCAAACAGCCCAACAAACACCTGACAAGATGTTCCACACCATTGGTCAATAAGGAAATGCAAGTTAAAACTAGAATGAGATACCATTTCACACCCACTAGGTGGGCTTCAATCAAAAATGAATGAAATACTGCAACATGTTACTATATAACTTGGATGAACCTTGAAAAACTTATGTCAAGTAAAAGAAGGCAGACATCAAAGGTCATGTATTGTATGATTCCTTTTATACATTTATATATTTAGAATAGGCAGATCCATAGACACAGAAATAGAATTTACCTGAAGTTGAGAGGATGGGCAAATGGGGAATGATTTCTTGATGAGTGTGAGGTGTTTTATGGAGTAATGAAGAAGTTCTGAAACTAGAGATAGCGAGTGATTGCACAAAACTGAATACTAACCACCACTGAATTGTGTCACTAAAATGGTTACTTGCAAATTATGTAAGTTTCACTTCCATTGTTTGAAATAGGACAGTTGCAGAGAGATCCATGTACAATGAAACCAGAGAGTACTCAAAACAGTGCATACCTTGTTTAGGAATAGATCTACCTATCTATATATATTTGGTAAAAGTATAAATATACAGAAAGAAAAACTACAAAATGAAGGTGGTAGTTATCTGGAGATGGGAGTTGGAAATGTGCTCAGGGTATTATATATATTACATATATATAATATATTATATATAGCATTTTATTTCTCAAACTGGGTAATGGGTATACAAGTGCTATTGTTTATTACTATATTCTTAATATCTCACTGTAAGTCTGAAATATTTCAAATAAATATGGTTTAAGTAAATAAAGCATAATATAGACCAAAACATATTAGTATAAAGCTTAATGAATTTTCACAAACTCACTGCAACTCTATAACCAGCACCTGGATCAGGAAACATAGCCCTGGTACCCCAGCCCCAAGCACCTTGCAAGGGTTAAGCATTGACTTCCAAAACCATGAGAGTGAGTATATTTTTAATAAAGAGCACCTCCATAGTGTCCTAGGGGGTTGGGGAGTGGGGATGGAAATTTTCTACTTTTCATTTTACACCTTTCTATATTGTTTGGATTTTTGTCTTTATCTTTTCCCCTGCATAACATTCTGTGGACAAACCTGAACCCCTTGGCTTAAAGCTTCTCCATCAACGGGTGATTTTGCCCTCTACTCCACTCTTGCTTCCCATTACCCTGGCCAGACCCTAACAAAGTTGGGTACTTTGTACTTTTTGAATGTGAAGTGCCTTCTTTCCAGTGTCTCATCTCATCCATTGTACTTCCACGTCCTGAGCCTCTAATACTTCCTTTTTCCAGACCTCAGTGCCTCTCCTAAACACACACACACAAAACACACACACACACACACACACACACAAATGATATGAGTTATTATTTCCTTAGTGACAGATGAATAAACAAAGAGACAAATATGACAAATATTCTTTTTTTTTTTAAAGATTTTATTTATTTGACAGCGAGAAACAGAGCGAGAGAGGGAACACAAGCAGAGGGAATGGTAGCGGGGGAAGAAGGCTTCCTGCCGAGCAAGGAGCCCGATGCGGAGCTCAGTCCCAGGACCCTGGGATCATGACCTGAGCCGAAGGCAGACGCTTAACGACTGAGCCACCCAGGTGCCCCTATGACAAATATTCTGATAAAGGTATGCCAGTCAGGACCAAGGGAAACTTCCTGAAATAAGTCCCATCGCCTTGAGGAGGGAATATACTTCATCTCTCTCCAAATACCAACAGAACCCATTCAGAGAAAAATGGTAGCTTATGCATTGAGAAACCTCCTAGTAGCCGAAGGCCTTGCCCCACCTTCAAATAAAATCACCACGTCATCTTCTGAGATGTAAAGCATTTCCTTTCTGTTGACTCTGCCTCCTTTTCTCCATCTTCCTTCCTGGAGCATTCTCTTCTTTCACAGAGTTACCCTGTCTCTTCTTCGTGCCCGAGAAGGCATGCTGATTCCTCCTTTCAGCAGTTCCCAAGCTCCACGTTTTCTTCTCTTCACAGAAACTGCTCAGTGACTTCCCCATGCCTGCTCTCTAGACAGCTGGTACTTATCAGCAGTGAAAACCTGCCCCGATGTGCTAAATACCATTTTGTCTGCTTGGCAGTAGGTTACACATAGGGATGTGCAGGCAAAGCTGCTAAAAGGTAATATTCCCTGGTTTACTAGGTTAACAAGCAATGATGGGAGAGCAAAGGTCATGAATTAAGCAGAGGCAGGGGGACAGAGAAGATACTCAGTGTGTGATACATCATAAAAGATGACAGTTTTGAGAAAATGAAGAAAGTTTACTGATGAAGACAATAAATTGTTTGGTCTTGGTAACCAGCACCCTGGTTAAAACACGTAAAAACAAAAATGTTTCTTAAAATTCCTCATGAAAAAGCTGAAATCACAACTCTATTATTTCATCGACTGCCGCTGTACTTCAACAAATTGACATAAAAAAATTCTTCCTTAAAAGACCCTGTTCAAATAAGTCAGGCAGAGAAAGACAAAGATTGTGTGACCTCAGTAATATGTGGACTCTCAAAAAATCCAGACTCACAGAAAGAGAGAAGATTGGTTGGGGGTGGGGGAGGGAATGGGTGAAGGAGACGGAAGGATACAAAACAAACTTTCAGTTGTAAGATGGACAGCATGGTGACTATAGTTAACAATACTGCACTGTATACTTGAAAGCTGCTAAGAGCAGATATTAAAAGTTCTCAACCCCTCCCCCACCCCTCACACACAAAGTAACTACGTGAGATAGTTGAATGTGTTAACTAACCTTATTGTGGTAACCATTTCTCAGTGTAGACTTGCATCAAATCCTGTCACATTGCAACATCGTAAGCTTACACAGTGTTAGATATGAATTATATCTCAATAAAGCTTTGGCAGGGGGCGCCTGGGTGGCTCAGTGGGTTAAAGCCTCTGCCTTCCGCTCAGGTCGTGATCTCAGGGTCTTGGGATCGAGCCCCACATCCGGTTCTCTGCTCAGTGGGGAGCCTGCTTCCCTCTCTCTCTGCCTGCCTTTCCGCCCACTTGTGATCTCTCTCCCCTCTCTGACAAATAAATAAATAAAATCTTTAAAAATAAATAAATAAATAAAGCTTTGGCAGAGGTGGGGGGAAGACCCTGTTCTCAGAATCACTTTTTCTGTCACTTATGCCTGTACCGATTTGTGCTCTATTTCTGCAGGAACTTGGGTCTGTTCTGAGCCGCAGCACTGTGTATACGCCCTGAAGCAGGAGGTAAGAGTGGTTTTCTAACACACTGTGCACTTACCCACGTTTGCATGTCTACGCTGACTCTAGAAAACACGTGGTCAAACAGTACCTGACTCCTGGATGTTAATTGGATATGCTAAAGGAAGGCTGGGAGGATAGACCTAGAGATGCAGAGCAAGCCCCAGGGTAGGACCACTCAGGGTAAATCTCTTAGGTGTCCTCTTGGACCTCAGAGACGATGTCAGACCACCCAGCGCTGCAAAGCCCTTCACACCTCACCCCTAAACTAGGTCTGAACTACCACGCAGGGCAAGGGTCACGGCTTCCCAGTCACACCCACATTCTCTGATTTGGAATATTACCCACAGCCTCCATGTTGTCATTCAATTCAGAGAAAGCCTTTCAACGAGGCCACAGAGGTCATGGAGAGGACTTGAAGTTCTGGGGAAGGCGCAGTTTCCCATTTCCTGACTTAACATCTGCCACTCAGTTTGAGGTCCCCTTTCTTCCTCTCAGCTTTAAAGAAGAAAAATTATTGAATAGCCCAGGGCTAAGAATAGTGAAAAATCTCATTACATCTTCTCTGTATCTCCTCTCAGAATGCATTTCCCAGTCAATATTCTTGCAACAAATCACTTTTAATTTGAAAGTCACACTCCACCATAAAATGTACACAAATATTCAGAGGCTAGGCAGGGAATTGCTATGCTAAGCATACTGTAAATACAAGCACTGTTTCCCTAATGCAAGAGGAATAAATTATCAATTTATCTCCCCTTGGCTGTCTCATCCGGTTATAAATGATAGCAGAGCTTTAACTAAATATAAATATTGAAGTTCATTAAACAACTAAGATTTCATCCAAAAACAAAAAACAGAACAGTGGAAAGCTGGGACTTCTGTCACATCTCAGTAAATATAAATAGGGTACAAATTGGTTTAAGCTAAACAAAATCATGTTTAAATGTTCCTTGAAAGTTGATTTTTAAAAATAAAGTAAACCTAAAGACTTGAATAAAGATGAAAATGACATTTGGCTTTTTTCTACTTTATTGCAATTAGGAATGAGAACAGCTATTTCTTTGCAAATAATTGCTAGAAGTCTGTGGAGCTTAATTCTGCAAAAATATTAATATTTATATACCACTTCTTGTAATCTAAATTAGGAAGAATGAAGGGTATTTCTGGGTTTTGTTTTCTGTATACTGAGGGAAACCGGTCTGAAAGATACCCTTCAAGTGAGTTTGGATAAAAAGGGATTATTTCTAATCATAAATGTGGATGTGAGTGTGTGGGGGAGTATGTGTCTCTGTGAGGGGAAGCTGTATATATGTAACAAAAAAACTCAGTTTTTATTTTACATACTTCTGCATAGCATGAATTTTTAAAATTAAGTGTGTCTACTACTAGGTCAATGAAAAACAAATTTTAATATAACAGGTCTGCAAATAATTATAACATTTTGAAGCTGGAAGAGATCTTAGTGATTATCTCCTCCTTGCCCTAAATTTACCTGTGGCCCAAATGAGACCCAGAAGGGACCAGTGGTTCTCAGGCAATGCATAATGTAGAACTCAGGTAGCTACTTCATTATATAATTTTCATGGTCCAGATCAGTAAAAAACTGCTAACAAATTTCTATTTAACTTTCAACATTTTTAATGAAAAGAAAAACATAGAATCAAAACAAGGTAGAATGCTATGAAAGAAAATCTAATGCATAATTGCCACAGAAAGTTCCCTGGCCCTCAGATGGACATGTCAGGAACCAAGGTTTCACAGAAGCAATAGAACACGTTTTAATTTACTTTGGACGTCTCAGAGATGCTCCATGAGGACACAGTGTAGGAGGGTGGAAAGAGCCCTGGAGGTAGAATGTTAATGATAGCCAAGGATCTCAGGTGAGTTGTGACTACCAGGTCTCAGATTTCTTGTCAATAAAATAAAAGGACTGGACTAGAAAACACCAGGTGGCTTATTCACCCTATGCCTCTATCGAGGGCTGCAAAATCAACCAGCAAGGATCAATTACAGTTGAGGAAGAAAAACTGAAGGATCAGAGGCAGGAAAGCAGTCCTGGGTGTCAAGGATGAGGGATGAGGCAGGGCTACAAGCAGGCAGACAAGTCAAAGGGTCGTGAAATGGATGGAGGGAACAGCGTTGGGAGAGAGAACAAGAGCCTTGATTTTGTGTGGCCCTGCTTGTGTAGCACAGAGGGCTCATAATATTCAAACCAATTCCCACATCCTTCTTTAAACCTCTGGCCAACATAAACTATAATGAAGTCTCCTGGTAAAAGTTGAAAACACTGACCTTAGGCCCCATTCATTCACGTATAACATATGCTGCCCTGGCCTTTGATCATTTTCTATACTGATTATATAACATTTTCCATATGGATTATTTGTCTTTCCCCATTGGATTATATGCAAATTATAAATAAAGGCTATATTTTACACTGTGCAACTATCAGGGTACTCGGTAAAGCTATTTCATAACGGGCACTTAAATATTTCTTCATAAAGTACTGAATAAATGAATCCAAGCAAGACTGTTGCAAGATATCATTTAATTACCCGTCCACCCAAAACCCAACCATACATTTATTGTGCACCTACTAGGGCTCAACCGTTGACTTAGATGCAGTGAATAAAAAATGAACCTGAAAAGAAAAATCCGTGTATGAAGGATGTCACTCTGCATGGTGCAGGCAGTCAAACAAATACATCGTTATAATATCCTGTAACCAGGGGGATGCTTGGGAGCAGTGGGAACAGAAATCAAGGAGTGTCCAGGTTCTTCCTGAGACCAGATGGAGTTGTCAATGAAGGTTTCACAAAGAAAGCAGTATTTTCCCCTCTGAGTTTTAAAGGATCATTAGGAGTTTTCCAGGAGGAAAAGAAGTGGAAGGAATTGCGCAGTGTGGAAGGGTGTGATACAACTCATTGACTGTGTCTGCATTCCAGAATTCCTATGCTTAAAGTGGGGAAGAATGGACGTGGAAATAAACAGCCGGACCGGGAAGAGTCTCACATGGCATAGGAAGAAGTTCATCACCACCTCACAGGGCAGTGATTCCCAGACTTTTGGATTTTACAGACCAGCAAATTTTAAAGACATTTTAAGATGATCAACTTTCTGTTTTGTTAAGGGAGTCATTTTTTTCTCACACGTACTTTTGCAAATGCCAGCATTTCATAAAGGAAAGGCCCTTTTTCTCTAAGAGCCCGAAAAGTAGAAAAATCAAAGTTCCTTTAACTCCGATACTTTATTTTTTTTTTAAGATTTCGTTTTTAAGTAAGCGCTACACCCAATGTGGGGCTCATGTGAGATCAAGAGTCACAGGCTCTGTGGGTTGAACAAGCCAGGCACCCCTAACTTTGATAACCTTAAAACCTTTACCACACTGGTGCCAATTGCATGAGTTTGAATCTTAGAACTTCAAATATAGCCAATGAGGAAGGAATGAAAATTTCAAGTAAGAAAATGATAGCCTTCTTTTTTTTCTAAATAAAAATGACGCTTGCATCTCACTCAGACCATGAACAGTGTGTTCTACAAACTTTTTCCTATTTCTGATTCTGTCTATTTCACTGACTTAATAGTAAAGGGACCAGGATGTCAAAGGTGCATTAAGCATATGGTGACAACTATACTGGGGGCAGCAAGCCGAAGGGAGATCACGTATAACATCAGGTTCCACATTTGCTGCTAAATTTCCTCTTTGAGACAGAATAAGGCAGTCCAGAAAGTCACCTCAGACTCCGGAGAGAATGCTATATTCAAGCATTCTGAAAATTATTAGAAATATAAAATTTTAAATTACTTTTAGACTTCAATCTGGATCATTAGGCTCGTGGATCAACTTGATTTGTTAGTTGGTTTGTTCATTTATACCCTATTAATTCTACAGAGACGTCCAAGTAGCCATACTTCAGGGGATCTTGTATTTTTGTGATTAATGGTGACATATAACCCCAAATCAAAGAAATGCTAAGTGATGGATGAAATTCTAAAGCTTTACAAGTTCAGTCCACTCGGAATTCGCATCAAAATGTACAGAGGCATATCCCGGGCTCATGCTGAAACTGCTAAATTGGGCAGTAAATCTCAGGAGAGTTCAACACATGAAATCTCTGGTATTTCCTGCTTTTAATTTGTCTAGAAATACTTCAAGGATAGCTTTTCTTATCATATTTCAGAAACTGTCCTTGTAAAATGGAGACACATAGAAGAGATTTGGTTTGTGTTATTAAGAATGGCTCAAATTTGGCTTAAGATTAGTTGTTGTGGTACTAAGCCCAATTCCATGTATCCCTTAACAAAAGGGAAAACGGAGAACTTCTCACGAATAGCAAGAAGCGGCGTGGTAAAGGCAATATGAGGTATTCTTTAGTTTTTTAAAAAAAAGGAAACTACCTACAAATCCAAAGTTATATCATATGGCAGAAATTCATAGAGAGAGAAATACTACTTTTAGTTGGAAAAACTGAGAAACTATCTCCCAGAGTCATCATTCTTCATATACAGCTTATAATTTTTTTAAGGATTTATTTATTTAAGAGAGGGAGAGAGTGTGTGCATAGGGGTGGAGGAACAAAGGAAGAAGAAGAGAGAGGATCTCAACCAGGCTCCCCACCGAGGGCAGAGCCCGACTCAGCCTCCATCTCACAACCATGAGATCATGACCTAAGCCGAAATCAAGAGTTGGATGCTTAACCGACTGAGCCACCAGGTGCCCCTAGCTTATAGTGCTTTTATTATTATTATTTTTTATTAACATATAATGTGTTATTTGCCC
>CM053605.1:60551588-60570990 GCA_028646535.1 Procyon lotor
CCCTGGACACCTAAAATATCAAAATTCTTTGACCCACAGTCCACCCAAAGTGGTAGGTGCACATTTTCTTACTCCAGTGGTTTACTCTTTGAAAGGAAGTGTCAGTAATTTGGTAACAGGCAAGCAGAGGCATGCAATAAGAAATGAAGGACAAAGAACCTCAGCATTCATGTCGATAATGTGCTTGACTAAGTAATGAGCCTTAACCTACATTTTTTTTCAAATTCCATTAGATATACCCTGAGATATGACAAACATGTACTTTTTTTCAACGTATTGCTGGTGCTAAGACTAACTGCTGACAATGCTTTTTCCATCTGCCCTCTCTAATCTTTGAAAAGTTTTGAAAGCCAAAGCCTATGCAATGACTGTTTTCTTTTTAAGGGAAATTTCATCTTCCTGTAATCACTGCTCCACTAAATCAATGATCTCGTCTATCCATAAATCTAAATGCAATGACTATTTTTCTTAATGCTTTTATTCATATCCCAGAAATCTCTGATATTTGAATCCCAGATCAATTGGTTCTATAGGAAGTTATTTACTTTGGATTAGGAAATATGATGGATCAGATTATATTTGCCAAACTATGTGACTACTTCTCAGCCTAAGATATATTTACATAGCTTAACATCAGTGGTTAAAGGGAAACATTACCCATCACAAATGGGGTCTCATAATTTTATTTTTCAAGTAAAAAGACTTTACTAACTCAAGAAGACCCTAGAATGATCATTTTTGTCTTTCACAATAGGAGAACCCACCCCTGTTTGGGATGAGAGAAGGGAAATGGACACACACACACACACACACACACACACACACAGAGTAGAATTTTAGATTTTTGATTATAGCTTTGTTTTAGTCAAGCACAGTAGTATACCTTCTATTTGTGTAACACAAAACCATGCCTTATGGCTCCACCTTCATTAGTTTACTCTCTTACTCAACAAAGATTATGTCTACAGTTCCTAGTTTGCCCTGGCTTAATTTATATTAAAAGCTGGAATTTGCTCAAGGCATTATCATTTTTATTTTTATAGCCATTTCTGGTACTCAGACGACTCAACCTGAGCGCCACTTTCTAGCACCTTTGTTCTCTAGAGTTTAACCATAAGATACTATAACAGGCTACTGGAAGCTAAACCTTGGCTCTAGTTAATTAGCTGTTCTATAGAAAACTTAGGCCAGACTTTCATTGGCAAGTAGTAAGTTTCTCAGGGAAGGAAGGCTGAGGTGGACTTCCAGCAGGGGCAGTTTTATGGTTCTGGGGGGCCTGAGGCTTATGCAATTTGGAGGGTCACTTTTAAGAAAAAGAACATGAAATTACAAGTATAAAATTAGGTACATTTTAGAATGAGAGAAGCAATCATAAGAAATGTGGGTAGTTTTGGAGTTTTGTTCTGAGGTTTCTTGCCAGAAATGCTTATGTGAAATTCTTCCAGATTGTTCTTTGGCTTTCTCTTCCCAGCTTGAATACAATCAGCAGCTCCCAGAACCCTCTATAGCTCCTGCAAGTTAGGGGCCCTCTATCTTCTTATGACGAAATCTTCAGCAATAATATAATATTGTTTGTAGTTTTTCCTGACTTTTACAAGCCTTCAGAATTGAGGATGGGCCAAACAACTTGAATTGGGAACATTGACCATTGATGACTCTTGGGAATTTTATACTACTACTTTCTGCTTTAAAAAAAAAAAAAGAATCCTACTTTCTGTGAGGAAAGGGAGGGAGGAGAGCTCTCCTGACAGGGCAGTTAGTAATTGCCAAATGGGTGAAACAAAGACAAACTTTGGCTTCTCTACTCATGTGATAAGTATTTTTTGTTGCTTATCTAGCTTTTGAGGGCCAGCCTTCCTGTTGGATTATAAAATCAACAATTTCTTTACACCTGGTAATATCGATTATAATATGAGAGTTGACTGGTAACTTTAATAAAAATTAGCCCTGCTATACAAATATTACCACAAAGAGCAACTTCAGTGATTGTAAAACCTAAAATCAACCATCCTGCAACCCAAATTGTATTTTTTTTTATTATTCTCTCCAACTTGTAACAGCTTTATGACTACTTATTTCCACATAGTAAGTCTCTCCATTTGGCTACTTTGGAATATGTTTTGCAAAGGATTTATTTCAGGAGATATACTAAAAACTTGTAACTGCACCTCTGGGGACATAAAAAACAGTCAAGATGAGTACCAAATACCAACTATCGTAAGTTTACAAAAAGGGGTTAGATTTTGGAAACACCTTTGTCCATTTGTTCATGCACTGGGCTAGATTCAAATTTTATTTTGAGGAAGCCTCTTGGTTCTGCCTGGAAGAGTCCCTTGGTATCACAGATGACCATGAATTCAAGCAGCTATCCTTGTGAAACCCTTAATTTTCATAGGAAAAAAAGTCTTCTCACGTCTATAAACCAGACCCCCCCACACACACACAAACAGAGAGAGAGAGAGAGAGAAAGTTGCCTGGCTATCAAGGTATATGGTTCTGCACTTGTATATAGTGTTATCAACTATTGACGTTTACCTGGGACTGCCCTGATGTTAGTACTGATAGTTCTGTGCCTCAGAAAACCTCTTGGTCCTGGAGAAAGTGGAGCAGTTGGTCACCCTACTTACATGGCAACATATACTTGTTGTTGAATAAGTCCTCACTGCTGCTAGATATACAGAAATCCAGATTGGAGTACGGTTTTTAGTCTAGACCTCCCAAATCCTTAAATGTCTGTAACTTGAAATTACAGTTGACCCTTGAACAACGGGGGATTGACATGCGTGGGTCCACTTCTACAGGGCTATTTTACAGTGCAGAACTGTCACTACACTTTCTCTTCTTTATGATTTTCTTCATTTTTTAAAGATTGTATTTATTCAGAGAGAGAGAGCGCCTGAGCAGGGAGAGGAAGGATAAAGAATCTCAGACAGATTCCGTGCCAAGTGCGGAGCCCCATGGGGGCTCACTCCCATGACCCTGAGATCATGACCTGAGTTGAAACCAAGAGTTGGATGTTTAATTGACTGAGCCATCCAGGTACACCACGGTTTTCTTAGTAACATTTTTTTTCCCTCTAGCTTACTTTATAAGAATTCAGTACGTAACATATATAACATACAAAATATGTGTTGATCAAGGGTTTATGTTGTCAGTAAGACTTCCCTTCAACAATAGGTTATTAGTAGTTAATTTGGGGGGGGAGTCAAAATGTATATGTGGATTTTCAAGTGTGCAGGGGGTCAGCATCCCAACCTTCTCATCATGCAAGGGTCAACTGAATAGTTAAAAGTTGGTGAGCATATACACTTTTTTTTTGGAAGGCCCACAGTTTCCAACAGATTTTTAATGGGATGCACCTAAAAAAAATTTAAAGAAAGCTTATCTATGGAGGATTGCCTGAACTATGTGTAGCCCATTATTTGTCTAGATATTCTAATTGTTTTTGCTTCACTGCACTTTGGAGAAGGCCATCAGTTATTAGAACCACACAGAGATGGTTACTGCTCTAAGGATGCTGACAAGAACATTGTTTATTATGTCATGCTGTCCCTTTAATAAGGAGCCTTGGAAAGAAATATCTGCTTTGTCTTCCTATCGAAATTCATTTCCTTCTTCTGAGTAAGCTTGCTTTTTCTCTTATACGGATAACTGACCACATTTCCCTCTTCCTATTGTCTGCTAGACACCTTAGAGTCAAATATATGGCCTGCCCTTAGAAAGTACATAGCACTTCACAGCATGTACTTTTCGTATTAAATACATTCCTGGTTCTTTTTTATGTTCCTGGCCTTGTTTTCCCTTTGTCTCTTATTTCTCTCCTACTTCTAACATTTATTATTCTATCAGTTAGGAATTAGGTTTGGCCATGAACATAAGAAACTCCTCAAATAGGTGCTTAAACAAGTGGGATCTTATTTTGCTCACATAACAGTCAATCTTTCCTTCAGGGCAAAGACTCTTCTTCTACAATTGTTATCTTGTGTTTTTAAGATAACTATTCTGCTCCAGCACTGAATCCTTATTCCTGGGATGAAGAAGAAGAACTAATATCAAAAGACATGTATCATTCCTGCTCATTTTCATTAGTCTGAACTTTATCATATGACCCATCCTAGGTAGAAGGGATGCAGAACTTTTTTTTTTCTGGGCTCATTGCCACCTGAACAAAATGAACAAAATCAGGGTTTGATTGATAAAAAGACCTGGACAATCACAACCAGCCATGACCAACACAATTATCCTTTTGAATTTATAAGCCACTACATCTATTCTGGCTTGAAGTTAGGAGGTCATAATAAAAATTTAAATGCATCAAATTGCAATAGACTAATGCAGAAGGTTCCAGATAGTTTCCAATATGATGTAATCACAACTCAGATGAATGGGGTATATAATTCTGGACTAACTTGACTTCTAATTCAAAATCTCAAAGCTGTTCCATTACTGGGGGCGGAGGAAGGAACTTCAGCAAAAATTTTTTATATAGTTCCTATCCTTAGCCAACTGCCAAAGAAATAGGGTCAATTCATCATCCATGCTGAGTATCTGCTTTATGCCAGGCACTGTGCTGGTTTCTGGGTATTTGTAAATTAACAAGTTTCAGTCAGTTTCTATGTCTAAAATGTACAGTTAGGTAGAAGCACCAGGGAGCAAACCCATGATCGTGACAGTGTTTGATATGCAATATGGTAGCTGCATGCACAAGACGCCATGAGAGCATAGAGGAGGAACCCAAACCTGCCTGGGGAAGAACGACAGGGGAGACATTCTGGAGGAAGTAACACTTGACCTTGAGGATGATTTGGGATTAGCACAAAGATATACTGAAGAGAGGATTCCCAGGCTGATGTGTGTAAGTGGAGAGATTGTGAGTAGCCTTGAAATATGCATGAGATGATATTGAAGAGTTCCAGACTCCAAAATCACGTGTGCTGAGCTAAGGGGTTTGGATTTTACAGGCAATGGGGAAAATAGCAAAGGTTTTTTTTTTTTTTTTTCCTCTTATGGAAAGGAGTCATATCCATATATTTGAATATTAAAAAGACTACTTTGGCAGCTGAGTATTGATGGGTTGGAAACAGGAAGAAGGATTAGAAGGCTGTTACAATGGTCCAAGTAAGAGAAACTGAGACTGAGCCAGGGCAGTGTCTCTGGAGATGGAGTGGAGAGACAGGTTTGAAAGCTGTTAGGACTGTAGACTTTTTAGAACTTTGGAACTGATCTCATGAAGGAGAAGAGCATTACCAGGGTTTGAGAGTAATGCCACCTCCAGATTTATGACTTTCTAAACTAGGTTGATCTCATTTACCAGGAAGGAGACTACAAGGCAAAGATCTGGGCTTGGGATGGGGTGTGGAAGGGAGAAAATCTTAGAAGAGGAGTATCATTAAGGGAAAGGATCATTTCCATTTTTGTTATGTTGGAAATAGCTCTGGAAAACCCATTTGGGGTCACCTAGAAGCAGTCAGAATTTTGTTTCTTTCTGATTTCTTCAGGAACTTCCTACGGCAATTATCCCTCTTCCTTCTTTATTTCCATGTTCACCTTCTCTGTGAGCTACTTCCATGTAGCTGGAGCTGCATTCCTGTATGGTTCTTGTTCCCATCTCCAGCGCCATCTTGAAAACTCCCCACGTTTTCTCTGTGCTCCAGCCACATAGCACTTCCTACTGGTTCCAGGTATTTTCCATGTGCTCACCTACTTCAGGACCTTTGCATAGGTTTAAGTATGTTTGAATGCTGTCTTCACTCCACCATTCCTGCCACTTGGCCTTCTTTTTGCCTCTCCTCTAACTCATAGGCAATTGTTGTTCTATGTTCCCAGAGCACCTGATATCTCGTTGTTTGTCTCACAATTGCTTGTTTAGAATTATTCATTAATGTCTCATTTTCCTGATGGACTTTCACCCTGTGAAACCAAGGGCCTGCCTTTCAACAGAGCTTAGCTGAAACACTCAGTAGAGAGTTATTGATGAAGTGATGATGTACAGTTCTTCCCCATCTTAAAAAATGAAAATAACTTCTTCCCAGGCCTACCCTCCTCTGTGGCTTCTTCCTTATATTTGTTTACCACTTAGCATCTTGAAAGATATTCTAGTGCTTTCCCAATAGACATTGGCAAACATGTAGAATGGGAGCTAGACAGAGAAGGCAACATAGACTGGGCAAAGTAAAAATATGGTAGAGGCCTGAATACTTCCCTAAACACAGAGTGTTCTATAGTCATTATTTTCATAACATCTACCATTTGTCCTTCAATCCATGGCAAGCTGACCTTGAATCCCTGTCCCTCCACTGAATCTTCAGGGAAAAAGTACTTGAACTTGTCCTTTAGGAAATCTAACAGTTCGGCTGCAGCATTTAATGCTGCAGACTTTCCCATTCCTTTGCTGGCTTCCCTAATACCACCTACTCCTGGTATCTTCCCTGACATTCTCTTCTCTGTTACTTCACTGTCTTTGTTCCTTTGACCATACAATAAATGCCAACTTCTGTCCTTAGTTCCCTTAGCTTCTTATTGTACATTGGAGCAATCTCACACATCTCCAATATTTGGGCTGCCATCCATAACATTTCCCATGGAAAGTTCCATTTCTTCCTTTGAAATATGGGTCCAAATGGGAGTAAAGTAGGAGATGCGATGGAAAAGAAATAATTTAGGTGGAAATAAATTTGTTGAGTGGGGAGCTTAGAGCTTTTCCAGAAGATATTCTCTGGGACTGAGTGTGGGAGGCGTGGAGTAAGGAAGCAAGGGCTAAAGATGCATGTTGCACTGAGGAGTGGGACCACCAGTTGGCTAGGAGAATTTTCTCTAGCAGTTCTAGAAGCCAGCTTGGCTTAGTTCAGAGAGCAGCAAGGGCTGAATCTGCCCAGGGCTGGAGGTTTGTATGCCAGATTTGGGGGGAAACAAGGGGAAAGGAAAATAGTAGTTCTGGGAAGAGGATACGTGAGGATACAGAATGTAGAGCATTAGCCGCAGATGCAGAAGAAAGAGCTAGAAGCTGGGAAGGCTCTAGTAGACTGGGAGAACATTAGTGACCAAGGAAGGTCCAATTCCTATAGCTTAAAGGCTGTTCTTGAAGAATTATCTCCATAAATAATAAAAAGGGGGAGGCAGCCAACTCTCTTCTTTTTCTGACTTGAGCTTATTCTTTCTTTCATCTTGTATGCTCTCCTAACACACCAGAATCATAAGAACAACGACAGCATGAGCACTGGCTTCTGAGTCATACAGGTCTAGATCCCTACCTATCATGTGACCTTGGGCAAATTCTTCAACTTTTTAAGCCTAAACCTTTTTGACTAGAAAAGATTATAATAATAGTCTTTTAGTCATAAAGTTGATGTGAAAATTGCACGAGGCCCCACATAGAAAGCTCAAGAAGATACCAGGCACATAACAAATGCTCAATAAAAGTTAGATCTTATTACTAAGATCTGGAGAAACTTGTATTTGCCGAGGATTACCCTTATGAACATGAAACATTTTAGACACTATTTCTATTATACGTTGTGGATTCCAATGGGGACTTTCTACCTTGAGAGTATAGCCTTTGCTGAATTAGTAGAATATTTGAATTGGCTGAAACTCATTGCTCCAGTTTAGGTCTAATTCTGTGTGCCCAACTGGGCTCTTATTTCAACCCTGGAATACAAAAAGCTTGAGATTTACAAACTACTAAAGAGACAGGCAACTCCATTCTGAAAGCATACTTCCTTGCCCAGGGTGACAACGTACACTTCTCATTTGTCAAATTAATGTCCCTGGCCTCCTGGCATTGCTTCAGTATGACTTAAATTGGAATTTTGGATGGATAAGAATTTTCTCGAGCTAACTGTTTTTGTCAATCACTGGAACCAAGCAATTTCGGAATTTGCCGTGTCAGCATGACACGGGTTCACTTGTTATTCTTCATAACACCATGAGCAGGAAGACAGTTAGTAGGTTGGGTTTGGGAATCAGACAGAGCTGGTGTCTCATTCTGGCTATGCCACTTACCGGCTTTTGACTTAAAGCAATTTACTTAATCTTTGTAGGCCTTAGCATATTCATCTGTAAAATGGGATAACAAGAATGCCTACTTCTTAGACTTGTGGTGACTTATTAGGAGATAATGCCTACACAGAGCTCTAGCACATCATCACATGTTGGCTACTGCTACTGTTTATTATTTTTTCATCAGTCTCATGCATATGGTTTTATCCACCCTAGTGAAAGAGCAGTCACAAAAAAAAATACTAGTTATACGATGAGTGTTCAAAAGAAGCACGGCTATCAGTATTAGCCCTCAAGCTAAAGCCTTCAGTAGTTTCTAGTGAATCATCAAAATAGGACCTTTATTTTAAAACAGTACACGAAGAAAGCAGAAAAGTGTTCCTGGAGATGGCTTCTCAGTGACGGGGCGGCGCCATTTCTGCACCTGGGCTCAGCAGTCTTTGCTGTGGTTGTGGCTGTGTTTGCTGTGGTGTCACAGTGTTGGTGGTGGTAGAGTGAGTTTGCACCAACATCTTTAGGAAGACAGTACAGGAGTCTTGAGGCTGGGTGGGAATCCCGAGAACAAGCCACCTCTGTCTCTAGACCAGGGGACAATGGCCCTTTCTTCCGTCATTTGAATTCATCTAGTATTTCCAGATCTCTGCTGACCAAGGCGAGGGAGGACAACACTGACTGATAAGTCCTCTAGCACTGAAGCGGTGCTTTTAAAAGCGGAGTGGCAGGTTTGCAGTCCATCTTTGCAACCCAGACCTGGGAACAGATCCAAATTTAAAATATGAAGAGGTTATTCCCATGCTTCAGCATCAGCTGCCTCACAGCTCTCAAGGACGGGCTCTTCTGCCTTGTAATCAAGCATGATCTCTCTTCAGGGGATTTAGCTGTTTTCCTTTGTTCTTTCTTCAAGAAGAGATGGAAGGCAGAACTCTGCCTGGGCATGAAGGAAAGGGAAGGGGCCAGCATTTCACAATAACGATCCATCTCCTCTATTTTATACTCTTAGAAACTCTCACATCACCATGCCTTTTCCAAAATACAGTTCTCTTGGATTCTGAGAAATTACTTTTAAAGTAAATCGTGTTGTATGTATCAACTCTAAAATACTCTTTTTTGAAAAATGATATGCAAAGTTATTCACCGTAACTGGGAAAGTGGTCACTTCCAATAAGGAAAGCTATGGATCCCAGCTAATCAGATTCCATATTTTGTTCTAAAAGGCAATATTAATTTTTTTGATGTGTCTGAATACTTCACTGGAGGTAAATATATAGTTAAGAGTTTCTAGATCAAGTCATATTTGATTGCAACAGTAAAAATAAGTTACTCTACGAATCTGTTATTATCTCAGCTAAATAAAATATTTATGTAGGCTGGTTTCTACAGAGCACAAGGTTTTCATTGACGGCTGCTCTCTGTTTCTTCAAGCTCAGTAATACAGCAAGTGAGGCTACTGAACACAGACCAAAGTTCTATTCGTCATGCACATTTAGTTCTATGGATTTAATTTCACATTTACATTGGCTCACTATAACTAAGCAGCAGAAATTCACCAAAAATTACCAACTAAGACTTGGAAAAAACTTCAACTCATAAACTAACATTTGGGCAAGATCTAGGCAGTGCTTTTCTAAACACAGGCAATGGGAATCCTTCTACTGACACGACAAAACTGAACCATCCTTATTGGAAGATTGAGGAAAATTCTAGACTCGAAGCACAGAGAGAAGCAATCTACTTCCGACTTCAAACTTTCCTCTTCTGGAATAGTAAATTCAGTCCAGCAGCACGTACTAAGATTAGGGCAAAACATCTGCTTGCCTACCCATAGGCTAGCATTTGTCCTGCTCATCCTGGGTAAGTTACATTTTTACAAACCTTCAAGTGAAACTGACAGTTGAAAGAAAGATTTCACAATCTTCCTCCAGAACGCTCATTGGAGTTTCTAACCTTACTGTGCCAGGGATTTTTTTAAAATCTAAACTAAATCCTTTGAGCAACGGTTTAAATCATTTCTAGTAAGTCACAGTAATACCCCTGAAGACAAATAAGTCACATCGCTCCTGTCCCTTAGGCCACACCCCACCTTTGCCTTTTTCTCTTAAGTTCAACTTAGCTTAGGAGGGCGAGGCTCCTGTTAAGTCATCCTGTTCCTACTTCTATCTGGAGGGCGTGATAGGCAGACCAGAAAAAAATCTCTGATCTGACTATAGCTCTTCACACTTCCAAAAGTCATGCTTGTCATTTAAAAATGTTTTTGCAAAAATATTTTACAAGAGAAATTTTTAAGAGGTACATACACATGCACATGCACACTCCAATCCTTCCGGATAAATGGGTTTTACTTTCTTGTTCTCATCCAATCACTGATTATAAGTGTGATAGATTGTTTATCTGAAAGTGGTAGCAACGATATATCCATTGCACCTGCTCCTCGGCACGTGTCCTTGCCACGCCCTCATCAAGGGGTGGACTCTCATTGCCCTCTCTTGATCTGGGCCGGTCTTCATGACTCATGGGTAGCGAACAGAATGAGACAAAAGTGATGCTGCATGACTTCCACAGCTGGGCCAGAAAAAGTCCATCTGGTTCTCTTTTGAGAATGCTCTATGAGAGTGCCCCCCTTAGAACCCATGCTACCTGGTAAGACCATGTTAATTGTTCCAGCTGACCCCGCCCTTTGAGTCCTCGATGCCCAGGTGCCCAGGATCTGCGAGAAGCCCCCAGATGATTCCAGGCCCAGCTGTTCTAGCCACTGCCAGCCATTCAAGTTTCTAAACTGAGAACCCAGACACTGTGGAGCAGAGAAAAACCCAGACATTGTGAAGCACATCTCCATGGTGCCCTGCCTAATTCCTGACCAGAAGAATCTGTGAGCATGTTAAAATGATTGTTGTTTGGGGGCGCCTGGGTGGCTCAGTCGTTAAGCGTCTGCCTTCGGCTCAGGTCATGATCCCAGCGTCCTGGGATTGAGCCCCGCATCGGGCTCCCTGCTCGGCGGGAAGCCTGCTTCTCCCGCTACCATTCCCTCTGCTTGTGTTCCCTCTCTTGCTGTGTTTCTCTCTGTCAAATAAATAAAAAATCTTTAAAAAAAAATGATTGTTGTTTGTACCTTTAAGACATTTGCAAAAAAAAAAGAAAAAAAGACATTTGCTACTCAGCAGTGGATAACTAGGACAAAATGCATATGTACTTTCTCTTAGCTATAGTTATAGGAGACTATAATTTCATAACCTTCCCTTTTATTCCACTCAGTCTTTTATTGATCACCAGTGTGCCTGTTGTTATATAGAAGGTAGTATAAATCACGGGGAGAGAGCCCATAATCTAGAGTCCTAAAGACCAGGACATTGGGACATCTCAGGCAACAGGGAGTTTGCTCCAAGGGCCAGTTTCTTCATCTATCACATGGTGACAGTGACCTCACCTATAGGGATAATTGTGCAGATTAAATGAGATAAATCACAAAACAATAGGTGATACAGTGTCTGACACATAGCAGATTTTTGGAAATGTTTCTTTTTCCTACATAGGTTTCATACCTGTCACCTTAGTGGCTTCATTCTTTCTTTAAAAATACAGATATGTTACAAACTTCTAATCATTTGGTGGACCACCTTAAAAGTTAAATATTTTTTTAATATTTCTTTAAATGAGAATCTTGAGTCTTTTCCCCAATATAAGCCAAGAACTTATCATCCTACATTATAGTCCTGCTTTTTATTTCCCTCTCAGTATTGGCATATGGAAGGGCTTAGAATGCTGACAGATATCTGGTGAGTATTGTAGAAGTATTTACTTATCATTACTTTCTACTTATTTCTACTGAGCTCTGTGCTATCGGTTTCTGACTAGTGTTCAACTTTATCAAAGCAATTTTAATCAGGGAGAACTCACACAGTGTTCCAAAGAATGAGCTTCCATGATTGCTGATGGTTACGTATTCCAGTGTTTCACAGCCAGAAAAAAAGGGACTTATTCTACCCTTTAGCCTAAATTCCTCCTGCAGAAGATGAAATTTACTCTCTCCTTATCAAGTCAGTCAATACAAAGACAAGTATCCCAAAACATCCACCCAATATTCTTGGAACTCCATTACGACCATTAACTACTCTACTGTATTTTATCTGTGATACATGTAAGAAGCTGGTTTGTAGACTTTTAATCATCTTTTGTCCCTCCAAGAGGGCTATGAACTATTAATAACAAATTTTTAAAGTATTCCATGTATCATCTTGATCAATGGCTGTCAAAAGAAATATGTCAGATTAACCCACCTGAAGTTTGTCTTGCCAAAGCTTTGACGGTGATTCATCAACATCTATTTTCTAAGAATCAAAAAATTATTTCTTATAATTCTTTCCAATATACTTTCTAGATGTGGAAATTAAGTTTATCCTTCTTGCTTTATACAGTAATTAAAAATACACCATTATAGTATTACCTTTCTACCACTCTCATTCCTCTTAAATTCTATAAAGTGCTAACAAGTGCATATGCAATGATTTTAACAAGTTATTGTGAATATTTGTCTCACACAATTTATTTTGAATTTCATTATCAGTTAATTCTTTGTCCCTATTGATCTGATTCTCTATTCCCTGTTGTCTGTTCTGATGGCGTGGTCTCTGAGAAGTATGAATGGATGAATGAATGAGTGTGTGTGGACTTTTTCTACTATTCTTTTTTCCTCAGTTATAGAAACAACATATTCCTTGACTTTGTTTGGTCCCTGATTTATTTCTTAAAATGCTTATAACTTGTGATGTCTTTTAGATAAAACACCAAAGACACAATCTATGAAAGAAATCGTTGATAAGCTGGGATTCATTAAAATTAATGAAAAGGTTCTGGAGATAGATAGTGGTGGAGGTGGCACAATAGTCTAAATGTACTTAATAACAGAGAATCATGTCCTTTAAAGTGGTTAAAATGATAAATTTTATGTTTTCTGTATTTTACCAGATTAAAATAAATAAAATTTTTAAAAGAAAGAAATCAGGTAAGGTTCAGAGCATCTGGGAATAGAAAAGACTGCCTTGCTTCCCAGGATATAGTCCTACTCCCGGCTGGAAATCTAGAGGGAGACACCACATAGAGGTTCTTCCCCACCATAGACTTCCACAGCCTGTGGAAAAAACGGGAAGTCAAGGCAGACAGAAGCCTAAAATAGATCTCTGCTGGGCCTGTGTAAGCAGTAAACCTTCCAGAGGACATCACTGGGTACCATATTTGAATTCTCTGCATAGCACTTATGTTACTTATGTTATCTGTCACTTTCCCCCAGTTTATCTGTTTGCGTGTTTGTTATCTGGCCTTTCTCACAAGGCTGTAATCTTCCTGGCCACAAACAGTTTACTAGCCCCGGTATTTAGAATAGTTCTGGCCGCGAATATGGGCTCTACAAATATTTGTTGGATGAATAAATAAATATCTTTAAAATGAATCTCTATGTATATATACACGAGTATTTCTGTAAGAAAGATTCCTGGAAATGGAACTGCTGCATCAAAGGGCATAAGCTTTGCTCATTTGAGTAGGTACTTTTAGGGTGGCCAGTTTGTCTGGACTGTTTGATGTGCTCAAAGTAGGCACTGTGTCTGGAGAGGTCAGTGTGTTTGGGCTCAGTCACACATCCCCAAAGTGCAGCTGAGATGAAGAACTACTGTTTGAGAATATCTTCTATGTAGTTACAGGTACAAAATATATTAAGGTTGAGCTGGATGTGGTTTTCACATAATTACTCCAGCCAGTTCACTCTCAATTACCTGGTTTACTGATTCACGAAAACTAGAGTCTTTTATTTATAAATGTTGACAATGACACGTAAGAAGCAGAGAATGATTGTTTGCAGGAATCGTGAGGCTATCTAATGTTTAATCACTTCATATTCTTGAATAAAGTTCATAATTGGTACAATGTATAACGTTAAGCACGTGTCACCAATTTTGGCCTTGAATCCCTCACACAGGTAGGGTTATATAAGAATTGTCCAAGCAACTGTCACAGAGAAGGGCTTTGGGCAAAATCTGATTATATGGTCCAAAGCCTGCATTTAGTTATGAACAAAGGAATGCCCTTGCAAGCATCTTATCTTTGTACTTGCTAAAAATCTGACTCTGAAGGATAAAAATTATAAATGCCTTATTAATGAAATATATGAATAAATAACCAAAAGGTATTAGTGTATATTAAGTTTTAAGATGTGCAAGATGCGATATGTGTTATCACAGGAGAGTTAATGAAGAAAAAGTGGACCAGACATAAAATGCCAAAGAGACACAGGAAATAGGGAGCAAAAATACAATTTATCAAAATTCGGGTTTGCTGAAGAAGAAACCAGAGCTTATAGACAGTGTCAATAGTAGAACTAAAATACAAGAACATGCTCCTGAAGGAAACTGGTGTGTTCACACACACACACACACACATACAATAAACTTATGCATAAATAATTTCTGGGGGAAAAAAGCCTAGATGACAAAAGGAAAAAAATCCATAACTTTTAAGGACTCAAAACAGTATCAAGCTATGTAAGAAGATAAAAATCAGCCTAGCTTCACACTTCTCTTCATAAACAAGATGCAATTGTGCTGTGAACTTAGAACTTTCAGATTTGCATTCACATGAATAGGCAATAGGTTGTCCCAGATATGCGAGGGCTCAAAAAATACTTCCTGCAGAGATGCTAAAACACACACAAAAAATTACTCGAGGTATACTCTCGCTGACCAAGAGATAAACAAAATTAAGAATTCCAGTTTTTAGCCTACACAATTCACAATGATCAAAAAGGTTGATAGTACACAATGTTGGCAGGAATGTGATAGAAGACAGATACTCATTTCTTATTTATGGGAGTGTGATTTGGTACCATCTCCTCTAAAGGCAATTAGAGATATCTAACAACATCTGAAATGTTTCTATCTCCTGGTAGCTAGCAAACTATAGTCTGCAAGGAGGAGGAGGCATGGAATTGTCATGGCAACATCCCAGAGGTAGCTAGGGATGCCAATATTTTCATAAGGGTGGTGCTTATGAGGTAAAACATTTGGTAGCTTATAGAGGCTATGGGAATGTCTTGATAACTATTTAATGCTGAGAATCCAGCTAAGGAGATACAGAAGGTAGTCCTTGTTGGAAAGGGTCAGAAAACAGCAGTGGGCTTGGAGAGCAATGAGAAACCAAGTTTAATTGCTATCTCTTCTTCCTGGAGACCTCAAATCAGAGAGAGGACATGAAGAGAGCTACATTTAATTAGCAAGATCCTATCATATGGACATCAGAGATGGAGAAAGGGAACCCTGACTATGAAAAAGAGAGCACAATGAGCATTGAGGCTGTCTCCCTAACATCCTTTTTCCCTTCTCCCAGTCTTTCTCCCACCCCTCTCCCAATCTTATTCAATCATGGGATCTCCTATCTCTTAGCTGGTTCAGGACCTACATGAGCCATTGAGTATAGGGATTGGTTTAAAAGTAGACATGTGTAAGGGGGAATTTACTGGGAGCTTTTGAGAAAAGTTTCCTCTCAAGAGAAACATCTGGAACATATCCTCTCTTCCTGCTCTGGGTGCCATCATCTGCAGCCATTTTTTGACTGTAATATCGGGAAAAGACAGAATGAAGCTTAACTTAAAGCCTATTCTATTTCAGGACTTCATATCAAGTCAGCTCATCATTTCTCCCTCTTTTTTTATAAGACAGTGTGAGCTGAGCTTCCTTTCACAACAGTCTAAGGCCTCTTAATGGCATGGAGGATATGGTGAGACAGGCAAGCTGATCCTTCAGGCCACCCTCTTGGCCAAGACTAAGCCTTTAAATGGTGAAATTAGGGTAAGGCCAGCAGTTCAACCCCAATCATCTCAGACATCCTGAAAACTTTTCCTAATTAATAGGAAGAGACTTTTGAGCTGCCTGGGTGGCTCAGTCAGTTAAGTGTCTGACTCTTGGTTTTGGCTCAGGTCATGATCTCAGGGTCATGAGACAGAGCCTCATGATGGGCTATCCACCCAGCACAAAGCCTGCTTGAGTCTCTCCCTCCTTCTGCTCTTCTCCCACCTCCACTTATGTGCATGCTCTCTCTTAAAAAAAAAAAAAAAAAGAAGAGACTTTTCTTGACTCAGTGTATCCCAGTAAAAAGAAATTGAGATGAGGTGGAATGACACACAGTGGGAAAGCCAAACCCCCTTCCAGTATGTCTAGGGATCTATGGAGGGTGGGAAGGAGAAGACTTGCTTATATTTCTCCTAGTAACTTCTGGTTTTAAATACCTATTGCTGCTGTATTCTTCATCCCCAATGTCTCTTTTCTGCATCATGTTACCCTTCATTGCTAGACACTACCCAATTTCTTTCTTCCCTAAGAATGTGATATCAGACCCTGCCGTAGGTGTGAGACCACAGAGGGTGGTACACAGTAGCAGAACACAGCCAACTCAGACCCCTCTCGTAACAAGGTCCTCCTTACTTCTGGTTGTCTCTTCTATCTGAGCTCAGTTTCCAGCTATGTTGTTAGACCTTCTTGATCCCTCAATCTTCTCTTCTCTTCAGTTCATTTACTCCTTTCTCCCAAAAAATCTTCTTTCTTATGAAAAACACTCTACCTATCTTATTGACTTATCTGTCCTACTCTAGCTATGCACAGAACTGTCTCTTAAAATAACAAAATAATTATGTCTTCTTTGACACATTTATAAGAGTAACGACCAAATAACGTAAGCAATCTAACTGCTCAGAAATAGGAGCTTATTTAAGGAAATTACAGTCTATCTATATAGTGGAATACCAAGTAACCATTAACATCATGTTGTAGTCCTCCATTTCAATATGGCAGACAGAGTATATCCCCAAGTTAGGATAGTAAAGGAGCACAAAAAGAATAAGTGAATAGCAGTGTTGTAAGGGAGAGGAGGAAACATCAGGCAATCAGAGTTTTTGATAAATCTTTAAAAGATAGAAAGTGGAATGGACACTGAAAATGCTGAAAGAGGAGAGGAATAATTTTCCATAGCAGGAAAACAAAAAAAAAGGCTCCAAGCTTAGAGGGGACCAAGGTAGGAAAGGAGTAAAAATCAAAAGGATTAAGAATTATTTACACATGAGCACCTGGGTGGCTCAATGGGTTAGAGCCTCTGCCTTCAGCTCAGGTCATGATCTCAGGGTCCTGGGATCAAGCCCCGCATCGGGGCTCGCTGCTCAGCAGGGATCCTGCTTCCTCCCTCCCCCCCCGCACCCCGCCTGTCTCTCTGCCTACTTGTGATCTCTCTCTCTCTCTGTCAAATAAATAAATAAAGTATTTTTTTTTTTTTTAAAGAATTATTTACACAGCAACTATACAGTTTGGCTCCCTACCCCACTCTTCCTAGGAGAGTTGTAATGTTTGTTTCCAGGACAAAATTAAGTACTAATGCAAACAAAACAAACACAAAACAAAACAAAACAAAAACTGGAAAAAATATGCAGGGGAAAGTAGGATCAGTGGGGAATGGAAGTGCTCCAGGAAAAAGCCTTCCTTATTTGGCATAACACAGAATGGAGTTGGTCTACTTGCCTGCTTTCTGATCTTACTTCCTAAGTGAAGATTTCTAACATTCACTGGTCATATTCACACTCATGTCTCCATGAATGGGAGAAACTCGTTGGTTCAACAGATCTAGACACCTACAGAGAAAACTCAAACTAGTTACCTCTTCCAAACAAGCTTGTCTTCCTCTGCTTTGTTCATAAATATGATGAAGAAATAAAACAATGGACCACAAGAGAAACAGCGATAATTAAGGGACCAGAAATAAATTTCAATTTTAAAAATATTAGAGAAGAAGTTTTGTATAGAAAATGAGAATATAATGCTAAGAAAAATATGCAACCAAAGAACTCTTTAGAGTTCTTAGAAATTTAAAACATTGTTGCAAAATATGAAATTCAATTGAGTTTCTGGAGAAAAATAAAGAAATCTTCTAAAAGATAGAAAAACAGAATTTGGGGGCATATGGGTGGCTCAGTTGGTTAAGCATCTGCCTTTGGTTTAGGTCATGATCCCAGAGCCCTGGGATTGAGCCTGGAGTCAGGCTCCCTGCTCAGCAGGGAGTCTGCTTCTCCCTTTCCCTCTGGCCCTCCCCCCTCTCATGCTCTCTTTTCCTGTCTCCCTCAGATAAATAAAAAAATCTTTTAAAAAATTTTTTAGAAAACAGAACTTGGAAGAAAAGTTAAGATATAAAAGATCAACCAGAAAATTCAGTATCTTTCTAATAGGAATTCCAAAATGGGAGGACAGAGAGGGAGAGAAAACAGTGAAAGGAAATTTCCAAAAATAATAGGTCTTAGGATTGAAACTTTCATTAATCCTTTTGGTTCACTGTTTCCAAAGAAGACCGCAACAACACCTCCTATACCAGATGGCTTTTGTGATGAGACTGTTAATTTCTTGCAGCAAAAAAGTAGAATCAAAAAAAAAAAAAGTAGAATCAATTTTTCTGTACTTAAACCTGTATTTATCCTAAAACTTGTTTCGACCAACAGAATGTTGCAAAAATGGCATTTGGTAACTTCTGAGACTATGTTTGATGTAGCCTTGTAGCTCCGATTTAGCTCTTTTTGAGAAAGCCAACTGCCATGCTGCGAGGAAGCTTAGGCTAGCCCATAGAATGAAGAACATCATCTGGAGAAAGAAGCTATGTGGAAGAGCACTGAGGCAACAAAGATGTGAATAAAGTCTTTGTCCTTCTAGCCCACCCAGCAGCCAGCTGAATAGGCCTCAGTGAGTGATCCCTGCTGACCCGTGTGGAGCAAAACAACAGCACCATCAAATCCTGCACTATTTCCTGACCAACAGAATGATAAGAAGTAGTTCATTGGTATTATCAAAGTATTAACTCTTTGAGAGGTATGTTTTAATACTATCGATGTTTCTTCAAAGGCCACTATTTGCACATATTCAGGATATTTTTACAAGTCCAATGATAAATAAAGATCCTAGAAGACGCCAAAAAGGAACAGTTATGTATAAAGAAATGAGAATCAGACTGTATCAGTTTGCATTAGGATCATTAGATTCAATAAGTCTTTGATCAATACCTTAATGGTACTGAGAAAAGAAATGAATCTATATTCTGTATCTAGCCCAAATATCAATCAGATGTAAGTACAAAATAGATTTATTTTGGGACATGGAAAAAGAAGAAAGTTTATCATGACCCATAGACTGTCTTGAAAATACTACCAAAGGGTATTTTACAATAAATCGAAAAGGTAATAAAAAAAATAAAGATATGAAATCCAAGGAACAATAATGCTAACCCAAGAATGTAATGAAAAGAAATCTCAAGGGGCACCTGGGTGGTTCAGTCAGTTAAGGGTCTGACTCTTGATTTTGGCTCAGATCATGACCTCAGGGTCATGAGATTGAGCTCT
>CM053605.1:60571490-60584658 GCA_028646535.1 Procyon lotor
AAAAATTAAAGGGGGAAATAAGAGGAAAAAAGAGAAAGAGAATGAAAAAGGGAAAAGAAAGAAAGAAGAAAAACATGAGAGGGGAGAAAATAGGGCTGCACCTAACCTTCAAAGCAAGGCCTAGGGCAGGGACCAGCACTGCTCACTCTCCTACCTTCTCATAGCTACCATCCTTAGACCTAGGCAAGATTTGGTTCCTGAGGTTTTTTTGTTTGTTTGTTTTTTTAAGATTTTATTTATTTGACAGACAGAAAAACAGCAAGAGAGGGAACACAAGCAGAGGGAATGGTAGCAGGAGAAGCAGGCTTCCTGCTGAGCAAGGAGCCCGATGCGGGGCTTGATCCCAGGACCCTGGGATCATGACCTGAGCCAAAGGCAGATGCTTAACGACTGAGCCACCCAGGCACCCCTGGTTTCTCAGTTTTAAAGATCCTTTCACTGGTCCTCCTCCATCCTATGGGAGCTAAGTGGACATGGTCTCTTAGAACCCACATCTTCACTTCTATATCTATTTAGTAAATTTGAGACCATAGAATTCCCTACACAAATGGCCCCCAAATGCCATGTAGGCTCCCAACTTCTACATGAGCACCTTCCCTGCATCTTCTTCTGGAAGACGTTCTACACTTCCGATGTTTGTACTTCTAGCCTTGAGGGGTGGCTAAAAAGTAGCCGCTGGTAGTATGGGATTGTAGCTGAGGTTTGGACATGGGCTGAGTTGTCCACATGGACGCTCACGAGATTCTTCAACATGTTGGATGGCGTTAGGGCTAGGGGGAAAGAAAAGGAAACAGGAGCTAGCAGTCAGGGGCAGTTTCTCCCAATTTTTCTCCCATTCTTGTCGGAATGAAAATTCTAAGTTAAAATCTGACCTTTCAGGTTGTTATGAATGAACATTTGACAAGTTAAGAGAATGGAAATGGTTTTTCTTAACACGTTACTAACTTGAATACTTGAAAACTATTATTTATTTAAAAACATGATATGTGATTTTCCAGCCACACTCTTGCTCTGAGCCTGCAAGGCTTATAGATGAGCCATAGAATAGAGGCAGGATAGACAGATAGACTTTATTTGTATGTAAATAAGGGACAATTTGCACAAATACACACACACACACACACACACACAAACACCAGCAAGTATCTTTAGTACATCTCTATATAACGTAGCATGGTTAAGATCTGTAATATATCTCAAATCATAACATAAATGTGATTATTTTTAGTGTTATTTTATTTTTATGTTAGTATTAGATGCTTCCACATACAGTTACCTGGTTTAGTAAGTTACTAAAAATGTCAGATCGTGGTTTCCAAAAATGGCCACAACAATAGTTCTCATTCTTCATGCTCCTCCAGAACTTTGCCTTTGGAACAAGAACCTTGATGGGGCATCAAGAGGTAGAATCTATGTCTCCTCCTTGAACCTGGGAAAGCTTTTATGATCTCTTTAACAATAGAGTACAAAAAAAGCAGCACCGTGTGTTCTTTAAGAATAGAACATGAAAGGTGATATAACTTCCTCCCAGCTCTCTCTCAGGACACTCGCTTTTGGAACCTAGTCACTACCTATCAGGAAGACAAGAACCTACATGGAGAGGCCAAATGTAGTCATTCCTGCCCACATGCCTAGCTGATGTCCCAGCCAACAACCAGCACTAACCACCAGACATGAGAGAGCAAGCCTTTAGAATGTTCCAGTCTCCAAAATATCCATTCCAGCTGATGCAAAGTGGGACTGAGATGAGGAACCCCCCTCTAAACCCTATCAGATAGTTGCTTTCTGAGCTAAATTATTGATTGCAAATTACTTTCATTGTTGTAAGGCACTAAGTTTGGGATGCTTTATACTCAGCAATAGACAAGTAGATCCCTAAGCATGAAATAATTTTATTTTAAAATATGTTGTTACATGATATATATCTCACTCTTTTTTTTTTTTAAGTTTTTTTTTTTTTTAATTTATATCTTAGAGAGAGAGAGATCACAAGCAGGCAGAGAGGCAGGCAGAGAGAGAGGGGGAAGCAGGCTCCCTGCTGAGCAGAGAGCACGATGCGGGGCTCGATCCCAGGACCCTGAGATCATGACCTGAGCCGAAGGCAGAGGCTTAACCCACTGAGCCACCCAGGCGCCCCTATATATCTCACTCTTAAAAATAAACTGAAAAAAAAGGATAAGCAACATAAGCAAAAATTGAGTTATGTTTCTTTCTATGTGTACAAGAGACTTCACTCTATTAAATAATTTTTCTGTTTAAATTTAGTTAAATTCAACCTAGGGCAACCTCACACTGATTAGGATGCCAATATTTAAAACAAACAAACGACAAACAAGCAGAAATAAATGTTGGCAAGGATGTGAAGGAATTGGAATCCTTGTGTGTTGCAAGAAGTAAAGGAACTAAAATGATGCAGCTACCATGGAAAAGTATGGTGGTCCCTCAAAAAATCGAAAATGGAACCACCATATGATCCAGCCATTTCCCTTCTGGGTATATATGCAAAATAATTGGAAGTGTGGTCTTGAGGAAGTATATGCGCACCCAGCATTATGCACAATAGCCAAAAGATGGAAGCACCCCAAGTGCCCATCAGCGGATGAATGGATAAAATAAAATGTGGTGTATACGAGCAATGGAATATTATTCAGCCTATACTATAAAACAAGAAATTTTTTCATTTGGATATAGTCAGCATACAATGTTACATTAGTTTCAGGTGTACGACTTAGTGATTTGACAAGTTTATCCACAAGCTGCCCTCTGTCCTGTTACATTGCTATTACAATATTACTGACTGTATTCCTGATGCTCTGCCTTTTATTCCTGTGACTTTCTCATTCCATAACTGGAGGCCTGTATCTCCCTCGCCTCTCCACCCATTTTGCCCAACCCCGTGCTCCTCTCCTCTCTGGCAGCCATCGGTTTGGTTCTCTGTATTTATAGGGCTGATTCTGCTTTTTGTTCATTTATTCACTTTTTCTTTAGATTCCACTTACAAGTGGAATTATACGGAATTTGTCTTTCTAGTCTGACTTATTTTACTTAGCACAATACCCTCTAGGTTCGTCCATGTTCTTTCAAGTGGCATGATCTCATCCAAGAAAGGAAATGCTGACGCATGCTGTGACATAGACGAACCTCGAGGACGTCATGCTGCGTGAAATAAGCCAGTCACAAAAAGACAAATACTATGTGATTTCACTAACATAGCGTAGCTAGAGTAGTGAAATTCATAGAGATAGAAAGTGGAATGGTGGTTGCCAGAGGCTAAGGGAAAGGAGGATTGGGAAATGATTCTTTAATGGGTATAGAGTTTTAGTTTTGCAAAATGAAAAGAATTCTGGGATTGGTTGCACAACAAAGTGAGTACACTTATTACTTGTCTGTAGACTTAAAAATGGTAAATTTCAAATGAAGATGTTATATTTTAAGTTATGTGTATTTCATCACAATTTTATAATTTTATTTTATTTATAATAATTTTATTTATAATAATTTTATTTATAATAAATAAAAAAATTTTATTTAATCATGGGTTTTTTGGCTCCATATCTCCAGAGTTTCCCTCAGTCTTATTCATTCTCATATTATATAGACATAGCCAGTATTTATTATGAATAAAATCATCCAGAATTTTCTTCTAAATTTGAATAAGCAAAATTGCTCATTAAATCTGGCAATATTATCATGAAATTTAATGGACAATTCCAAACAGTTCGCCAAACAAATAGGGACTCTGATGTTTCATTGTTCACTAATAATAATGATGCATTTCATAGCCAATATGGAGTGGCATGTAACATCTTTGTAAAACTAATGGTCAAGGCTCTGGTTTGTGTATATTTCTATTAAAGTTCAATTCTTGTAGTCAATTATAATTCATTCATATTTAATATTTCATGTTTGAAATATTTACAAATTGGCACTTGTATAGTTATGTAGATGTGATCCATTAATATTTATAGTAGACAATTACAATTTTCAAAAATGTAAAACATGCTTTCTTCATCCTGTACAGCAAACTGCTTTCTCATTTTACATTGCTGAACAAATTGAAAATATTTTGCAATTCTTTGCATTATTAATTTCAAAAAATTATTATCAGTATTTCTATAGGGAATTTGTAATTGTAAGTTCACACAAGTTACATGCCCAGTATATGCACTTTGTTTTTTAATACTCAGAAGTGGAGTTGATAAACGGAAAAATCTCAGTAAAAAAAAAATCAGTTTATTGTTTCATTAAGAGAAAATCATGTAAAAAATTATAATGAACCGATTCAGACTTAAAATTATTCCTAAGGCCTTTGATTTGTTTACCTTGGGAGGGAAAGTCATTCACATCAGAGCCACCTTCCTGATGACAACACTGAATTAGAGTGTTTCATCCTAAACAAATTGTTGACTTTTGCCTTCTACCTTAATATTTAGAAATGACACACACAAAGAAAAAAAGAAAGAAAATAACTTCTACTCAGCATTCTTCAAATTAAGATTTCATCTTTCCAGAAGGAATAATTTCGAGTTTTGCCGAGCAATTTTTAAAATAATAGCACTTTCTAATGTTTTCCAGAGCCATGTTGTGGCTAAACATATACAATTTTTGCAAATTCCATTTTGATTTCAAAGGAAATTAGGCCCTTTTCTTGTATTTCCTCAACACTACAATGAATCCCAGCAATTATTATTAAAATCCTCCTCTTTTTCTCCCTTCCAATCTCCCACTATCACATATATGATCTATTCCTGGACCTTTCTCCTCAAATCCTCCAAAAAAGTCTCCTTCACTACCTTCAGTCTATATGACTTTTCCTACTACTTTTTTTTTTAAAGATTCATTTTTTGTTTATTCTAGAGAGCGAGAGAGCATGAGCAGCTGGGGCAGGGGGTGGGCAGAGGGAGAGGGAAGAGAGAATCCTCAAGCCATCTTCCCGCTGATCTCTGAGTCGGATGCCTGGCTCCATCCCAGGACCCCAAGGTCATGACCTGAGTCCAAATCAAGAACTGGCTGCTCAACCAACTGAGCCACTCAGAGGCCCTGACTTTTCTTACTATTTTTAAGCTATCTTCTTTCTCCTAGCCCCTCATTATAGAAATTGACATTATATATAAATACATTATATATAAATTGACACTAAATTGCTTTCCCTCATGCTCCCACTTGTCCCACCTCTCTCCTTGCCTATTCTGTTCTCTCTCCAAAGCCCAAAACACTTTTTTTTTTACAGCTGAACAAGGCTGTAAGTGTGAGAAACTAAAAATCTTCATACACCAGTAATTTTTAGTCTGTCACATCCTAATAGCTACAAAATGTACTGTCCCTTCAATAAAAACATAAAGCTGCTCACGAAGAGTCTGTAAACTTAAAATCCTGAAGCCTCCCCCTCATTCATGCCATAATTTTCAAATAACATAAGCAGCAAGAACCTAATAAATTGAACGTTCTCTCCACTTCTTTTTCGGTACCTCAGACAGCTTAAAACCTAGGGGGAGAAGTAGAGTTAGTGTAACTGTTTCTGCTCTACACATTTCTGCTTCAGAGAGGCGGAGTGATTTGGATTGAAATTTTGGCCCTCGGCACCATGAAATTCCCGCCCATGATGCGAGGCCCAAGAAACATCTGGGGTCTTTGCGAAACGAGTCTCTAAATCTTCATCTCCCCGCGCAGCACGCACACAGGTTACACAGTGTGATTTAATCAGAGGCCTTTAGAAAAACACTTAGAATTCGAACATACTGGAACCAGTCGTGGTGTTTTGAAAGTCCCAGCACGACCACGCTTCCAACCCTGGGTCGGCGCTCAGTCAAGAGTTCCTTCTCTCTTTGTGCCAAGTAAACTTCTCTTCCTTCTGTCAAAAGGACATTGGACGGGCTGAGTTGAAAGCACCGGTCTCCAGTCTCATGAATCATGAAGTGACTTGGCTCCCCATTAGGTCACCGTAGAACACAGACTGCAGCAGGAACACATAAAGCTCCACGAGGGGAGGGGAGAGACGGGGTTCTGGAATATCGTTGCTGGAGTAACATAAACCTCGTGTGTTTTCACAAGGAAATGAGTCACTTGTTTCTGTTGGCTAAAACTCTGTTTTCTTTAATTTCATATTTTAGCTGTCTAATATATGCTGAAAGGGCCCAGGGTTTCCAGTCTTCAGATGAAGATAACTTGCTAATTAAGAGCTCAACAGAGGTTTTGCATGGTAATTAAACAGAACGGGATAAAAGGAGCACTCAAGCAACCGGGAGCACGTGGCAAAGGCGAGGGTGAGAGCCCTCAAACCTTAATCAGTTCTTCGAGAGCGAAAGCCCTGGGGGTCGGGGCACAGACAAGCTCTGCACGGTAAGATAATTCAGAAGAAAATAACAACTAGAAATAAAATTTACCGAACTCAGTGTGTTTAAAAAAACAGTGTTTTCAGACAAAGTCAGGATGTATTTGCTTTGAATTATTGGGTTATTTATTTTAATGTTTCTCTTGCATTTATTTGGAGGGTTTAGCCTTAGAAAGTATTAGAGCAGAAGTTGAAAATGCAAATGTCTTCACGGCTTAGGCTGGCTGTGGGATAACCGGGAGGGATGGGAACTTGGCCCTCAGGAGACAGGTGTCTGAGCCTGATGCAACCTGCGGGGTTCTAGACTGGGATCTCTCTTCTAGAGTGCCAAGAAACACATTATTCTTCACTTTCATTGGAAGACTGGCTTTCTTTGAAGCATATGCACTGATAAAAATGTCAATATCAATTCAAACTTTTTAAAATTAATACCCTTGTAGATATTAAGCATCTAGTCCTTGCCTTCAGGACTCACGTGCAAAGCCCCTTTGGGTTCCTCCTTTGCCTTTGCTCTCTGAACTACGTGAACTCTGAACAAGTGGTCATAACCCGTCTCTCATGCTTTGGGGCCTCCTCCCCCACAACCTGTTCCCCTAGAATCCTGTCCTCAACTGCCCGCTTTACTGGAATTGCTGACTTCCTCAGCACCATGTCTAATGGATTTTTTTCAGGCCTTATTCCCTTTGGCCTCCCTACTGTGTTAGTCTTTATTAGGGCCACACTTTGTCCGTATTGCTCTCCTTCATGGCTTCCCCTCCCAACAAACTGGTACTTTCCCTCTTTATTCTTCTGTCCTTTGATGACTTCCACATTTCAGTTGTACAAGTCTGGTCTCTCCCCTTCATGATATTTGTACATTTTTACTTGATACCCAGTATACCACTCCAACATAGTATTTTCTTCTTAAGATTTACTTATTTATTTTAGAGAGAAAGCAGGTGCACAGGAGCAGGCAGGGAGGGGGAAACAGGAGAGGGGAAGCAGACTCCCTGCTGAGTGCAAAAGCCAGATATGGGGCTCAATCTCAGGACCCTGAGATCATGACCTGAGCCAAAACCAAGAGTCAGATGCTTAATCAACTGAGCCACCCAGGCTCACAGTGTTTCATATAACATAGTATATTAAAAACCAAACTCCCTCTCTTCCTTCTCTAAGGCAGCATCTTCCCTGACTCTCTTCTTTCTGCAAATGCCACTATCACTGTCTCTGCAAGAGAGTCTCAAGCCCTAGAGAAGGCTTTGGTTCTTTCCTTCCTTTCTCCTACACGTCTGATTGGTCACCCACCCTGTCGTGTCTTGGGAAGTAATCTATTTTGGATCCGTGCCCTCCTTTCCGATGCCTCAGCCAGACCTTTGTCCAGAATCTGTCATCACTCACACCTAAGTAATGACAAGAGATCCCTAATTGGCCTCTTGCCTGCTGTCTCTCAGGGCTGCGATCCATCCTGCCCACCGCACCCAGACACGTTTTATTTACAACTCCGCTGTGCGGGGCTCAGTCCTGCTCCAAACTTCCAGAGGCATCATGAGCCTGGAGGAAGTTCCGCATCCCAGTCTCTCAAGACCTTACTTCATCTTCTCCATCTCTCACCTGCAGTCCTTCCCTCTGGTCTGACCTGTGCATTGTTACATTCCCCCCCTTTGCTCCCTCTCGCTGCTCAAACAATGCATCTCATCCTAGAAAGGGTGCCCCTTCCCATTTTATTCCTACTCACGATCTTGGCCCACCTCATTGGCCATCTCCTTGCTGATCATACAGGCACATCCTGCCATATTTTAGCTTGTATTTATTTAAACTTTCATGTGTTTGAGTCTTGTCTTCATCAAGAATTCTTAGTATCCTAAAGGGAAGAAGTATGTCTCTTCCTCATGCCTCCTGTGGACACAGGGATATAGCTGCAATAGATTTTCTATAATTATTTCTTGAATAAGGATGGTAATTATCTTAATAATGTCATCCAAAGCTACTAAATTGTACACTGAGCTGAATATTTTTAATACATTTTAATGAGTGTGTTTTCAAGATTTTTATAACTTCTTTTATAGACATCATTTGTTCATCTTTCATGCATGTCTAAAAGATTTAAGATCACTAATTAAATGTCTAATCAATTTGCATCATAATTAACTTCATCCAAATCCTTATTTAGCATCCATGTTCTTTCTTTTTCCCTTAGACAAATATTTCCTCCCAGAGATTTTTTTCCATCATAACTTTGTATCTATATTACATAGACTTGGTGAGTTCTCATTGTTATTAAACTATTATTTCATTTTTAGAATTCAAACTCGAAAAATATAAAATGTATGTTAGTGTTCCATTTTTTTTAGTTCCATCTTCTTCCCATTTTATTAACATATTTACCCTTCCAGAGAATTTTTAAGTATGTTTAAGCTAATATGACTCTTTTTTTCATCTACATTTCTTCACATTTCTTTTACATATTTGCAGCAACTTGCTATTTCCATTTACAGTGTACCTTCAAAAAAGTCTTCTATGATCTTTTCAACAACAGTCCAGCATTCTGCAGGATGACATATTGTAATTTGTCTAACCAGTTCCCCAGTGATAGACATTCAGGTTATTTCCAACCATTTCTTTTTTTTTCCCAACCATTTCTTATTACACAAGATAGAATGTATTCTTATACATAAACTTTCTGCACATATGCAAGAATATGACTATGGTGATTTCTGAGAAATAGAGTTTCTGAGTCTAAGTCTATATACCTTTGTAATTTTGACAGATATTACCTGGCCCTATCTAATATAATGAACTATTTTATACCCATACAAATGATGCATCACAGTGTCTATATCTTCAAAGACTTATCAATACAATGCATTATCAAACTTTAAGGGTTTTGCCAGTTTCATAGGTGAAAAATTGAGTAGTTTTTTTTTTTGATTGAGTAGTTTTTAAAAATCACCTTTATAGAGGTATAATTTACATAATAAATTTAAGTGTACAAGTTGATGAATTTTGACAACTGTATATGGTCACATAGCCACAACCACAAATGTAATAAAGAACTTTACCATCACACACACACACACACAAATTCACTCGTGCCCTTTCACAGGTAATCTCCCAGTCCCATCTCCAATCCCTTATAATCACTAATTTGCTTTTGATTATTATTGTTTTGTCTTTTACAGAACTTGATATAAATATCATATGGCATATACTCTGTTTCTGTATTTCTTTACCTAAGCAAAATGTTTCTGAGCATTATCCGTGATGTGTCTACTAATCTTTCCTTCCTTATTGTTGCAGAGTAGGATTCTAATGTAAAGACGAACTGAAATTTGTTTATCCACTTACCAATTGGTGGGCATATTGGTTATTTCCAGTTTGGGGTTACTATTAAGAAAACCATGAATATTTGAGTATAAATGTTTGTGGGAAATATGTTTGCATTCTCTTGGATACCTTGGATACTCTAGAAGTGGTATTGCTGAGTTTTATGATGTGTGTTTTTAACATTATAAGAAACTGTCAAATTGTTTTCCAGATTCTCTGTATCCCTTTTTCATTCCCACCAGCCATGTGTGAGAGTCCCGTTTGCGTCATATCCTTCCCAATACAAAATATTGTCTGTTTTTAGCTGTAGTCATTTTAGTGGATATGTAATAGTAATTGAGGTTTTAATTTTCTGTTTTCTCATGATAATGGTGTTGAGCGTTTTTTCAAATGCTTATTTGCCATTCATGTATCTTCTTTGGTAAAATGCCTATTCAGATATTTTGTCCAATATTTATCATGTTTTCTTTTTTTTTTTTAATTTTATTTATTTGACAGAGAGAGACAAAGCAAGAGAGGGAACACAAGCAGGAGGAGTGGCAGAGGGAGAAGCAGGCTTCCTGCCGAGCAAGGAGCCCGATGCGGGGCTTGATCCCAGGACACTGGGATCATGACCTGAGCTGAAGGCAGCCGCTTAACGACTGAGCCACCCAGGCGCCCCATGTTTTCTTATTTTTGAATTTAAATATTCTTATATATTCCAGTTAAAGTCTATTATTAAAGAGATACTATTAAAAATTTTTTTCCAAGGTATGGTTTGCTTTTCTTTCTTAAATACTTATTTGAAGAGTAAAATATTCTAATTCTTTATTTTAATGAGGGCCAATGTCACCACTTACTGGTTTATAGTTTGTGCTTTGGGTTTTCTATCTAACACATCTCTGCTAACCAGTGTCACGTAGGTTTTCACCTATATTTTATTCTAGAAGTTAGTAGTTTAGCTTTTATATTTCTGTCTATAATCCATTTTGAGTTAATCTTTGTGTATGATGTGAAGTAAGAGTTGTGTTTCATCCTCTTAGATACAGATATCCATTTGCTCTAGCATCTTTTATGGAAAAGACTTTATTTTCCCAGTGGACTCTCCTTGACATTTTTGACCATATGTATGAGAGTCCATTTCTGAACTCTATTTTGTTCCATTGCTCTATGTGCCTACCTTTATACCAATATTATGCTATCTTAATGACCTTACCTTTATAGTAACTCTCAAATTCAGATTCCTTAAGTCCTATAATTTTGTTCTTCTTCAAAAGCATGTTGGTTATTCTAGATCCTTTTTATTTCTATATACACTGTAGAATCGCCTGGTAAATTTCATAAATACTGCTACATTTTTATTGGGATCATGCTGAAATTATACATCAATTTGGGGAAACTGACATTTTAACAATATTAACTCTTCTAATCCATAAAGTAGCTTTTCTCTTCATTGATTTAGATCTTTTCTTTCTCTTGGCAATATTTTATAGACTCTATCATACAGATTTTAAATATTTTTTAAAAAACCTTAATCTTCAATGTTTCATTTTTGATGCTCTTATAAATGGTGTTTTCATTTTAATTTCCAATTGTTGGCAGTATAAAAATGTATTTCATTTTTGTATATTGGCCTTGTATCATATAAGTCATTGCTAAATTCACTTATTAATTTTTAGGTAGATGATTATGTTATTTGTAAATAGAATATCATTCTTTCTTATGTGTATGCCTTTACTTCTTTTCCTAGCCATCTTGCACTAGCTAATTTCTCCAGTACCATTTGGGGGAAAGAAATTCTTTGGTCTTTTACCATTAATTGTGATGTAGGTTATAGGTTTTCACAAATTTTCTTTATTATATTGAGGAAGTTCCTTTTTATTCTTACTCTGCTGAGAGATTTTTCATGAACGAATGCTGAATTTTGTCAAATATTTTTTTATGCAACTGTTAAGATGGCTATAGGGCCTTTCTTTTTTAGTCTGTTGATGTGGTGAATTCCACTGATGACTTACAACCTGACTAAGAAATTGTGGGGCAGATATTGGAAAGGGGGAACTAGCTAAAACAACCTTGCATACTTATGATGAACACCACTTGATCACAATGGATGCATTATCCTTTTTATTGCTGGATATGATCTACCAAAATTTTGTCAAAGTTTATTGCCTCTATGTCCATGGAGTTTGGTGGTCTATAGTTTTTTGTTTTTTTTGTCTTTTTTTGGGTTTGGTGTTAGTATATTGCTGGCCTCATTATTACCAGCATTATAATGGTATAATTATATTATACCATTAATATAATGGTATATATTATAATATATCATATTATAATACTTCCTAACTCACTGAGTTAGGAAGTATTCCTTTTTCATCTGTTTTCTGGAAGAGGTCACATAGAAATAGTGGGGTTTCTTAAACTAAACATTTGGTTAATTAACCAATAAAATTTACTGGATGCACAACTTTCTTTTTGGACAAGTTTTTAACTACTAATTCAATTTTTTGAGTAGTTTTAGGACTATTTGTATTATCTATTTCTCCTTAAGTGAATATAATTAATTTGCATTATTCATAAATTTGCTCATTTTATCTTTATATCAAATTTAATGCCATGAAGTTGCTCATACTATCCTCTTATCATCCTTTAAATACTTGTAGAATCTGAAGTAATTTTACCTCTCCCATTTTTGATATTGGTTATGTTTTAGTTCCCTTTTTTCTGAATAAGAAAAAAAATTTTTTCTGAATCTCACTAAAAGTTTATCAATATTACTAATCTTTTCAAAAATCCAACTTTGGTTTCATTGTTTTTCTCTGTTATCTTTCCATTTTCTACTTCAAGGGTTCTGGATTTGTCTTTATTATTTCATTCTTTTGCTCACATTAGGCTTTATTTGCCTTATTTTAGTTTAAGATTTAAGCGTGGATTGTTGATTTCAGAACTTTCTCCTTTTTTAATATGAACACATAATGGTATAAATTTCCTTTTAACAAACATTGCTTTAATTACATCTCACAATTTTATTTTGTTGTGTTTTACTTTCATTCAGCTTAAAATATTTTCTTTCTTTTTTTTTTTTTATTTGACAGAGAGAGAGAGAAATCACAAGTAGGCAGAGAGGCAGACAGAGAGAGCAGGGGAAGGAAGCTCCCTGCTGAGCAGAGAGCCTGATGTGGGGCTCCATCCCAGGACCCTGAGATCATGACCTGAGCTCAAGGCAGAGGCTTTAACCCACTGAGCCACCCGGGTGTCCCAACTTAAAATATTTTCTGACATACCATTGTGATTTCTTCTTTGAGCCATGGGTTATTTAGAAATGTGTCAATTCATTTTCAAATATTTAGGATTTTCAGATATCTTCCTGTTCTCGAATTCTAATTTAAAAATTTTTTAGACAGAACATGTATTTCATGATTTCAGTCTTATGTTTACTGACACATATTTTATGTTTTATGGTTATCTTTTTTTTATAAAAGCTTTTATTTATTTATTTGACAGAGAGAGCAAGAGATCACAAGTAGGCAGAGAGGTAGACGGGGGGGGGGGGGGGGG
>CM053605.1:60584758-60614756 GCA_028646535.1 Procyon lotor
GTTAGATTGGATGACATTGTTGTTTGACTATTGCATATCATTTCTGATTTTCTGTGTACTTGTTCTATCAACTACCGAAAGAAGAGCATTAAAATTTCTACCTATAATTGTGAATTTATCTATTTCTCCTTTATGATCTATCAGCTTTTGCTGCATGTATTTTGACTAGTTAGTTAGCAGGTACATGCACAATTCCTATGATTTCTACGTCCTATGTCCCTTTCATAAGCTGACTTGTTTATTATTAAAGAAATGTTCTTTTCTATTATTGTTCCTTGTTCTCAATCCTACTCTGTTTGATATTAATAAAGCCATTTCAGCTTTTTTACTTTATAAGTATTTGCATGGTCACTTTTAACCTGTGTTTTTAGATTTTTGGGTTTCTTTTAAACAGCATATTATTGGATCCTGAATTTTTATCCAGTCTCACAATCTTTGCATTTTAATTGGGATATTTAGACTATTTACGTATGTAATGTGATTAACAATGCTGTTGAGTTTAATTTTACTATTTTTCTATTTGTTTCTTTTTGTTCCACTCACTCTTTATTTCTTTCCCCCATTTCCTATCTTCTTTTAGGTTAACTGAGTGTTTTTTTATGTTCCCATTTTATTTCTGCTATTGGCTCAGCTATATACTTTGTTTCTTTATTTCAGTGGTTACCTTGGGGTTTGCAATTTACATCTTTAACTTATCACTGTCTGCTTTCAAACAGTATTATACCCTCTATAGGTATAAGGGTAAGAACCTTACAACAGTATACTTTCATTTCCTCCTTCTTGTCCTTGGTGTTATTCTTCATGCTTTTTGCTACTATATATGCTATAACCTCCCTAACACATTGTTGGTATTTTTGCTCTAAAAAGATAATTTGTTTTGGGGTTGTTTGTTTGCTTGCTTTAAAGATTTATTTATTTCAGAGAGAGAGAGAGAGAGACAGAGCCGGGGGGGGGGGGGGGGGGGGGGGGGGGGGGGGGGGGGGGGGGGGGGGGGGGGGGGGGGCAGAGGGTGAGAGAGAATCCTGAAACAGACATTGCCCCCAACCACCCAGTGCAAAGCCAGAAGCAGGATTCCATCCCAGGACACTGAAATCGTGACCTGAGCTGGAATCAAGAGTTGGCTGCTTAACCAACTGAGCCACCCAAGCATGCCAGATAATTTGTTTTTAAAGAAATTTTTAAGGTAAGAAAAATACGCCTGTTATATTACCCATATATCTTCCATTTCTAGTGTTCATCATTCCTTTGTATAGATCTGAATTTCCCTCTGGTATTCTTTTCCTTCTTCCTGATGAATTTTTAAAAATATTTCTTGAAGTACAGATATACTGATAATGAATTCCTTCAGCTTTTATATATCTGAATGTCTTATTTTTTATTTTTCATTTTGACTGGTTAAAGAATTCTAGGTTGACAGATTTCTCTTCTTTTAGTGCTTTAAAGATGTCTCTGTGCTATCTTCTGGCTTGCATAACATCTGATAAGCATTCTTCTATCATTCCTATCTTTGTTCCTCTGCATAATATGTCTGTATTCTCTGTCTGCTTTTAAGATTCTTTTCTTTGTCAGTGTTTTTCAACAATTTGATTATGGTGTGCTTTGTCCTAGTTATCTGTACGTAAAATCTGCTGGATTCATTGAGTCTCTTGGATTTGAGTGAAATTTTATCAAATTTAGAAAGTTCTTGATCAGTATTTTTTAAATAATTTTTCTATCCCACTCCTTTTTATGGGACTCTAATTAAATGTGTTTTAGACTACTTAACCTATTACTGCTGCCCAGTTATTTTTTCATTTTTTTCCCTGCATACTTCATTTCAGATAGTCTCTATTACTCTATCTTCAAGTTCATTGATGACTTATTCTATAACTACTAATTTGATATTAACCTCATCCAGTACATTTTTCATTTCAGATATTGAATTTTCATTTATTTGCAAACTATAGAAAACATTTCATGTACGTATAATTTATTTATTTTTTTGTCTCCCATTTTTCTTCTCAAACTGTCCATGTTTTCATAATCACATGGAGCATATTTATGATAGCTGTTTTAACATTCTTGTCTGCTAGTTTCATTTCTGTCTGTGTATTTGTATTGATTTTTTTTTTCCAAGTAATAGATTATATTGTCTGCATATTTGCATGTCTGGTAGTTTTTCTGGACATTATGATTTTATGTTGTTTATTGCTGGATTTCTTATATCCCTTTAAATAATATTGTGTTTTGTTTTTATGTGTAATTAAGTAATTTGAAACTAGTTGCATTATTTCAAGGCTTGCTTTTAAACTGTTAGGATAGGTCTAGATCAGACTTTAGTTTAGGACCAATTTATCTCTACTTAGATTCTAGTCAATGCCTATCAGGTCTTTCCACCCTGGAAGTCATGAACACAGACTATTTCTAGCCTTATGTGAGGTTCTGGAATTTATCTGCCTACCGACATTCAGTAGATTTTAACCCAGCTGCAGGTAGTTTCTTCTCGTGCACGTATCCATTAGTAATCAGCAAAACACTCAAGGGACCCCTCACCCCCGCCCCCCAACTGCAGATCCCCACTTTCCTCTGAGCCATTTCCTCCTTTCCAGTATCTGCCCCACAATTTCTAGCCTTTGGTTTCCCTGAACTCTCATCTTTGTCTTCTTCTCAGTCAAAGACTCTATTCTGTTGAGTTCCCTTTTTCTGCACTGAAGTCTGGAAACTGTTCAGGCACAGCAAGCTAGAGTAATTACAGTAGTTTTATTTTATTTGTGGGGAATACATTCCAAGACATATAAGTGACTGCCTGAAACCATATATAGTACCAAACCCTATATGCATATGTGTATCTCTATAGACAGATACACATATTTTTCCCTATACATTTGTCCCTACAATAAACTTTAATTTGTCAATTAAGCACAGGAAGAGATTAACAATAATAACTCATAACAAAATGAACAATTATAGCAATATACTGTAATGAAAGTTACATGAATGTGGTCTCTCTCTTTCAAAATACCTTATTATACTGTACTCACCTTCCTCTTCTTGTGGTGATGTGAGATGATAAAATGCCTATGTGATGAGATGAAGTGAGGAGAATGATGCAAGCCTTGTGATGTAGTGTGAAGCTACTAACAAACACAGTTGCCATGGTAACTAAAACTACAGAAAGCAAAACCATAGATAAGGGGGGGGACTCCTGTATAGGTCTTTCTTTTTTGTTGTTTGTTTGTTTGTTTGCTGTTGTTTCATTTTTTTCTCAGGGATCACAGACCTAGGTTGCTTATTGCCTAATATCAGAAAACTTGTCTCGTATTTTTCTAGTTTTCTATTTTATTAAGGCAGAAGATTAAATCTGATTCCTCTTACCCTGTCTTGGCAAGAATCAGAAGTTCTTATCAGTTTAATAAGAATTTCTCTTGCTATGAGTGAGGTTGAGTATCTCTTCATGTGTTTAACAAGAGGCTTTTGTGTTTCTGTCTCTGAGAATGTATTTATATCCTTCATCCATTTTTATTGTGTTGTTGGTTCTTTCATCATTTTTAATAACACCATTTAATGCTAGAATTCTGCTTCACTGATTCTTACAGTTCTAAAAATAGTTCTTCATATCCATTGATATTTCAATAGCTTTTTCTAAAATAATTTGCAATGCTATTATACTGCTGTCTTCAAAATTCATCCCTCCATTTTTATATTTGCATTTTTCTATACTTTCAGTGCAAACATCAATTAAACAAACTTTTTTAAGTATTTAAGGCCCACATACAACTATCTTAGTGTAAAGAAGGAGAAAATCAAGCAAAAGACACATTTTATGATCTTAAAGAACTTCATATATTGATGGAAAAAGAAAAAATACATAAATATTTAGAGGTAAGAGGGGGAACACAAAGCTTAAATTGTAAAATGGACCAAGATTAGTCATGGAATTCTTTTGGAAAAGCTGTATCTTGAACAACATTTTGAACCAAGTTCCAAATCTAAATATGTTGGAGAAAGCAGGCAGGGTGGGCTTTCCAGGGTTAACTGAAAAACACGGAATAAGAAAGAAGAGTAGAATAGGGAGGAAACAAGCCAAAGAGGTGGGCTCTGCAGCCTCTTCTCAGGCCTCACTTTATATTCTGTCCATCAGAAGAAAGTGATGGTCTTGAAGAGCAGAAGTTCAAAGTCACAAACACCTGGGGAAGGGTCTCAGAGACTGCAGGGAAACCCAGCGCCGCCTCATAAAGAGACAAGAACTGGATTCTCCAGTAAGCAGTGTGGTCATATTTTCATGAATACGGGTGCAATGATAAGAGTCAGGCATGTGAGTACGTTACTGTTCTTTACAGTTTACTGTTACAGGTTTAATTACTGTTCCACTTTCATATAAAATTTTGACCATTCTTCTTCCTGCTGATCATTAGGATTCCCACTATACAGAGACTGACCAGTTTATATTTTGGTCAACCAGCCTCTTACTTGTCAGCATTTCTCTGACCGCCTGGCCATTTGGAAACAAGTTTCTCCTAAGGCATACCCTGGAAGCCCTAGGGAGGGCAGCTCTGTCAAATCAGATGAAAGGCCCAGGTGCTGATCCTTCACTGCATTTGTACCAGCTGACTCCTCATCCCATCTTCAGACCCCTGTGGCTTGCCTTGTGGGTCTTGTATGGCCCAATGAGGGCACTATCTCATTTACATTTTCCTGGTCTTGACTTCTTCACAAACTCTACGGTTAGAATGCACCTACCTTTTCCCATTAATAGCTTAAGCTCCTGAAACCTTATCAGAGGGAAGGAAAATATTGCCTCTCCAGGCACATCGTTCACTTATGACTTGACCCAAGGCCTTTAGGTTTTGCAGAGTTCAAAACTTGGGATCCATCCAATCGAACAGATAAATGTGTGTTTGATCAAAGGGTAACAAAAGGGAAAAGAATAGAAATATTCAAGAGAGCTTCCAAACTGACAGGGAAATTAAAGAATGAAAAGTAATTTGATCAACCATAAAAATAAAAAATAAGGGGTAACATATTAAGATGTAAATATTAATTAAAATGGGTGGGATGAAACCAAGTATTTCAATTGCAACCCTGAATGTGACCAGATTGAATTTTCCTATTTAAAGACAGGTACTATTACTTTAGTGTTAAAAAAAATTTTTTTAAGCCTGAGCTACATACTATTTATAAGAAAACCACTTTCAACCATGGATTTTTTTTCTAAAAGGCTGAAAACAAAAGGGAGGGCAAAATAATACTAGGCATTCATAAACAAAAATAAATGGCAGAGGAAACATTAATATTATATAAGTTAAATTTAAGGTTCCAAGTACTAAACAAGACAAAGAGAGAATATGATGATAAAAGCTACAAGTTATAAAAGTCTTATCTTTCAAAAAAGAAAACATTCATAGATCTATATGCACAAAACAGCATAAACAAGAAAAATCTTTAGAAATGCAAATACATTTAAATATAATAGGAGATTTAAAAATATTTCTTTTAGAAGTAGGCTAAGTAAAAATAAGACAAACTAAGAAAAAAAGGATAAAATAATACAATAAACAACTCATAATAATGTAAATAGAGATATTTCAAATAGACAATCTTAGTTTTTTTCCTACATGTCCTTGACATATTTATAAAATCAGTTATGTAATGGCCACAAAAAGATGTCCTTAGAAAGAAATTTTAAAGTAGAGATTTTCAGGACACATTCTGTAATCATAATCCAATAAAATGAGGATAAAAAATAAAAAATACCCAGGCAATTCTACCTACTTGGAAATTAAAACCCACACTTCTAAATAACCCTTTGAAATGAAAGTGGCTACTAAAAATGGTGTAAAGTAGAACGCTCACATATTTCACAGACAGAGCCCTCTGTGAAGAGATAAGTAGTCATTCTTTATTCCCATCTGTTATTTCGATGTTTAGCTAAACAGTTACACTTACTCCTCCTATACATTGGTATGTGTCTGAGATTGATAGTTACAGTTTCATCCATTTATTGATGAATACTTTTAAAAGAAAATCAGTAATTCAATAAAAGAAAATCAGTAATTCAAGAACAAGTTAAATGGCTGCTCATTTAAACATAGAGTACGTGGTTAGTTTTGGTATTTTTAAGTACGTGACTTAATATAATTTTATACGTTGTTAGTCACATATATTCATATTAGCATTAATGATGCAAAACACTTAGGACAGGACACAGAACAGTGTGTCACACATCCAGAGGTATTTTAATACATGAGTTCCTACCTGCTTTGCCTCATAGAAAACCCTGCATCCTCCCCCTAACCCCTGCCACCAGTCCACATGTCCCTTCGCTTAATGTGCTCAAAAATTTACCATAGTTTTACCTCTTTCTACTGAGTCAGTTCCCATTACTCTCAATGGGCTCTTGGAGCCTGAACTTGAACATCTTCCCAAAAGCTGGAAATATAATAAAGAACTTTAGCTAAAACTAAGGGCAGTTAAAACTTTCTATGTAGTACTAGACTCAGGCTCCATCTTACCAAATGTGCCAGCTTCCTTCCTAACTGTTCTCCAGAAAAGAAAGAAAGAAAGAAAGAGAAAGAAAGAAAGAAAGAAAGAAAGAAAGAAAGAAAGAAAGAAAGAAAGAAAGAAAGAAAGAAAAGAAAAAACCACATAGCTGACCTTTATTTCCAGCTTGCTGATAAATCATCAGAAAGTGGAAATTCATGACCCTCTATTGCTCACCAGGTTCAGATGCTTGCTTTGGAGTCTTAAAGAACATGGGCTTCATGGAAGTTACATTCTAATAGGTGAGACAGAAAATAAGTAAACCAATAGTGATATAACAGAAGGTAGTGATAAAGTGCTATGGAAAACATACAAGATATATCAGGGAGGATCCAAGCAGGAAAGAAGTAGTCTGATACACAGTAGTCTAGATTTAATACGGAAAATCAGTTATGATGATGTTAGAAATGCTTAAAGAGCAAACAGGTGACAATGCAACAACCCAGAGATTTGCAATTGACCGTTAGGCTGAAGAATAAGGAAAAAAGCCCAGAGGACAAGACTATTTTGCAAATGCTGGAACCATGGAGAAGATGCAGCAATTGCTGGAGATATTACCCAAAATAGAGAAAAGGGAAGAAATCTCCTGGATTCTTCCCCTCCATCTTTTCTCCTCCCTTACCCCCCTCAACCCCAAAAGATGCTCTCTCACTCACCAAACTTAACTGGAAACCAATTGGTGAGGGAGGCTGGGCGATATAATTTGAAAGGGCCAACCTCGCCACACAGAGAGAAGCAAAGGTGGGGAGTGGGTCTGAGATGAAACAGACAAAACATCTGAAAATCTGGAGAAACGGTACCAGGAAGGGTGAAGAGCAAATGCAAAGACTCAGAAGAAAACTAGCTCAGCGTGGTCAAGGAGCATCGAGGAGGCTGGTGTGCATAGTATGGAGCAAAAAGGGTAAACCAGCAGCAGGAGAAAGAGAGAGAAGAGGCCAGAGCATGCAGGACCTTCTAGGCCATGGTCAGGAACTTAGGGTTGGTGCTAAATGTGATGGAAAACCATGGAAATGTTTGAGTAGTAGAGTCACATGAACTGATCAGCATGTGCGAAAAATTCCATTCACCTTGAAAACACAAGTAACCTCAGATGCTGGGGATGCATATGTTCCCAGGAATCTTTGCCATGTTTTAGCCCCCTGTCCTGTCCCTCTGATGCAGAATGTCCCACAAGACCCATCTGGAACTTGCAAATATTGGTACAGACCAATTATACTCTGGGCATAGTGTCCTTTCCAGAGCAGCTCTATCATCATTGTCTTTTCAAAACATTCAGGTAGAGGCAGGCTTGAGGGGACAGTGCCTGAACTGTCTGGGTCCTATTGGTGCTAGGGCTCTCTACTAGTTAGGATGGTCAGAAATGCTCCTAAAGAGGAACATAAGCCCTTGGAGGCGGGTGTGAGATTGTTTTCTTCTCTACAGGAATTCCAACTTCTGGGTTCACTCAGTTCTCTATAGTAAGCTAATTAGAGTAAAAATATGAAGTTTCATGTGTCACAAAATATTATTGTTCTCATGATTTTCTTCAACATTTAGCACTGTAAAAACCATCATTAGCACCATATAAAAACAAGCAGTGGGTAAGATTTGACTCATGGGTCTCAGTTTGCCAAACCCACTGCTCTGGAGTAAAGTCTCCCAGTGGACAAATCCTCCCAGCAGCTAGCTTAAATGTGAATGGAAAGCCAGAAATCACCAGACAGTTGAGTAAAATCTCTAACGGGAGAATCAGAAACCAAAATACAGAAATAACAAAAAGAGAACAAAGAGGAAACAAAACCAATGCAGAGAGCAGAAAGAAACCTACACTAAGGCACATTGGTCTTAAAAGGGACTCATGAAATAAAATAGAGGGAAAGTCATATAAAAAGGATCCACAACCAGAATGTCATTGGATTACTCAATATTAATTCTAGAAGTTAGAAAACAATGGAGTAATTCAAAATTTTTGAACAAGAATGCTTTCCAACCCAGCATTAATTCTCTCAATCAAGTGTGAGGCTAGAACAAAATCTCTTCAGTCAGTGGATCTAAGAGAGGGATTCCAATACAAAAGGGAAGTAATAGAAATTCTCAGACTAATGGTAAAATAAAACTCCTGGCAGCTGTGTAGGGATACCACGAGTCACCAAACTGCATAGGAACATGAACATATATTAGTACTAGAGCTTCCAGTTCTCGTGAAAATTAGGAATGGATTAGTGATATGTGTATAGATAACTAAGCAATCAAAGACCTGACAATTATTAACGGGGAAAACTATTCAAACAGGAAAGAAAATATAATAATAGTCTATCGCATGACTGAGCTAAGACTAAAAATCATACTCAGAGTAATACAAGCCCTGAATTTTGATCTCACTCAAAATTATGATATGATTCCATTAGGAAGATGGTCTGGGGCTGAGAAGAGAGGAAAGTGTGTTTAGGGTGTTTAGGACAGCATAAATTCTCATCATTTCCTAGTAAGCAGGAATTCAAAACAGAAAAATCATAACTTCTTGGTCTTTTCACTAAGATCAAGTGTAGTACCTGTTCTTATCAGTACAGCAGAAAAATCAACTAAAAGCAGTATAAACATGTAATTTAGAAATATAGTATAAATACTCGACAACTATACTGGGATACCAGTGGTTACTGCCGGGGACTGGGAAGGGAGGAGGAAGAGGAGACAGCTCCTTGTTACTTCTGGACAACTATTATAAGAATTGCAGAATTATAACCATCATCATTCTATGCATATGCACACAAAGCTATGCACACGTGCAGCATTGATGAAAATGAAAATTCCCACAGGGGAGATCATGTTGGTTGCTCTACACAGAACTGATAGGAAGGGGCAAGTGTGAAAGCAGGAAAACCAGTCAGGATTATGTCGAAGCAGAAGATGGTAGCAACGGAGATAAGAGTTGACAGATTCAAATGTACTTTGGAGGTTGACACAGCCACATTTGGTAATGGGTTGACTACAGCCAAGAAACAGAGCTGTCGAAGACAATTCCCAGGTTTCTGGCATGAGCAACACATGGAGGTAGCATTTAATGAACTGTGAAATGTGTTAAAGTTGAGGATCACATGAAACTTTCAACTCTAATGTGAGAAAATAACCTCCCAAGACTGTATTTTAATGGTGACCAGCTTCTCTGGTGCGCATAGGAATTTCTTCTTCCTCTATGTATGAATCTAATTCTGGAAAACTCCTGTAAGATTAAATTTCCCAAGTAGCAAGGTGAGTCACTTTGTCATTACTCAGAGACAACTGTAGAAGTGGTACATCCTGGGGTTGTCAGGGTACCACCGACACAGTGCTGTCATCCTGCCTTACACTTTGTACCAGCCCTCTATTTACGAACGACAAGGAAAAATGCATAAAGAGTGGCCGTGATTTGCTGAAGATATATTAATCTTGTTACTGAGCAAGTTATTGCTGCTTTCATTTGATTTAGCAAATTATTTTAGCATAAACCTACTACTAGAACCTAATAAACTGAATGGAAACATTTAAATAGACTCCAAACTTAGCTAGAAGCCAATATTCCCTAAAATCTTCATGTGGAAAAGAGCAGCACTTCTGATAAATACCTAACTTTTTTTCGCCCCCACAGAGAGAGAGATCACAAATAGGCAGAGAGGCAGGCAGAGAGAGAGGGGGAAGCAGGCTCCCCGCTGAGCAGAGAGCCTGATGCGGGGTTCGATCCCAAGACCCCGAGATCATGACCTGAGCCGAAGGCAGAGGCTTTAAGCCACTGAGCCACCCAGGCATCCCTGATAAATACCTATCTTAAGCAAGCTTCCCAGAAATACTTTTGGGGGGCATTTTGCAGTAAAGACCCTCACTCTTCCACGCCAATGTTCTGTAGTAACCCCCGAATCACATCCAAGTAAACCAGATGCTGCGTGTCTGAGTACCAGTCAAGGACAGAAGACACAGCTTTAGGTGAAAATCGGAAAGGAAACCAAAGGAAAGAAGCTACTTAGCCAGAAATCCTATGTAGAAAAAGAGCCCTATGAGGAAAGACAAGCCAAGTAATTCCATGCATCAAGCTGACGTCTTCCTGAAGCCAGCCTCTACCTGGCTACACATGCAAGCCGCATCACCCTTGACCAGGAGTGGAGAGAGAAGGAGGTGACACTGAGGTCAGCATTGGTTTTCTTTTTCAGACCTTGTTTGGCCAGCACGAAGGCTGTGTGACGACTCTGGCCCCCACAGGAAGGAGCATAGAGCCAATCTGAGAGCTACTCAGCTGCTGAACAGGTACCAGCCTGCCAGGCCTTTATTACTTCTTACACAAACAATTCTAAATACCGCAACTGCTAGAGAAGTGATAAGCTCCAGTAGGTTAGGGTGGTTAGCATTCCTTTCCTGCTTTCCCGGAAGCCTTTTTCCCCAGCACTTGGGCTTTCTGGGCTGGGCTCCGGATCAAGTCCGTAAAAAACAAAGACTCTTGTTCAACAATTAGCTAGACAGTGTCTTTTTGTGAGGTGCTTCTCCATATGTATATTTCCACCTTAGCAGCATTATCCAGTGACCTTTAGCACTGGAATAGACCTTGTTTTATGTCTTTCTAAATCTACCCGATCAACTCTTTTTGTTCTAAATTTATAGGACATATTTGGTTAAGCAATTCACCTGGTCTTGTCTAGTTTTGTCATTATATTGTTGGTTTATTGTTCCTGATTGGCATATCTTAGCCAAGAATGGGAAAAGGAGTGTGACAGGCACACACTACAAACACATACACACACACACACACACACACACACACACACATTCACGTGCACTCCTACAGTACTTGCTAAAGCAGGTGAAAGTTTTATATTGGAGCAGATATTTTAAAGACAGCCTTCCATTGAAAATGAGTCATTTTTATTAGCAGTCAAACAACATAGTTAATTTAGAATATTTTGATGATTAATTTAAAAATGCTAATAGTATTCAGATAAGAGGACCACATAGTATAATTGAGGTCTAAATAAGCACTCGAAGGCCTAGGGTAATTCAGAAGGATACACCTGAGCTTATTCTGCTAAAGGATATTTGAGAGTGTCCTGGTAACTGATGAACTTTTGCATCACTTAGAAACAGACTCAGTTTCTTCTTCTATCAAACGGCAAGAAATCTTCCTACCAGCCTGATGGGACTTCAGTAAAGATTTATGTCCAGGAAGTTAATGAATTCCTTTTAAATATGGACAGTAGATTTCAAAATAAAGATAGGTTAAGTGTAACCTATTGAATGGATTCTGCTAAAGCAAAGGTTATGCAGATGATAGAAGGCAGTATCCTAAAACACTAAATATATGTGTTCATTTGGACTACACATATATTAATAATCATTGAGCAAATTATTAAATTAATCTCATCTTTTAGATTAGTGCTTTCCCCAGATTGGCCAAAATCACCCAGGGACTTTTAAAAAACCACAGATTCCCTGGTCTTACTCCAAACAGCAATGTCCAGGATTAAAATCTGGGCATGTATTTTTAGAAAAAGCCTCAATGATTCTGAGACAGGTTTGGAATCACTGGCTTAAAGAAGCCAAGATAACTGGCTCTTTATTTGTTGTGTCTGCCTACTTTGCCTGTCTGAAAAGTCAATATACCTGTCACATGGCGATCAGTAATGTATATGGTTGAATTAGTCAATTATTCATGCAAAAATTTCCTAAAATGGAGACTTGGAGAGACCATTAATAGTTCCCAAGCACTGAAACATTGCTGGAGAACATTCCCTTGATCTCCTCGTTCAGCCCCAATCTGCTAAATTTAACTTACTGTCAAGACATAAGGAGTCTGGGCAAATAGTTTAAAAATCCATTGGCTAATTTAACGTAGCTTTGTTAATAATTTTTTGAATAATAGTTTGGTCAATTTTTGTATAGACATTTTCCACTCTTTCCTTCCCCAGTCTACATGTATCAGACTCTCCTCCATTGTTTGTGGTTTCATTGCCTGAAGAGGGGTGAAGGGGGGTGAAGACAGAGGAAGACCCTCTCCCTGAGGATTTCCGAAGGTCTAACCCCTTAGAATTTACAAGACTTGAGAGAGGGCAAAGGGGACACAAGTTTTGGAAGAAAAAACAGAGCAGTCTGGAAATGTTGGCAGGAAAAAGAGGTTACCTGCCAAAATAGTAAACATTCTCCCAGAGCCAGGAGAGGAAATGGGGAAGGCAGTACCCCAGGGTCCATCAGAGCCTTAACCATGGCCGTTTGATCTACCAGGAAAAGGATTCAGAGGTTCCTGCCTCCTACAAAGTACCTGAGTCCCAAGCATGGTGTTCAAACAGCAGAGACTTCCAGGCCTGGAGAGTCAAGTAAACAGGAACAGAAGCCTGCTCACTTTATGCATCCAGAAGACCAGAGACCAGATGCCCTGCCACCCCACCCTGACACCTTCACAGTATAAGGACCTGTATTTGTTTCCTAGTAAATTACCACAGGTAACCTAGAATGAAAGACATTTATTGTCTCACAGTTCTTAAGGCTGGCAGTCCAAAATCAAGATGTCAGCAGGACCATGCTCCCTCTGAAACCTATAAGGGAGAATCATTCCCTGCCTCTTCCAGCTTCTGGTGGTACTGGCAATCCTCGCTGTCCTGTGATTTATAGATGTAACACTCCAGTCCCTGCCCCCATCACCTCATGGCTGTCTTCTGCCAGCATGTTTCTTTTCTCTTCTTATAAGAACCCCAGTTATATTGGATTAAGGGCCCATATAACTCCAGTCTAATTTCATCTTAGCTAATTATGCTGATGATGACCCTATTTTCAAGTAAGGTCACATTCTGAGGTACTACAGGTTAGAACTTCAACATAGCTTTTGGGGGCAAACAATTCAACACTTCCCCCAACCCCAGAGTGAGAAGGAACTCCAAGAATTCTTGAGGTGAGACACTCCATAGTATCTTCTGATAACTGATGACATGGACATGGACACCAGGGCATGGACACCAAACTGAGCCAATGGAGAGAAAACTTAGAGTAAAAACATGTCTTGTATACTTGAGCTTATAGACAACATCATGTGCACTATGATTTTCACTCAAATGTTTAATATGTATATTGAGAGCTTCATAGCTTAACAATCTGCTGTGTACAATAAATCTGAGACTTCTCTGCAAAGTTCCCTAACTCCACCCTCAGTGTTTGATACAGTGTAAGTACCTATCAAATATGAAATAAATGAATAAACATATCATTGAGGATTCAATAGAAGACATACTGTTTACTAAATATTAATACAACCTGATATTTTTCTCTGAAGATATCAAAACCACTTATAATAGTCAGTTTCTACTTTGATTTCTGAACCTGATGTTACTTTAAAAAGCACTGCAGTTTAAAAAATTGGTTTCATTTAGGATCTTCTTTATAATTTTTATAGTCACGTTTTCCATGTTTATTTTTTTTTCTCCTTCAAAAAGCAGATCACTGGAGAGTTGCAATCCCTCTAAAAATTCTAAATGCAGGTACAACATTTAAAGCTTGTTTGATTAAAATCATTCCTTAGAACAGTGGCTTTTCGAAAAGGTTAATTTTCTTCTAATGTAGTCAGATTTTTAAATCAGAATGCTAGTGCTCCAGTAGCTATATTTATTTCAGAAATGTCAACCAAAAATTCAGACTCTAATAACCATCTAGGAAAATAATAGTTACAGAAACCATGTCACTCTTGAATTATAGCAAAAAGAAGGCTCAATATATTATATAGAAACATTTTTTAAAGATAGGAATTTGATTTAACTGACATAACGTATTTAGTGACCTTGTTTCATGGATAAAAATAGGCAAACTTTCCCCTGTGTCCTTCTCATCTTTTTGAGGAAGAAACATAAGAATAAAGTCAGATGTTTGCATTGTTGGGTTTGAGCTCCCCTACAGAGGGCATTTCAAGCTTTTTCATAGCCCCTGAATTCAGAATAAAAGATTTATTTAAAAAAAAATACTCTGTGTGTGTGTGTGTGTGTGTGTGTGTGTGTGTGTGTGTGTGTTCAGGAAAGAAATGTTTGAGTTAACATCAATCTGAGAGACACAAACCCCCTGATCTCTTGCCATGAAGGAGTAATCACCTTTGATGTTACTGTAAAAGATTTCCAGCTGTTCAAAAACAATTCAAGGCCATCAAACTAGTTTAAAAAATTAAATCCTTATTTTTGAAGTCATAAACATAGATGGAAACTATAACCCGCAAATAGATGTGAGTTTAATTTTTGGTATCTGCTCAATCATACCCATCTTACCACTACCTTCCACGTGTTTTACTATCATTATGTTAGGGTTTGTTTGTTTCTTTGATTGTTTGTTTGTTTGTTTGTTTTAAGATTTTATTTATTTATTTATTTATTTATTTATTTATTTATTTGACAGAGAGAGAGAGAGAGAGTACCAGCAAGGTGAACAGCAGGCAGAGGGAGAAGCAAGCTCCCTGATGAGCAGGGAGCCCAATACAGGGCTCAATCCCTGGGGCCTGGGATCATGACCTGAGCTGAAGGCAGATGCTTAACTAACTGAGCCACCCATGTGCCCTTCATTTTGTTAGGATTTGAATTACTTTAGAATCACAGAAACATAAGTTAGAGAAGTCATTTATTCATCCCTATTTCTTTAAGCTGAAGTCTTCTTAAATTATCCTTAGGTATTGAGGCAGGAAGGCTTCCTAAATCACCATGTATGTGTATTTTCTTTTGAGAGTGCAGTGTTTTGGGGGAATTATGAAAGTATAGTTTAGAAGTCTTAACAAATTCTTTGCCTCCCAATGTTGCCTGGACAAGAAGATAGGAGAGGAACCTACACAATTTGACCTGTTCTTGATAGAACACCAGAAGAAATGCTAGTGCCTCAGCTTCTACTCAATTCTATTTGGCTTAAAGAAATGAGATAGATTAAAAGATAAAATAGTGTTGTCGGGAAAAAAATTATGGTGCTAAATCAGAGCAGAGTTCCACAAGAACCCAATTACTACATCAGTTTGATGACCAAGGCCGTCCCTTTCAGCAAAGTAAAGAGACTCCAGAACCAATCAAAAACTCTCATTTACCTCAGTCTTGTTTTGGTCATGACTATGAACTTGATTCAATGCCTGAGTTATAGACTAACCCCTAATGAAGTTCTGATAGAAAGGAGGTAGTTGTGGCTACTATACTACTCCCACTGTGAAGAGAATTTAAGAAAAATCCATATTTAGAATATCTTAATGTTAAGCTAAATCTTCTTCAAACTTTTTTGAAATAAAAAACTTTGGAAAGGGGGAGGACTGGAGTGAGATAAACTTTTTGAAGTAGAACTATGAGGACAGATTTGAAAATGGACTTAGTATTAGCCATCTATCTATTTAAAAAATATGTTAGATACTAAGAGCTCCCAGATACTATGCTAAGTGTTGGGTATACAAAGATGAAGCCTTAATGTTTCAGAAAACTCAATGTTTAGCAGAATTTGACAATGAAAGGAATGAAGTACTAATACCTACCGCAATGTGGATAAACATTAAAAACACATTAAGTGAAAGAAACCAATCATAAAAGACCACAAATTGTATGATTTGATTGCATTTATATGAAAGGTTCAAAATAGACAAATATATACAAGTGGAAATTAGATTATTGACAGCAGTAACAGAAGGAAATGGAAAATGAGGATTTCCTGATAATGGATAGAGGGTTTTTTGAGGGGTGATAGTGTACATTGCAGTGATGGTTAAACAATTCTGTGATTATACTAAAAAAAGCGAATTGTACACTTAAATACGTAAATTTTATAGAATTTAAATTATATCCCAATAAAGATGTTTACAAACATCGGTAGAGACAGACACATTCTTAAAGTGATATAAATGGCATTATTCTCTTTAAGCTACAAGTAATGAAAAAAATAAGATGCATTGAGAAAGGGGCAATTAATTTCAAATATATGAGATTGATAGTCACTGAATAATGAGCGCATGGTTATATCAGGACACTTCTCTATGATTAACTCAAAAATAAACTCTACACATGATATAATTTAGTGTTTCAGTACTAATATGACACTGAACACTCCCACATAAGGACAGAAGATTGAACCCATAAAATTATCTCTAAGCATCACACAAACTTAAGTTATATATGTTTTAAAAAGTTAAAAAATCACAAAGTTCAAAAAAGGACAAGAAGTGATAACCCTGGAGGAAAGACATGAGCACAATGTTGGACTTACTGGCGGCAACACTGAAAGATGAAAGGCAATAGATCATGCTTTCAAAACTCTGTGCAACAATGATTTCCAAATTAAAGTTCTATACCTAGCCAAGCTATCACTCAAGCTTGAAGCCAGAAATAGACATGTCAAAAATGTATTCTGATAAACCCCTCCCCAGGAAGCTAATGAAGGATGGCCTATAAGGAAGGAAGGAAATAAATAAATAAATAAATAAATAGGAAATCATAATCTCCAATCCAAGACAAAGAACAGATTTCCCATTATGATAACTGTTCAGGCAACTAAAAACAGCCAACCCAGATAGGAACATGAAATTGAGGATTCCAAGAGAGAGATCCTGGGAATGATGTGGTCAGCGATGAAACTGACAGATTATTTAATGTGTTTGACCATATGGGGAAGGATTTTATGGCTTTTTCTGAATTAGAGATACAACAATTTTTTAAATGAGCCTGGTGGTAGGTATTGAGGAGGGCATGTACTGCATGGAGCACTGGGTGTGGTACATGAACAATGAATCTTGTAACACTGAAAAAATAAAATAAAAGTATTTGGGGAAAAAATTTTTAAAAAATGAAAAAATGAGGCAATTATAAACTGTAATAAAAAAGTTGTATGAGAAAGGAAGTGTGACCGTAATACACTATTTAGTGAGCAGTGAACAACATTTATAAAAATACTTATTTTCAATATTTAGTTTGCCTCAATATTTAGTTTGCCAAAAATTAAAATTATATTAAAAAGAAGAAGGTAAGAATTAGCAGAGTTGGGGATAATAAGAGAGTTAAATTCTCAACTTGCAAGAACTAAAAAAAAAATCAAGCAATATTCTTCATATATATTGAATTAAGTAGTTCAACAAAAAGCTGTAAGAGCTAAATGTGGTTACCTCTAGGTAATGAAACTCAGAGAATGGTGGAGCAGAAGACTATTATTTTTTACCATAGTCTTGTAATGATATTTGACATTTTTAACTTTGTAGATGTACTTTTCCATACAAACTAATACTTGAACAAATACACTCAAGTACTGAAAATACTGCCAAGTCAAGGACATGTACAGGGAAGTGACATGTTTTATTCTTCTTTGAGGTTTCCTTATAGCACTAAACAGTGCCTTGAATATATTAGGAGCTCAATAATTATATACTGTTTAATAATGACCACCATTAGCTATTTCAGTGGATTTGGCAGTGGGTCCTGTGGGATATAATCTGAAATCTAATTTTCTCTTTACAGAAAGGATCTAGAGGTCAAAATGTGCTGTGCTGTCCTTTGTCTCAATATTGGAAAGAGAAGTTAGATGTAACTAGAGGAAAACAGCTGATCTTATTTCCTGTACAATGCCTGGCAAACTGTAAAGTGCTCAATTAACCAAAAATTTTTATTTTAGTCTAACTTAAAGAATCAATAATATAAACCAGGTACTTCTATTTTTCACACTTTTTATGCCCCCTAGAACTTTGGATCCTGTTGCCAAGTCTTTCAAAAGGATTCTCTCCTACCTTCAAAATCATTTGATTTAAGATGTATTTGTTAAGAAGCTATGAAAGATGGCAAATACATGGGTCTCATATCACCTCTCTCCCGCCCAAGACAGGTATTGCCATCTAAAGGACATGCTCATCTGGAAGAGATGGCATGGCATATTCAGGGACAGGGAAGTTGACTGCCTTATCTGGAGTAGGTTTATACATTACATAGTGGGAGACAAAACTCATCAGCAAAGCAAGAACAGGATGCTGAGATTTGGATAAATAGTCAAAGAATTTGAATGGTATTCATTGAGAGTGGTAAACCTTATTGAACTGGAAAGCAGAGTAATAAATGATAAATACACAGCTAAGAGGTTCTTAAATTCTATTTATGAAAACTTTCATTCAATGGATAGTAGAAATAAAACAGAAATAGAAAATAGATTATTAAGGCAGAAGAGAATTTAGTGAATTACTAAATGTAAGAACTAAGGAGAAGGCAGTATTATAGATAATGACTACTAATATAACTAATTTTTTTAAGCTTATACTATGGTACCTGGTTGCTGTACTAAGACTTTTCCATTTTTTACTCATTAAATCCATTCAAGAGGACTTTATCATCACCATCATCATTCTATACTCCAGTTGAGGAAACTGATAGAAAATGAAGTAACTTGCCCAGAGTCCCACACCAATAAGTGATTAGATCCAAGTCTTAAAACAATCAATCTATTTCCTGGAATGGAGAATTTAGGAAAGCAGATTGGATATCCAAATGGAAAGGACTAGTAAGTAGACAGAAGTACAGAACATATTTTATGTGAGAAATTAGAGATTAAAACATTAAGAGGGAGTCACTACCATTTTTAAAAAAAAAAAGATTTTATTTATTTATTTATTTATTTATTTATTTATTTGGCAGTGGGGAGAGAGAGAGATCACAAGAAGGCAGAGGGGCAGGCACAGAGAGAGGGGGGAGCAGGCTCCCTGCTGAGCAGAGAACCCGACGCGGGGCTCGATCCCAGGACCCTGAGACCATGACCCGAGCCGAAGGCAGAGGCTTTAACCCACTGAGCCACCCAGGCGCCCCGGGAGTCACTACTATTTTGATAAAAGTACTAATTTTGAAAATGGATGGGTACAGGGATAAGAACAAAGCCTTGAGTCAATGACTTAAATGAGAAAAGGGAGCCAGCTAAGGAGAAAGGGAAGAGTTGAAGAGGTGAAGAAAGGATCCCATGTTCCAGTCAGAGCCTTGAACACATGTTTAAGGAAAGAAGATAATAAACAGAGCCAAAGGCCCATGAGAGATTTAATAACCAAGACAGTGGTAATAACCAAGACAGTGATAAAGGGCTGTTAGAAAAACACAGAAAAAAAATCATGTCAGTTGTTCACTAAGAATGGAAACCAGATCACCAAGGATTCACCTGAGAGCAGGTGATGAAGAAATTAACACAATCTGCCTATTCAGGAATTCATCAGAGAAAGGTGGTAGTCCGGATGCAGTTATTCAGAAAACAATGACGTAAAGTCAAGCTCTATATTCCAAGGTAGGGAAAAACCTAGGCCTGGTTAAGGCAGAAAATACATAGAGGTTTTTTTTTCATGAAGTCAATCTTAACTGTGAAGAATACACCTGAAAACACTGAGAAATCCATTAAACTTATCTCTACAAATATAGTAGTCAGCCAGCATGTCATTCCTTCCAGATAACCCTGGGCCCAAAGCCAGGTAAGTGCATTCTTAAGAAACTCACTAAGAAGTGATGTGCCTCCACACTCTGCGACTCATCTGGGAAAGAAATGCTTGCCAAAAGGGGCCTTTTGAGCATTCAGCAGAGGTAGCTGATTCTGCCAGCTCAGGATCAAAGCCAAGAAGCTCACTCCTGGGACCAGAGCAAGGTCAGTGAGGAAACGAGTGTCTGGGTGGGGTAGGGAATGGATCAAATGGAACACTCAAGAGGCAGACATTTCACAGACGTTTGAGTGGGTGTTCATGTCATCACTTGGCAAAGCTCGTAGCAGAGTCAAGACCCAAGTGACTGTCTGTCTCCACTGAATAGGCCAGTGACTGCCTTGCATGACAAACAGTCCTGCTATCAATGCCCCTTATACCCGTTAAACCAGTTGAAATAAAAGGGCAAAAGCTTGTAATCAGTCTAGGGTGCAGGAGATACACACAAGTTAGTGCCTTCCAGATTCCTAAGCCTCCTACATACCTGTAAGGTAAAAGGCGAAACAAATGCACATTTCTCTTTGGAAGAACTTGGAAAAATCAAAGTCTCATGCTCTGGAATTCCTAGCATGACAGTAGCAGAAGTTAGACTAGAATCCAGCATTCTTTTCTCCCTTGTTAGAGATGTTCTTATTAACTATGCTAATTCTCTGCTCTCTCTGAGTGACCCCCAATGCAGCCAATTTGGTTATTTGACATGTATTGTATTTTCAATTTGAATCAGAAGCTACTAATCCTGACTTAAATCCTTAGGCAGTAAGTTTGTCCTTTCTGGGCAGGGTGCTAAAAGTCCTCACCTTTTTTGAATGCTCAGAGCTAACAATTAACTTTTCATCTTTATGTCTACATCAAATCTGCCAAAAGGAAAAATCAAAAACATCCTCCCTGAAACACAAAATCCAAAAGCCGAACAACATCTTAAGAATTAATCTCTATGCTTTATTCTTTGGCTGGCAGGTTAAAAACTGAATTTGCATAAATCCATAGCAGTCTGCCCTCTCTTGTTTATAAGAATAAAAGAGGTCTTCACAGGCTGAAGGGGAGGGCTGGCTCTGCTGTTACAAGTCGTGAAAAATGGCACGAGGGCGAGTGCAATGGAGCTCTTTAACTAAGAGCCTGGGGGTAATTTTAAGACAAACTACCTAGGGGTTGATACAAGGATGAGAAAAGGCTGACTACCACCCACTGGTAAACCTTAGGGGAAGGGGAAGGAAAAATAAGGTTGAAGTTCAGGTGGGAAGTTTATCTGGGATAAACCTACTGGTTCAAGTCTACAACTCCTCTAATCTCCAATAAGTTGTTCACCTGCTCACTCCACCCCACATAATATATCCTAGGCTGGTAGGTACCCATATGGCTAACACTGGCGTCTATGCTGACTGGCTGATGCCATGTCATACCTCATGAGACATTTTAAGATTACCCCTGGGTAAATCCCAAATTAGATTCATCATCTCCTCTTAAAAGTTAAGCTCGTTACCTCCCTTCCTAAAATTGTTCCTTCTTAGGTACTTTCTTTCCCTCATGCCACATCCACATTCTTAATCACCCAGTTAGCTTCAGTCAGCTTTTGACTCCTGCTCTACATTAGTCTGCCTCTGTTCCAAATCCAAGCAGTTTTCAAGTGCAATGGATTTGTGTGATATCTTGAGATTCTGCAGGGTACCACCAATTATATACCAGAGAGTCAGGAAGATCAGACTGGGCATCACTCATGACCACTGGTATGTGGTTGGGGAGTTGGGTCATCCTGTGTCTAAATCAAGGGACACTTGGAAGTTGTCACATGGTTGATCATGTGAGTCATAGTTGGTCTATCAACGAGTAGCAGTGCTGACACTGGCAGATTTCAGGCAGGTCTCGATGGCAGGGGAAGGGTGAAATAAGACAACATAGACAAATGGCCCTTAAATGTGAACTGTATGGCTAAACCATTAGCACAAGAGAAACTCAGAAACAGGGGCTAAGGCAGGACTTCAGTTGTAAGAACTGTGTTATGAAGGAAGGAGGTAGTGCTGAAGAATAAAATTGAGTAAGAACCAGGAATCTTCAATTGTCAGAATTTAACCTTTTGGTAAATGTTTATCAGCTACCTACTATGGACCATCACAGTGGACATTGGAAAGGAGTTTAAATGTAAGGGCAATTCAGTATGATAAGTTCCAAATCCAGAGTCAAATAAGGTTCAGAAGAGTCCAAAGGAGGTGATAGTCAGCTGTACCACCTGGAAGTGTTATGCAAGGGTACACAGAGGAAATGGTGTTCAAGTAGGTTCTTGAAGTACAAGTAAGCCCCAGTAATGTGGAGACAGAACTTCAGACAGAGAGCGTGGCAAAGGTGCTAAAAATGGGTGCCTAGAAAACTGTAAGGCATTCATGTCCATTGCATTGACAGAAAGCGTGGCAATGGGTGTAGCCATCAGACCATGTGGTTGAGGTTGGATAAGCATCTCTGGCACCTGATTGGAAGTGGCCCTGGCTGTTCAAGCAGAGCTGGACTCAAGTAAAAAATTTAGATGAGGTAGAATGGAATGCAAGACCTAAGATATCCTGAGCTTCTGCACCTATCTCCACTCCTTTCTCTTGGACACCACCCTAATTCAACCCACTAAAACCTCTCAAGTTTGTCTAAACCAATGTAGTGTTCTCCAACCAGCTTCCCCAATTAGATGCTTCCATTCCTTTCCATCTACCCTACAAAATATTGCCTTCTTAATCTCCCTAATGCACAACTTTGAACATGCTCTTCTCCTGAAAAAAAATTCTTTCAATGGCTCCCTATTGCTTGAAGAATCAAGATCCCTATTTCCATTTTATATTTGAAGGACTACTGTAGGGCTCAATTAACTGTTTACTTAGTTCACATTATAAAAATAACATAAAAATTTCTACAATGCAAAGTTGTCATTGACAATGGAGGTGATGGATGGGAAATAGAAGTACAATTAGGTAGAGCAGAAAATACAGGCTTCTTAGCCCTCATCTTCCTCTGCCCTCCCATCCCTTTGCATTTTTTTCTCCCTCAGTATTTGGAAGAAGGAACATAGAGCCAAAGAGCCACAGCTGATGTGATAACATCTTTGTAGCTTTTGTCATACAGTGTCCTCTGTGACATTACCTTGTTTTTTTGGTTTGTTCAATGACTTACCTCTTATACTTTCTAAATACAATGAGTACCTATCAGTGTGATTTTCTTAATGCTGAATTTATTTTCTTTTCTTTTGTATGCCTGTGGAAAGAAATACGTTTTGCTTGCAAACTTCACAGGCACATAAAATAAAAATAGATTTAGAAAAGTATCATGATAAAATGGAGGAAATGAAAGAGTTTAACTACTATTTTCATAATGTCAGCATTTAAGCTCTTGAGGCCATAAGTCCAAAATGGTAAGAAATTACTAATTCCAAAACCTTCACTTTTGTTTGAATGTTAAATGTCCTATACGCAAACGGTAACTGCAATAATGCGTGGTTATAGAAAGTCAAAGTTATCTGCACAAAAGGGGATTAGTCTAAATAAAAAGGAATTTTTGCTAAAATAAAAATTTAAAAAAAGTGGATAGGCAAGATCAACACACCCTCTAATTAATGTTTTATAAATGGCTCCTGTAAGTTTCCAAAAATAGAATTGCATCACTTTTCAGTTACTACCTTGTTCATAAACATAAATCCCCTTTCATCACAGTGTAGTCTGAGGACATGGGCTCAATTTTAGATAATTCTTGTAACAGTGAAAACAGTTTATATAAAGGAAAAGACCTTTATAAGTGATGTCGCTTGCAAAGGACATGAATGCCCTCTGTCTGCTAATAGTTTGCTTTTAAATTCTATCCCACAAGTGTGACTGAAGAGACTATAATTTGTATAGGTTATATTTAAAGAAATAAACTTCCCCAAACATCTACCTATCCAAAAACCTAAAAGCTCTAAAAGACCATCACTGGCCCCAAACTTGAGACTTTATTACAAATGACCCCAGGAAACTGGCACAGGAAGGAAGCAGGGTCAGCCTGTTTGATCAAGGATGGCAGAGCCAATTTGCATGGCTTCCACCAGACAGACGTGTTTCCAAGTGCAGCTGACCACAGTCTGCTGTCCGCAGCCTCAGGAAGAGCTCAAACAGCGTGGCTTACTCTGCCTTGGAAGTAGTCAGTCACAACCCCAGGGGTTCTTTTCTAGAAAACCGGAACACCAATCGGGTTGCTCTGGGCTGCAAGGAACATTAATAGTGACTGAAACAAAAGAGCGGCTTTCATCTCACAGAACAAGCTGTCCTGAAGCAGGGCCAGTTCCACAGTTGAAGCCAGAACTCCGTAATGTCACTGAGGACCCAGGTTCTTCTCATCTTTCCCTTCTCCTTCCTCAGAGTTTTACTTTTGTCCTAGTTCTTTTCCTCTAGTGATTACAAAATGGCTGCCTTGGTTCCAGCGTACTGTATCTTCACATAATCACTCCACAATGTAGAAGACAGACTTTCCATGCCTCTCTTTTTATCTTGAAGAAAGTCCTTTGCCAGAAGACTCCTGTTGAATCACTGCCGGCTGACTTGGATATATGCTGGAGCTCTACCTATAAAGGGAGAAGGTAATATTGGTCATCTCTTTGTCTTTGATTCTTACCTGTCAAAGTCTGACGGCAAGATAGAAGTGGAGAAGCAGGCAGCAGGAGCAGCTAGGGGACGCAACTGGGTGGACAGCCCCAGTATGTATCACAAGCAGAAAATTAACTGCTTTTAATGGCAGCTCTTTTTCAACATAAACATTTAAAATATGCTCCTTTGTACTTACATATAGCATCCCTTACCAGCATACATCGCTATGTTTGCACAGTTAGGTAATTCCTGAGAGGGCATTACCACATTCCAGATGATGAGGATGATAAATGCAAAACATACTGGCATTTGCAAAGTATATTTCTAAGTAATGGTCAATAAAACTGGGTATTTCTGAATGGTTGACTTTTTCCCCCTTAGATATCAATTAATTTCTTCAGATATATAAACTGTAAGAATCAATGTCCTAATCTGAAAGAAATGGGTATAGCATGGATAACATTTGGAGACATATATACACACCTTGGAGATATATATATATATATATATATATATATATATATATATATATTTATATTTACATATCTTGGAGATATTTATATATATATAAAGAAATGGGTATAGTATGAGTAACACTTGGATATATATACACATATATATTCAAAATGGATTGTTTTCTGAGAATTATTTATTTATAAACTTGGATAAAGAAGGATTGATTGATTATGTCAATTTATTGAGTCTGTCCTCAAGGGCTGAGTTTGCCTGAGGGCTGGTGTAGGAGGGCCCCAGTCAGTCTTTGGGAGAAAAGGTAAGATAATCACCATACCATTTCACTGGGTTCTGTCAATACTAGATTTTCCAGAACTACAGTACTATTAAGCTCAATGGCACAAAAAGTTAGTCAACATTTTCTGCAGGAGTATCGTGCTGGCATTCATAACCCACTTTTAATATGAAAGATAGGTTCATAAAAGAAGAATATTCATTTGCCTGTTTTAGGAATTTTGAAACTACAGTGAATTATTTTATTTACTCAAGAAGTAGACCCATGCAAGCAAATGGCCGTTAGAACATGTGACTTGACAGGCCCAAAGAACTTCCTCTTCACTCCCTAACCTTACCCCCTACCCCTTCTTACCTACAAACATTAGTCCCCTGGGGCACCTGGGTGGCTCAGGTATGATCGGTTCCTGGGAGCCGGCCCAGAACAAGTGATAGAAAGATGGAGCCTTCACCAAGTGCGGAGCTGGGACCAAGAGCAGGAGCACAAATATATGGATATGTATTTGAATAAGTGTTCTCTAAAGGCCCGGGAGCTTGTTAGATGCTCAGAAGTGTGGGGTCTCACCCAGACCCACTGAGTCAGGATTTGCATTGTAACAAACCCTCAGGGAATTCCTGCACAGGTTTAAATCTCGGGAAATGCTGCTCTAGGATGCAGGGCGGTATCTTCAAAGAAGAAACCTTGGTCTTTGCGTCTGTGCTTGGAGCCCTAACTTCTAGGGGCTGTAAATGCTGAAAGTGAGGGAAAGGTTAGGTGAACGGGACAGGCAAGCCCAAGCGACAGAAGAAGTTACCAAGAGGGTAACAGTGACGATCATGGTGATTGCTAACCTTAATTACACTCTGACCATGGCAGAGTAAGCCTTCTCATGCATTGTTTCTCATCTTCATAATAACCCCGCAATGCAAGATAGCATAAGGAGATGGAAGTTCAGGGAGGTTAGGTGACTGACCTCAGCTTCTATAGCCAGCAATTGATGAAATCTGCATCGACTCCTGGGCTTTAGAATTAGAGTTCAAATTCTCTGTCTCATACTAGATGCAAAACTTTGCCAGGTAAGTTCCCTCTCTGTGCTTCTTTTCCTCCTCTGGGAAATTGAGGTAAGAAGACTTATTTAGCTTCTAGGGTACTGTGAGGTTGGAAGAGTATATCCATATCCATATATTCGTATGACTAGAGGTGGTTACCTTTGCATAATATGTAATACATGTGCACTAAATAGTACTAGCATATACTGTCATTACTACTAAGAAGGAAGTCTCCAAAAACTAAGCAACTTCTTCACAATTTTTCCACATTAGCCCTAATTTCATTCAGCATGTGGAATAGTGCACAGTGAAAAGTGCACCCGTGTGTACAATAGGGTCCTCGCCCCAGTCAGCCTTCACTTCTCTGATGAATCTTCATCCACTAGGAAAGCCAGTCAGTGGTTCTTTTTTTTTTTTTTTAAGATTTTATTTATTTGACAGAGAGAGAGATCACAAGTAGGTAGAGAGGCAGGCAAAGAGAGAGAGGGGGAAGCAGGCTCCCGGCTGAGCAGAGAGCCCGACACGGGGCTCGATCCTAGGACCCTGAGATCATCACCTGAGCCGAAAGCAGAGGCTTTAACCCACTGAGCCGCCCAGGTGCCCCAGTAGTTCTTGAAACAAAAATGCATTAAGTGTCTGCCAGGTGCAAATAATAAAAAATGAAATGCAAAGCATCTCGTGAGGCTGGTCCCTGACCCAAGCAGGTGTGTGCAGCAATGCAAAAACTGCGTACGAGAGCCATGTTCTGCACATGGGGCGTGTTAGGGGAAGGAGAAGAGGAAGCGCCAGGTACCCCAATGGCATGAGGGAGGGCTTCATAGAGCTGCTGCTCACTCCTTTGTGCCACCTACAATGATTTATGCATCATGTTAAAGTACAGTGTTTTAAAAGTTTAGAGAACACTTATTCAACCGTGTAACAAATACATCCAAGATTGTATTTAACTCATGAACTAATGAAGGAACAAATGAGATATTAACCGTGGTTCAAAGGAGAATCAGAGGACAAGTGTTTATAGGCAACTTAATAAAAGGATGTCAGGATAAGATTGCTCAGTCATATGCAGAATGGGTTAATGTCCTACTGGACAACAAACTGTAACTTTGGGGATAGTCTCTTTGTAACTTGTAACTTTTTGTAACTTGGGCATTGTCTGGGTGGAAATTATGGCACCGCCATGTGTGGTAGAAGGGAGGATTTCCTGGTTTCCCAGCCCCGTGGCTTTCTGAAGAGCTGAAAAGAAGGAATTAGTTTTCATTATTCTGTATTCTTTGGACTTGAACAGTATTTTTTTAAATCAAATAAAATATAGAGGTTAGAGAAATTCAGAACTATCTGCAGTTGTATTTCTCAGTATAAAGCACTGGTTCTTAGGATACTCGTAACATTCCTTGAAGGAGGAAATGAATTCTCTTAGAAGCAACAAGGTGTCGTAAAACAGAGCCGGCCTGGGAGTAGGAACAAACCCCAACCTACTCAAGCTCTGCCCCTGAAGTCTGGGTGACCTTCCAAAGGTCATTTACCCTCTCTGAGCCTCAACTTCCTCATCTGAAAATGAGGAAGTGGACTAAATGCCCTCTAAGGCAGTAAGTTTCAAACCGCAGTGAACCCCAGTGTCCCTGGGGGAAGCTTGGTCAAAAATAAAATCAAAGTGCAGATTCCCAGACCCCACACCCAGAGATTCTGGATCAAAGTCCAAAACCTAACCAGACGGGTGCCAGGACCCTGCTGTCGTCAGTGTGGTTTTGTTTCCAGGACCCCAGGTGACGCCAGTGTGGGCACAGACCATGCTCTAAGATAGGAGGTCTCTTCCAATTTAGCCACTCGCCACCCAGTATCCTGTGCTCAGGACCTGGGAGCCTGGGCTCAGCCACCTGCTGGTGCTCTTGTCCTAAGAAGCTCACGAATATCCATGGGGATTTCCTTTGTTACCTATTTCCTTTCAGAAGATTATGAGGGTTAATAAACCAGCATGGGCACAGTATTTGATAGCTCTTGAAAATAATGTACTATTATTGCGGTGCCTTTTAGGTTGTATATTGTTGAGCTCTAACTTATTATTTTACTTACTTAAGACTTCTGAGTGGTAAATCGGTATATGCATTGTTACAATGTACTATTTTCTCAGGTAATATTATGGAAGGTTTTTTTTGCTTTTTTGGGTTTTTTTGGTTTTTGTTTGTTTGTTTTACATCTAATGCAGCTGAGCATTTACAATTTTCCAAGAGCTAAAATCATAAACTATCTTGAGTGGGTTTGCCTTTCATCTTTGGTTATATTTTTAAAATGGTTCTTCTAATATAGCTATTTAGGTCATTTAAGTGTTTATTAACAACATATAAACATCAGAATTAGACCCAGATAAGCTTATATTTGTGCCCTAGTAAAACAAGTTTATTTATGTTATTCTTTGTTTCTGTAGGAAACTAACAATGACTTTCAGGAGAGTTACGCAAGTAGAAACAAGACTTAAATTGACCAAGAGATCAAGGAAACTCAGGTTTTGTATACCAAGAACTGTTTTTTTTTTATTTTAAGGATCAAAGAAAGAAGTAGAAGATTAATATCCGCCTCCGTTAGCAGACACACACGCACACACAATCGGTACTCTAATTAGGGGGGAAATAAGCTGATGGTGAAAAGTTGACTGATGGTTAAAAGTTACTAAAGCTTATTATTTTTTAAAGTGGAATTTGGGCTTTCTTTTATAGTCTGATTAGCACTTTGTGTTATGACTAAAACACAAGAGTGTTTCAAAACTCTTCAAAAGCCAAAATAATAGAACAAGTAAACGAGCTCTTCATATCCTGGGGAAGACACAATATTCCTAGTGTAAGGTACATAGGAAATAAACAGGTAATCTAGATTAGAATCTGAGTTAGGATTATTTGACCACCTTCCATCCTCTATGATGGATGATTTCAACCAACTTCTTGACGCCTTTGAGGAACCATTCCCATGCGCCCCATCTCAGGGGTAGCTCAATCTGACCGTCACAAAACTCCAACAGTGAACACATAAATTGCTTCAAACAGAGCTCTCACTCCACCCAGGCCTCTATCTCAAAACTTTCCTTTCCAGCCGCCTGGGTGGCTCAGTCAGTTAAGCGACTACCTTCAACTCAGGTCATGATCCTGGAGTCCAGGGATCAAGTCCCGCATCAGGCTCCCAGCTCCATGGGGAGTCTGCTTCTCCCTCTGAACTTCTCCCCTCTCATGCTCTCTCTCGCTCTCTCTCTCCCTCAAATTAAAATAAAATAAAACACAAAAAACTTTCCTTCCCAATAGAACCAATCTTTCATTTATCTGGAATTCTTCTAGCCTGCCTCACCCTGACCTTATCCTTTTATACCTCTACGTGCATAGGATCTGTGGGTAAAAGAAGGAAAGTTTTTGTTACCCATCTTCCCTTTTCCTCCTTATTGAAGAAGAGTCTCTTGAGTCAACCTAGAGAATTGTTCTTTGGTTCAAAAACATTCAACAATTTATCTAAGAGCTTCCTTCTACCTTTTAAGGTAAACTTTGTGTCAAAGTACCACACGGATAAAAAAGGGCACAGGGCACACGGTAATCAACCCTAGCTCAAGAAATAGAACATAAACACCACACTAGAATCATCCCTTGTGTCCATTTTAGTCATTAACTGAAAGAAATCCACTCTCATCACTTCTAACAACAGATATTAGCTTTGCTTCTTTTTGAAATTT
>CM053605.1:60615256-60663648 GCA_028646535.1 Procyon lotor
GATTCCCGCTGAGCAGAGAGCTCGATGTGGGGCTCGATCCCAGGACCTGAGATCATGACCTGAACTGAAGGCAGAGGCTTTAACCCACTGAGCCACCCAGGCGCCCCGTCTGCATTTTTCTTAAGGAAGTCTTACATTCTGGAAATTAATTGTATTTGGTTTTGTTGAACTAGCCATTTGTCTATTACTAGATTTGATTCTATTTTATTTGGGATTTTTGCTTCAAAATCCATGGAAAAGATAGGCTTATGATTTTCTATTCATGTAAACTCCTTTTAAGGTCTTTGTAACAAGTTTATAGTGGCATTGTGAAAAAAACTGGGATATGTTCCTTTTTTCCTAGAAAAATTTATATAAGGTTGGTATTACCAACCTTTCTTCTGAAATTTCTTCTGAAATGTTCACAATAATTCATCAGTGACATATGCCTAGTCTTCTTTGCGAAAAGCTTTTAATAGCAGGTTTGAGTTTCAATAAAATTAAAGGATCCTCAATAACAGATTTAATTTTTGATTTAAAATTTAAGTAATTTTATTTTATTAAATTTAATTAAATAAATTTAAATTTTTAAGACTCTGTTGATTTCCTCTAAATCATCAAATTTATTGACATAAAGTTTTATGCCAATCGTATGTAAAACTATCCTTGTTTTATTACTTTAGTGTCTACATGATCTGTAGTGATGCCTGCTTTTCATTCCTAATATTTGCAATGCGTATCTTCTTTTTTTCATGAAGAGTCTTCCTAGGGGTTTATCAATTTTATCAGCCTTTTCAAATAACCAAACTTGAGCTTTGTTGAAATTGTTTTCTACCATAAGTTTTTTTTTTCTATTTCATTGATCACTTGTTTTATCTTTCTTATTTTCTTTCTCTATTTTATTTGTGATTGCTGTTCTTTTTCTAGTTTCTTGAAATAAGAGCTTAGATCATGCCTTTTCTGCCTTTCATCCTAATGTGTGTCTCAAATACCTTAGGTACATCAACAAGTTTTGACAAATTGTTTTGATTTCCTTATCATTCAGTATGCATTATTTTCTAATTTCTTTGTGTGACAATGTAGAAATGCAATGTTTAATTTTTTAAAAGGTAGAAATTTTCTAATTAATTGGTTTCTAGTTTAATTCCACTTAGATTTCCACTAGAAATTCCATTTCTAGTTTAATATGGGCAGAGAACATATTCTAAATGACTGAATCTTTAAAATTTATTAAGCCTTGCTTTATGTTGCAGCACATAAAAAATTTGGCAAGTATTCCATTTGCACTTGGAAAAATGAGTATTCTGACATTGGTGCATTGTTCTATAAATATGAATTAGTTCGAGTTCATTAATTTTGTTTGGAATTTCTATAACCTTACTGACTATTTTGTCTATCGCCTATTAAGAAAGGTAAGTGAAATTTCACTACTATGATTGTGGATTTTAAAGTGGAATTTGTCTGTTTCTTCATTTGCTTATATCAGTTTTTGCTTTATACTCAGTGGCTACAAATTTAGAATTGTGATATTCTCCTCATGCATTTATCCCATTTTCATTATAAAGTATCTCTTTCAATATGTTTTAACAATTATTACCTTAAAGTGTAGTTTGTCTGAAATTTGTACCTTTCCCTTGGTTAGTGTTATGTATCATATCTCTTTCCATTCTTTTAATTGTAACCTTTCTGTGTCCTTACAGTTAAGGTATGCTTTTTAGCTAGAATATTGTTGAATTATGCTTTTATATCAACCCTGAAATTCTCATATATTTTGTGGTAGTATTTAACCCATTTTTATTTAGTATAATTATAATAAATTTGTGTTTATGGTTATCATTTTAGTTTTCTTTTTATCCAACCTGTTTTATCCTCCTTTTTCTCTCCTTTATTGTCTTTTTTTTAAAGATTTTATTTATTTATTTGAGAGGGAGAGAGAGCACAAGTTGGGGGGAGGGGCAAAGGGAGAGGAAGAAGTAGACTCCCTGCTGAGCAGGAAGCCCAATGCAGAGCTCAATCCTTTGACCCCAATATCATGACCTGAGCTGAAGGCAGACACTTAACCAGATTGTCTTCTTTTTAATTAAACAAATCTATTTGTTGTTCTTTCAGTTTTCTCTATGGTATCTTGTATTCATACTTTTTTAATAGTCTTTCAGTGGTCATCCTAAAGATTATATTATGTATCACTGACTTATCACAATGAGGTCAAATTTTTTCTCTTATGACTTCCTGGAAAATGCCTGACCTTAGAACAATTTAACTCCATATAGTTCCCTCACTTTTTGCATTGTTATTGTCATGCATTTTGTTTCTCTATATATTATAAACCCAGCAAATATTAATGGTTTTCCAGTCAAGATTTATTTATATTTTATCTTTTCTGATATTCATTTCTCCTTGTATTTCTGGTTTTGCATCTAGAGTGATTTTTCTTCCAAATAAAGTTTAGTTAAAATTTCATTTATAAAATCTCCCTTTAGTTTCTTTGTTTATTTTTTTCCTTTTTTTAGTGGAAATCTGCTACCAAAAATTTCTCTTCATTTGTGTTTCCTGGAAAATATGTTGTTATAACTTATTTTTGAGGAATATTTTTTCTGAGCATAGAATCTTAGGTTGACAGATATATTTTTTCATGTCTTTAAAAATATCATTCTGTTAAAAAAAAAACAAAAACAGGGGCACCTGGGTGGCTCAGTCATTAAGCGTCTGCCTTCGGCCCAGGTCAGATCCCAGGGTCTTGGGATCAAGCCCCGCATCGGGCTCCCTGCTCTGTGGGAAGCCTGCTTCTCCTGCTACCATCCCCTCTGCTCGTGTTCCCTCTCTCGTTGTGTTTCTCTCTGTCAAATAAATAAAATCTTTAAAAAAAAAAAAACAAAAAAAACAAAAACAAACAAAAAATATCATTCTGTTTTCTTTTGGTCTCCATCATTTCTGTGAAAAATCAGGTATAATTCTTTTTGTTATTTCTTTGAAGAAAATGGACCTATTTTTGGTATTTTAAATTTTTTCTTATCATCTTCTGTTTTCAGCAGTTTTTACTGTGATGTACTTTGGTTTGTTTTTCCTTTATTTATCATGTTTGAGTTTTAGGCACTTCTTAAATCTATAGGTTTATCAGTTTAGGAAAATTTTTAACCACTTTATCTTCAAATATTGCTTGTGCTCTCATCTTTCTTTATGTATTCAACTGACATATATGATAGAATTTTTTACTGTCTCCCATGTGTCCTCATGCTCTTTTTTTGTACTTTCCATTTTTATTTCCCTCTGTGCTGCAATTTAGATAGTTGACATATCTTCCAGTACATTAATCATGTCTTCTGCTGAATCTATTCTGCTGTGAGACCATTATAGAGTTCATTGCTTTTCAATTCTGGAATTTCCATTTACCTCTCTTTTAAAAATAGATTCAAACCTTTCGGTAAAATTTTTCATCTTGTTTTCTATTTTCTTTAACTTTTTTCTATTTTCTTTAGCATCTTAATCATAGTTAAGATCCTTGTTTACGAACATCAATATCTGCATCATCTGTAGGTCTGTTTCTGTTATCTTTTTTTTCCTTTTATCTATGGTCATACGATTCCATCTCTAGCACACCCCATATTTTTTTTAATACAAGAATAGATGATAGATAGATAGATAGATAGATAGAGAGATAGAGAGATAGAGAGATAGAGAGATAGATACGGTAGTAGAAGCTCCATATAATGCTAACTATATCCAGAGTTTTACTTTATTCTGCTAAGCAGATGGGGTGAGAACTCATCGACTTAATTCAATCAAAGTGTGAACTGACTCAGTTTGGTGGCAATTTTGCTATGGCTCAGTCAACCTCTGGTTTATTTCATTTCCTAAGAGATAGTACTTTTCTGGATGAGTCCTGAACTCTAATCCTTATGTCCTAGCATAGCAAGACTGCTAAGAACTTTTCTCCACTCTTTGAAGAATTTCTGCTTATTTTCTTAGCCTTCTGAGCCACAGCTTTATATTTTTAGCAACTGTATTGAGGAGATATTCAACCTTAATCTCAGTTTTCCACTCCATTCTTTTCTTAGCCATTCCACCCCCTTCCTGGAAAAGATCCCTGCTGGTTTTTCTATCCCCCAACAGTACCCCTCCCTATGGGAGACAAATTCCAGATTCTCATCTGATTCTCATCCTCTTGCCCCATGCCCATAACCAACAAATGCCCTCAGGTAAGAAACTGATACAGACTATTGATTGAAATCTCTGAGATTTCCCCCTTTTTGGAGTATTGACTCCCTCCACAGCCCTGGTTGTTTCAGCAGCTCTCCTATGCTTTAAATTAATGGTCTGTTTTTGTTTTATCCTGTATTTCTAGTTGGTTTTGGCTAAAGAGTGGCCAGTTGTAAACTACTTCATCATAATCAGTTGCAAAAATCCATATTTTTTTTTAAATGGGTTTTGAGTTTCCCTTGCTATGGAATAAAAGAAGAACCACTGGAGGATTCTCCCCTGGGGGTTCCCTTGGTAGTGTTTTACCTCACTATAGCCAAGAGTCAGAATAACTGGCTGTAACTGCAGTTCTTCGAGAGCTAGTGAATAAACACAGGCCAGTCATTCAGCTTTCCCCACTTAATAAATGAGGACGTTATCTGATTTTCCCCCTTATTGTAATTGTCATGAGAAAAATATTTAAGAGTTTTAGAGGTAAATATAATGCACATTATGAGTATAGTCAGTTATTTCTCCATAATCAAGTATTTTTTTGGTTTCTCTGGCTGTTCTTTGGATGAATATTTTCCTCCCCCAACTAGACTATAGACAGTCTAAGGACAGGGTGTCTGTCTTCTACTTCCATTTTTTCTCCTGAAATGTCAAGTTTTGCATAATTCGTAAAATAGACATTCTTTAAATGTGTTACTGAAACAAATGTCAATTACCCCACGTCTATCCATGTTAAAGTACTCTGAAGTGCAAGCTATAAGCTTCATTTTGATTTTTATCAATCTTTATTGGTATACTTCAGCTTAGAGATTCATAATGTTATATTCTGACAAATTTGGGGGACAATTTTTGATAATTAGCTTTTTCTATTGCATCCTTTCTGTTAGTAAAATCTTAGGATAAGGAACTTTCAGTTGTGTAGAAAAGCAGATTACTTCACTTGCTGATAATCATTAAACCCAACTCTTTTTACAGTAATTACTAGTTTGTGTAGAAATGGATCACCTCTCACAAAGATGGGGCACTTAAAATGAAATGCAATCTATCCATTCATTTCCCACCCCCATTGACCCTTCCTTTCATCTAAAAGCAAAAGGAATTGCTTATTTCAAGGTGGTCTTGAAAATCATCTAGACATAATTAAAGTTTGCAATATCCTGTAAGTAAGCATTATATTCTAATATTTTCTGCCAAGAATTGAATTTGCTAGGCATGACACATTTATTGCTGGCAGTAGATGTACCAAAATGTACCAACACCAGGGAATTAATAAATACCACAGCCCGCCTATGGAGCAAGTTGCATGAATATTTAATAGGAAATGCATGATGAATTTCTTGCATGATTATGCAGAAAAACATTTGGGAATGGTTGCAGCTGTTACATGAACTAGCTAAGTCTCTTTTCCCCCATCTCTTTTGATCTTTATCAATCTCAATATTATACTTTAACTTTAGCGGTAAGTATCTCCAATGATGAATATTGCAGACACCTGTCAACATTTTAGGAAAAGTGTGACTCTTTACATATGTTATCTGTGTATGTGTGTACCTTACAACATTCAGTAGTGCATTTTGAGGGAACAACTGAGAAGTTGTTTGAGGATAGACAGGCCATCAGGGAAACTGACTCATAGAGAAGGTGAAAGCTAAAAGAGTAACAGCTGCCACTCTTATGGGTTTGTCAAACTTTCTCTGACAACACCTTTACACCTCTACCTAAGCCCCATGAAAATGTATTCCAATCTAAATTTAGGGGAGCTTTTGAGGACTGATTCTTGATGTTTCTAGCATTCCCAAGATTTTTTCCCTTCCTTTCATGGGTATTAGACATGTTTTAACCGCTCCCCCACCCAAAATTATGGTTTCCTTCAGCAGGTGAAATAGTCCTTTATTCTGAAGTTTCTGGTATAGTCAAAAGGTTGAAAGATCATAGCATAAAAGAGTTTTGGTGTTTTTTTTAATCAAGAGTCATAAAACAGAAAATTGCTCATTGAAATTGTGTAAGCAATGAGGTCAGATCAACATGTATTGACCCAGTTGGTTTGGGTCCTCTGGAGTTTTAAAGGGCATCTCTCTGAAACAAAAGCCACTCTGGTTCCATTCAAACATCCCAATTTATAGTAGATCTTTAGCATCATGCTCCCAGGAAGCGCGAATTCCTGGAAAAACCTCAGTCTTGGGAATCTTCATAGACAGAACACAATGTTATCAAATTACAGCAGAGAACTCAAACATGCTGTTTTTGACGATGGTTTGTGACCTTTTAATGAATTGCAGGTGACACAATGTCTCTGTCCCCTAAAGCAAGTCAGTGCTTACTAGATGTCATTAAAGAGTTGGCACCCCATAAATTATCAAGTGATAATTATATTCTGGCTACAGAACAAGAAGAAAATCCAGCTTAACAATATATTTGTTCCCCAAGTGTGGTAGTGAGATGAGTTGCACCTCCTAAAATGGTGACTTTATTTACTGCTTTCAAATTTTAGGAATCTATCCTCAGTAAGAATCTAGATAAAGACTCTCCAGTCACAAAGATAAATGCATCTCTACTGAACCAGATGTTTCTGTCTAGAGAAAGTTTAGACAAAAGAGAGGACATAGTTAAAATTCCAAATCTCTAGGATGTGCACCCCAGGTTTAAAAAAAAAATCATGAACTATACTAGGAAGCTACTTTCTTTTAAAAAAACTTATATGTCATAATGAAGCAAGACAATTTATGTCCTGGCTTCCCTGAGAGTTTCCCACCAGAATCCAAAGGTCTAATATGTAGGTATTCTTTGACTAGCCCAGAAAAAGCCATCAGATGTCTCTCCCATTCTTGCTGATGTTCAATGTTCCACACCAAGGTCCTCACAAACATATACCCAGAATGACCCTGAGCCACACAAAAGATATTCCCACTTTAGGAGATGAATGTTTATCCTTACCCATCCCAGAACCTTCACCAACAACACAAATCCTTGGTGAAATAACTCAAGGTGAACAGACTCATATCACCTGCCCTTCCATTTTGTGTAAGTCTGAATTCCAACCAGTTATTGTGCAAAAAATTAAAAAGAACTGCTCACATGTTGAAAGGAGCTGAGTGCTCCCTTTACGTGGGTCCATCTTTGGCACTTTTAGGATATTTATATGCAGGCAAAAGTTTGTATATTCAAAGAGAAGAAAGCTAAAGGGCTTTTGCTGTTCTACAAAGAGATGACTGAAATACATTTCGGTCTGACCATTAGAATATTATTTATATTGTATGAAAACTTCAGTATCATAGAAGTGAAGAGTAGAATGGTGGTTGCCAGGGTGGTTGGTGGAGATGTGGAGGGGAAGTGAGGAGATTTTGGTCAAAGGGAACAAGACAATGTTTTAGTTATACAAGATGAATACCTTCTGGGAATCTAATGTACAGCACGGTGACCATAGTTAACAATACTGTATTGTATACTTGAAATTTGCTAAGAAGGTAAATCTTAAGTGTTCTCATCACAAAAAGAATAAAAAAAATTTCAGTTTATAATGATGACTGAGTATAAACTTCAATTAGAACATGACTGTGGGGCAAGAAAAGAATTCTGGTTCTAGTGCTCCCAAAAGACCTTTTTCTTAACCCAGTAGTATCAGTTATAGTCAATTACAATGGTCAAAACATTTATACTAACTCACAAAAGAAAAAAATAATTGTAAGGAAAGGGGCTTTATTTCTTTTTTATCTTGCACGTTAGTACAATGGAACTTCTCATGTGAATGAAAATGAAATGAATTTCTTTTTAAGTGAATACACTGGCTTGGAAATAATCTTCAGTACTTTAAATTTTATGTTTGGAAAGTGACTCACCCTAACTCAGTTGCTCTGGGAGTCCGGTTCAAGCCCACCCATTGGGAAGGGACCAAAGCATAGCCACAAGCTTCCGGTTGCCTGGATCTTTTATTACCTTGGCTCATTAAAACTCCTTGTTTGTATTTGCATTTTACTCTTGGGCAATTTTACAACACAGAATAGTGATAAGCTTGCCGACTGATCCTCCTCATTATGTTTAATCATAACTGCAATAAAGGAGATCATCACATCATGCCTGTATCTCAAATACACGGTCATGATTTTAAAACAGAATTGGTACCCTACAATAGCCTTGGCACCTGCCCTCCCTGTTTCTCCTTTTTTCAAGATGAGCTCTTGAAACATTAAATAAAAGGCATGTAATAAACTTGGAGAGGTCCCCATTTTTCATTAGAATGTATGATTAAAACTAGGAAAAAAGCCCTGCTTGAAAGCAAATGTGCAGAGAGAAGGAGAGTGAGAGAGAAAGAGAATGGATGCATATCATTAAAAGGTTAGTTGATCTTCTATGGCTGGGCCGCACGTCCCTGCTCTAAAACATCCATCTTGGTGTGGGCCAAACGGACCGCCATGTTGTTTTGGGTTGGTCTCCTGCATACTAAGGGTTATATTATAGTTTAACAGAGCCAAGGCTTCAGTTTCTGGCATAAGTTACTAATTTTCTTATGCTAATGAAAAACACACATCAGTTCCTTGAAATTCCCCAAAGCAGCATCAGTTTTGCCACTAATTGCAGCACTGTTGAGGCAGGGGAGGGAGAAGGAGAGTGATTATAATAGCAACAGTTGGGACAGGGGCTCTTTGCCTCCCTGAGTGGTCCTCTAACTGAAAACATTTGAGACTGGCCCCTCCTGGCCTTGAGTTCTCATGAATTTTAAGAAATTGGAAGCTCCCAGGAGCATCAGAGCGTGTTGAAATAACGGAACTCTGGCCTAGGAGATAGAAGGAAGAAAGTCTGGCTCAAACTTCAAACCCCAGCAGAAGGGAATTTGAGACGTAACCAATTTGATCTTCTGTCTCAACCTGACAAGATATTCCTTTTCAGGGCCAAATGCACGCCTACTGGCCCCTCCAACAACTCATACCTTATGCGTGAGAATATTCTAATGAATCTAACCAGCACAAATGTCATAAATTGCTTTTCCATGAAACTTCATTTCTCAAATAACCAGAGGACTTTGGGGTGCTGAAAATTCTCCCCAAACCTAGGGGAAATCGATAAGGGGTTTTTCTCCCCTGAAACCCACCTCAGGGCTTTCCAATCCTGGTTACCAATGCATAAAAAATCAGTTTTGCTCAATAGAATTTGTAAATTCTATTCTATGGGTAAAAACAGAAATGTCGCAAAAGGGTTGAAGACCCCATTACACACAATACCTCGACTTGCGCGTATTCAAAACACACATGCTCTGCAGATATTTTACTAAAATGATTTGCTGCAAAGCATGAGCCAGGCAGGAAGCCGATGCACACAATGAATTGATTTCCAAGTCTTATTTGTGGCTGATTTGAGGTTAGAGAGCATTTCTGTGCTGGGTGGAGTGGTAAAATGAATGTTTATTGTTTAGGATTTAAAAGGCCCATTATCATGCAGACTCAGTAAGGTTCTGCCACACAAAATGGAGTGCCAGGCCAGCAGGCAACTGATTCAAGTGACAAGAGGTGAGCAGCAACAGCCCTTCCATGTTAATAAAATATGTCCCAGCACTCGAAGGAACCCTAGCACAGTATGAGAGCAGATAGAACTTATTAATCAGAACTACTGTTAACTCTAATTACAGGCTTCCCCCGAGTTACAAAATAAATGGTTGGTTTGGCAATAAAGCAATGTTTTGTATATTAAATCCTCTATTTCCCTGAATCTTCTTATAATTGAAAGTGAATTTTGATAGAAAAAAAGTCTAATCCCATTAATAGGGACTGTGAGATAATTCTCCATACAGTTTTCTACCTTTAACCTTGTAACCTTTAGTTCTGGCCGAAATGTCCATCCAGGTCAGGAACAGTGATGCCTGGCTCTAGTTCCTGCAGTCTTTAGATGTCACGCCTTAAATACATCAGTCTTCTCACCCAAGGAAGGTGTTGATAGACTAGTTTAAGGCATAGATAAGGGGTCATAGATCCCTATGAATAGCTTGTGAAAGCTATGGACCCTCTCCTCCCAAAAATACATGTAGACACATGCAGAAGCAGGAACACATAAAATGGCAGGAATACATCAACAGAAGTCTACTCAAGAATCTCAGTTTAAGGGGTGCTTGGTAGCTCAGTGGGCTATAAAGCCTCTGCCTTAGGCTCAGGCCATGATCTCAGGGTCCTGGGATCGAGCCCCACAGCGGGCTCTCTGCTCAGCAGGGAGCCTGCGCCCCCCCCCCCGCCCCCCGCCTGCCTCTCTGCCTACTTGTGATCTCTCTCTCTCTCTCTGTCAAATAAATAAATAAATAAAAATCTTTTTTAAAAAAAGAAAAAAGGAGGGATGAAGAAATCAACCCACATTTACTCTGGGAAGTTTAATATGCCTAGTAATGATACCAAAAAAGATAAAATGTAAATAAAAGCGCCAAATTTAGTTCCAGTATTGATGTCACCAACGGATAAAGCAGCATCATTGCAGTGAGAAAATATACTTAAAATATGCAAAACCAAATCTATCCAAAGCTTATAAAGAATTCTACAAGCCAATAAGAAAAACTCGGCCAATCCAATAGAAAAATGGGGAAGAGACTTGACACACTTCAAAAAGAAAATATCTAAAAGCTAATAAATATAAGAAAAAGTACTTAGTCTCATTAGTCATCAGGAAAATGCAAATTCACACCTAATTAAAAACAACTGTCCTGTAGAAGACAAAAATGGGAAAAGGCTCATAATACCAAGGTAGTAAAGATGTGAAGGAACAGAGCTTTCATACCGCTGGTAGGATACCTTTGGATAATAGAAATTTCACTCCTAGGTATGTACTCGAACGAATTGCATGCACCTGTACACCAAAATTAAGTGCAAAATGTTCAAGGTTGTATTAGTCCATAATAGCTCCAAACTACAAACAACCCAAATGTTCACCAATAGCACAATGAATACACATATTGTAATATATTCATATGAACTGCACTTAACATGCAATTGAACTGGTGAATCTTATAAACATTATGTAACAAAAGAATGTAACTAGGTAATCATTTATATGAATTTCAAAAATAGGCAAAACTAAACTGTGATTTTAGAATTTAGGATGTGATTTACCTTCAGGGAAGGTGGAAGGGATAACGATTGACAGGGATGCAAGGGAGGGGCGCTTCTGGGATTTTTCTCTTTTGACAAGATTTAAAGTTTCACACATGGAATCATTTTGCGGTCATTTATTATGTTATATGTATGCAATCTGTGTACTTTTGTAAACATCTCATACTTTAAAAAATTTGAAAGAGAGAGAAGGAACATAGATCTAGGGGCATAGACTGACTTTCAAGGGTTGAAATCTTTATTTCTCATTTACAAATTGTGTGACATTGGGCAATTTTTGTCATTTCTCTCAGCCTCAATTTTTCATCTTTTTAATATTATTATTATTTGACAGAGAAAGAAGGAGCACAAGCAGGGGGAGCAGGAGAGGGAGAAGCAGGCTCCCTGCTTGGGAGCCCGACACAGGGCTCCATCCCAAGATCCTGAGATCATGACCTGAGCTGAAAGCAGATGCCCAACCGACTGAGCAACCCAGGTGCCCCTCAATTATTCATCTTTAAAATAAAGAGAACTTCTCGACGGAGAGCCTACTTTTCCCCTACCCCTCAACCCGCTCATGCTCTTTCTCTCTCTCTCTCAAATAAATAAATAAAATCATAGGGGCGCCTGGGTGGCTCAGTCGTTAAGCGTCTGCCTTCGGCCCAGGTCATGATCCCAGGGTCCTGGGATCGAGCCCCGCATCGGGCTCTCTGCATGTCAGGAAGCCTGCTTCTCCCACTGCCTACTCCCTCTGCTTGTGTTCCTCTCTGTCAAAAAATAAAATCTTTTAAAAATAAATAAATAAATAAATAAATAAATAAAATCTTAAAATAAAAAGAACAATACTTACTGGCTTTATATTGCTGAAGGGGAAAATTCATAAAAAATTATTTAGCATAGGGGGTGCCTGGGTGGCTCAGTGGGTTAAAGCCTCTGCTTTCGGCTCGGGTGATGATCTCAGGGTCCTGGGATCAAGCCCCGTGTCGGGCTCTCTGCTCAGCAGGGAGCCTGCTTCCTCCTCTGTCTCTGCCTACTTGTGATCTCTCTCTGTCAAATAAATAAAGTCTTTAAAAAAAAATAAAAAATTATTTAACATAGTAAATGCGTGCTTATGTAATCCATCCCTTCAGTTTACAACTAGACAAAGAGACTGAGAAGTGATGGGTCTTGCTCAGGGGCCCGCAGCGAGCTTCTTGTCAGGGCCGGAAGTTCAGCTTGTAGCACGGTGCACACTCAGGCAAAGGCAGCTCCTGTACTGTGAACTGGAAGTGAATGGAAGATGCCTCCTGGGCCTTTTTGTTTGCCTTCTCCATGTGTGTCAAGAACACAAGACAATACAGAATTTCTTCTTTGCTCTGATCCTGGCCATAGCCACAACTTGGCTCATCTCTTCAAAGCAGCTCTGGAGAAAAGATAACAAAAGAAATCAAGTAAGTAATTAATTCAATTAAACATTTACTGAGCATGTACTATATGCCAGTCACCATTCGACACCCTTAGAATCCACTGGTACACAAAAGGTATCAAATGTCTGTCCTGCAACGCATTCCAGCAGATAGAGGGCAGAAAGGGAAGGAGTTAGACAGCAAAAATTAATGTGATTAATCACATATTATTTTTGAAGGTAATAGGTACCTGTTGTAAAATGAAAGTTTTATTCATATTCAGCTCTGATGAGGCTAACAGATCAAATGAAGGCTGTCATGAAAAAGATAGTTGTTGGGGCACCTGGGTGGTTCTGTTGGTTAAGTGTCCGACTCTTGATTTTGGCTCAGGTCATGATCTCAGAGTCATCAGATGGAGCCCTGCATTGGGCTCCACTCTCAGTGCAGAGTTTGCTTAAAACTTTCTCTCCTTCTCCTTCCCCCCACTGCTTGTACGTTCTATCTCTCTCTAAAATAAATCAGAGAAAGACAATTATCATATGATCTCTCTGATATGAGGAATTTGAGAGGCAAGGCCGGGGGATTGTGGGGGGTAGGGAGGGAAAAAATGAAACAAGATGGGACCAGGGAAGGAGACAAAGCACAAGAGACTCTTAATCTCATGAAACAAACTGAGGGTGGCTGGGGGGCGGGGGGAAGGGATGGGGTGGCTGGGTTATGACATTGGGGAGGGTATGTGCTATGGTGAGTGCTGTGAATTGACATCACAGAATCATCAGGTCTGTGATGATTCACAGACCTGTACCCCTGAACCAAATAATACATTATATGCTAATAAAATAAAATAAATAAAAAATAAAATAAAATAAATAAAATCTTTTTAAAAGATAGTTGTTATACTCACAGTTCCCACCATTCTACAGGCGCCACACAGGGAAGCACGGTGCCCATCAGGAGGCAGAGAAAGCAAGGGGAAAATGTGGACAAGAACCTTTACTGTTGTTTCCGTAGGAAGTAACAGGTAAGGCAGGTCAAGCAGGTTTTGGATTGGCTAGTTTGAATAATTTCAGCAGGTTCTGGGGTTTCGGTACTTGGCCCTAGAATGACGAGAGTACAACGGGAATACAGTGCCAGGTGGGTAGTGGGGCCTGTGGGCTCTGGACTTGTCAGTCTGCATGTGAAAGGCACACTTACAGGCCAGCTGTTTACTGTAGGTTGGAGGAGGGGAGCCTTCACCCCGGAGGCATGGTCTCTCCAGGGTCAACAAGGCACCAGATGTCAAACCTCACGAACACATGCCTAATACAGTGCTCGAAAAACAAAGCAGGCAGAGATGAACATAACGTGGAGGAGCCAACAATCATCCCCAAATCTAGAATATTCATCAAGTAAATCATCCAACGGACATGTGAATTTTTCTTAGACTGGGTTTATGTTTCCTGAAACTTTTCTTTATTGAGTCCTCAGCTGCCAGTGCAGAATTGATTGACATGCAGGTGAAAAAGTCTGGCACGTGAAAATTACATCACATTTTTGTGTCTTAGCACAAGATTACAAAATAAAATAAGAAAGGGCGGTTTGTGTTGCTTACATACCTGTGGAGCACAGAAGCCGCACAGACAGAACTATGCTCTAAGACCTCGTTCGGCTTACTTAATGCCGACATCCTTTGCACTCAAATATTAATCTCAGCACCCCCATCTCAAGCCCCACATGTAACCGTACCTCTACAAATGTATGGCACAGAACTGACAGAACGACTTGTCTTTATACACGGTTTACTATACATGCTCCCTGGTAATGAACAATGAAAGCCAGATGACGATTCTGGCACTAATCTCTAGTCTCTTCTCACTGTGAAACAATTATCTTCAATCAGTGGCGTTCTGAGAATATTTCTGATCTAGGCCTATGCTTGATCCTCTTCCCTGTCAATCACCTAGTAATTGTGGCTGCTGGGCGGCCGTGGAAGGCAGGCCTGGGTGAGGACCGGAAAGCCTAATGGAAAACAATTAAAAGTTGGCAAAGTGAGAGTTTTAAGTGAATAACCCAAGCAATAAATGGCGAGAAGAAGGAAAACCGCTTTTGCAAACATTTTAAAAATACTGCTATGCTACGCATAATCAAGGCAATCACAACCTGTTCTAAGCACATACACTTCTGAAGAGATGACAGGAGAGACTGGGGAGTTTTAAGAGGCCCCAGAGTGGCTAATGGGGGAATTAGCACAATTCAGAAAAGACATTAATTAGGTCAATCTGCAGTTTTGAAAAACTTTAGCACCTCTCCAATGCTATTAGTGAATTAATGACCCCAGTTACTGAACAATAGGCAAAGATTAACACAAAAATTTGGGCTGTTTAAAGCCAGCTTTGAGAGGGAAGCCCCAAGTTGGAAAACTACAGTAAGAATTAATGGAAGCATGTTTGTCGATTATAAAAATAGACGTATATGAAACAATGATTTTTTTTCAAAAGGAACTCCACAGCACAAATCCTGCAACTGACGGGAAGAGAATGCCCAAAGATACTGAGCCTAAAAAGAGAGATTGTGTAACTTCTCTAAAAAAGAAATTTTTATCTTGTGTGAAGAGTATGAATTTACCCAGTAATACTTGGAAGCGAGAAGCATTCCAAAACTGTGTTGATCTTAGAGTAATGCTACCACCAAGTTTCCCTCACCTGGGTGGGGTGTCATGTTTAGAAGCCTCTCCTTTGAGCATCACAGAATCCAAGCTGCTTATGTAACACTTCAGAATAGGACAAGGGCCTGTCCCTTAATTTCTCGATGCTTCTTTGGCTGCTGCTCCTGCTACTACTCACAATCCTAGATCATGGTCCTTCACTATCCGTCAAACAAAACCGCTCCACAAAGAGCTGGGCTGTCCTTCCCAGGAGTCCCCGCCAAAGGCTACTGAAACCCTTGTAGGAATCCTACACTCATACTCTGCAGGGCCTTATGAAGTAAGTGCAGACATTTTCCCGGATAGTTTTGCCATCTGCATACTGCAAATAACACTCTTTTATTATGCAGAGGCCTGGGATGACATAATTCAAAACGCTCTTTGTTTCAAAACACAGGATACCATAATCAAATTCTTTCAAATCTGAATAATCATTCAACTTGTTCTTAGGCAACAATCAATCATCAAATATCAAGAGTTCATGCTCACGTTTTTGTGGAAAACCCAAGGCCTTCGGCGTATTTGCCAATCGATTTGACGTGTGTTACACGCATTCTTCCTTACGATGGATGACATAAACCAGCATTCACCGTCAAGAGCTAAAGCTTCTGCCGCCACACAAATAATTCCTGAATGTGTTGTAAGTATTGTGGCTTAAAAAAAAAAGTAATTATTTTCCAGAATAACTCTCAAGTTACCATAAAAGGGATCGTCAATGAATGCCGAGTCCTGTTGACTGACTTAAATTCCCTGAGATGGTGTTCTGCCTCCTCCACATCTATTTTAAGATTTGCTACGTGGGATTCCACACAGTTCATCACAGAGTTTGATCTGCGTGAGCACTGCTCACACTAAGATTTCCAGTGGAGGTGGTATAGCAAGATCAGGAATCTGCAGAGAGAAAAGCCTGAGGGTGAAGATATTTGACAATGTTCTTCCAGATTTACAGACAAGTTTGCAGTCATAAAGATCAGTAAATAGATTAGTAATAAACTTCTTTAGAGGGACATATTTAAAGGGTTGGGTTCCTCTCTAGAAGAGAAGCTCAAAGAGAATTACAATCAGCGCAAATATCAGAGGCCCCTTTAGTGGTGACTTGTCAAGAGCAAGGGCTTTGCCATCAATTCCTGTGTAGTTGTGTTTTATGGGTAACTCTGTTCTTCCGTATTAAGCAATTAATGCGTCCACTTTCTTGCACTTGCACCTTACTATGTCCAACCTCGACATCATGAGATGAAGTGCCCAAAACAAGAAAATGGTGGTTATTGATCATCTTAATGTACTAGTCATATACTTGTGTTGAAATAAGTCCTGCAAATTCATCAGTTTGTCAGTGTCTTGCCTGGTTTTGCTCCCTCTGGGCATCCAAACATTGAATTACAAGGTCAGGTACCTACAACAAACAATTAGGGTTTTAAATCTTATCTTGTGATGAAGAAAACCAAAGGACTTACTAAAAATGACTAAACCACATTCAGTAACGAGAATCCCATTCCACTTACTTCACACGCTTGTATATACTACACTATAAGAAAGAAACAGTGATTCTGGAATCAGTTTCCAGTTCTGCCTTACAGTGGAACTTACAATAACCTTAACCAGAGTGATTAAGAGACTAGTTCTGGTCCGGTTGGCATCCTCGTTACAGCTCTGCCTTGCCCTCATCCTACATTTTCTGATATGTACTATTCTGATGGTCTAGTCTGTTCTTGAGAATGACAAAGTAATGCTGCAGCTCTTTGTCACCCTGAGAGTTCTGTGCCTGGGGCAAGGAGCATAAAAGGTGCTCCCACTTCAATAGAGATTTATCAAAATGTAGGTGAAACAGAAAGAGGAAGAGGGAAGAAGCTGGGCCCTCATTGAACACCAAGGAGTCCACAGACCTGCAGCTTACTGACCTTGAACTTGGTTCTCTTACTCCACTCATCTCTGCTCTAAGGGCAGATTCCCAAGAGGGATTCCCAAGTGACAAGAAAGGGGGCTTACGTTTTTGCATTATCTTTCAAATTTTCTATCTTGTTCTTGCTAAACACTGCTATGAATCGCTGTTCTTTGTGCAAGAGCAGCATTCTTCTTCAAGCTGTAGCAATAGGAATACTCAAACCTCTTGGGCTTTTAAAAAAAGAGACAGCATGGTACTTTCTATCTAATATCACTAATCATCCCCCCCATAATAACAGGGGCCCCAGGAACCAGTGGATCACTTCTCACGGCAAAGGGTGAGGGTTACAATACCACAAACTCAAAAGCCTATGAATTTTTTTTTTTTTTTTACACCCAGGTAGTATACTCATGCTTAGAAATCAAAATTATTGGATTGCTTTTAATCTGCAAAATTGAGTAAATCCAGGAGGATTACATTCTTGCTTTATTTGGAGCCCGGGCCTACCACAGATTCCATTTTCTCTTTCTTGACTGGAGTTAATACTAGCAGCTTCTTCTGCAGGGGACACCAGATGTCCCTGATCACTTTTTCTTTCTCGACAGCTGATTTTCATAATGATGTGAACTTTTCTAAAGTCTATCCATGAGTTTATCCTCTGTCAACTGCAAAAATAAGGAATCACTGAAATGAGGTAATACGTCTGAGTTCTAGAAACCAGTGTGTGGTCGAGGCATTAAGAATGCTCTAGATTAAGATTCTAGAGTGATGACTGGGCAGCTGTAGCATTTATATCCATTACCTTGGGCAAGAGTCATTACTGAGAAGACTAATGTCCCTGATACTGCCTTGAGGAGTTTCCTGACCTGTCTGTCTGTCTGTGCTGGGACAGGGGTGAGGGGCGGGCAGTGGGGGGCGGGGCTGCAGATGTGCCTGAGATAATCTTCACAAGACTAGCCAGTTCAAAGACTCACTGATTCAGGCTCTCATCATCATATTGAAGATTTGAAATTTTCAAAGAGAGGGGCGCCTGGGTGGCTCAGTGGGTTAAAGCCTCTGCCTTCAGCTCAGGTCATGATCTCAGGGTCCTGGAATCCAGCCCTGCATCAGGCTCTCTGCTCAGCAGGGAGCCTGCTCCCCTCTCCCTCTCTGCCTGCCTCTCTGCCTACTTGTGATCTCTCTCCGTCAAATAAATAAATTATAAAAAAAAAAAAAAGAAATTTTCAAAGAGAAATGGACAGAGCAAGGAGAAAAAAACAACCCTAATGTGTAATGACTGTTTGCTATGTGCCAGGCACTTTGCTAAGCATTTTGCAAACATCATGCCATTTAATTCTTACCACAAACCTAAGAAGAAGATGACATTCTTGATGCTCTATAGTAACTACACCAATGGCCCGACAAATCACTGGACACATAACCTGTTCATACCCCCTCCAGGCCTTATGCCATACCACTGAATACTGGTCAGTAGTAAATCACATTGTCCAGAAAACTGAGGCTTAGAGTAACTGAGTAACCTGCCCAAGACATACAGCTAGAAAATGGCAGTCAGGACTTCAACACAGATCTGACTGATTTATTAAAGCTTGAGATACTTTTCTTTTTACTCTACCATGGTTCTTCCTGCTAGAGTGACCAGTTCCATACCAAAAGGAGGTTTGTGACCATTAAGATGCTGGGTGACAAGTTATCCATGAGGAAATCAGGCTGAATACTCACATCACCTGGGAGAGCATTGTGCTTCTTATCTTTTTTATGTATACTCCTATCTCTCTAGACGCCTAATTATTGCCAAATATACTTAGACTTCCCTTCTACTTTGCCTTTATTTATGCTCTGGCCAAGGCAAAAATGTCCTCTAGTGTTTACCCTCCAATTGAAATTTAGTACATCTTTTAATGTTGGATTACACAGTGCCTCCTACACGAGGCAGTTCATTTGCCTGCCCTATCCCAATCCCTGCCAGGCTCAGCTCAGTGGCCATGGGACCTCACCTTTCTGCACACGCCCCTCAGGAACGACTGACCCGAGGCCAGCTTATCAGCTGATGAGCAGCCCATCAGGTTCCTTCCCAAATACAGGGACTGCGTAGACTGGTACTGAATACTAGACCCAGAAAGTTCTGTCAGGCTAAGGCTGGCGACACGACAAGGCCAAGTGAAAGTGGAAGCTAGCAGAAACAGAGGGACAAAGAAATGCAGAGAGAAGAGTCACAGACGGCCTCTGCCTTCATTCATCTGCCTCAGGCCCCATTCCTCCTGAGCCTGGAGTGTATTTTCACATTTTGTGACCTTCGTATTGGTTCAACAATCTCTCCTTTACCTAGAGGTAGGTCTTAAGTAAAACAGCATCTTGCACGGAGATCAGGTTTCTCTGCTCACTTTTCAAGATTTAATATCCTCCTGGCTGGCATTTACTAACCCTTTTGATTTATACTTCAATTTTGGTACTTTTATCTCACCTTCGATTAATGTTAATTATGCATGTATCTGTCTCTTCACTTTTCCTTCAGACCAAGTCCATTCATCTCTCTCTCCCTTAGCACCTAGTAGAATCTGGCACGTACTAGATTCTTAACAAATGTTTATTGGATTGGGTAATGCTTGGTGATGTCAATAACCGTATCATTAACTGGGCCTTGTGAAAGTGTTATTGACGTGCCACAAAATGCTTTGCCATCACTACCACCCCTACATGTGAAGTATCTGCTCCTAGAAGGTGGCAAGGAAGAAAAGGGAAGCAAAGACACTTAGCTGACCCCCCACCTTTGTGCACCCCTACTGCAGTGTTCCTGTTCAATGCCTTCTCAGCCAGGGGCCATATTTCCCAGGCCCCTTCATATAGTTCATGTCTATTTCTTCCCCACAGAACATGATAGAAGCTTCTTCCAGACCAAAGTAGGTTATTAAGTAGTTGTGAGGACCATACAACATGGAAGACGCCTGGATTCTTGACTAAACCAACAAAAGGTTCCTGACCAGGAAACCCCTCAATGGACTGTGACAGGACCAAAGAGCAAGCTTGTTTTGGATTAAATTATTGGGATTTCAGGGTTTAACTGTTACAGCAGCTGGTGTTCATTAAACAAATAAAGAGCACTGCCCCATTTTTTCTTTAAGTTGGAGTATTCCACTTTTTCTAGTCTTTTGCTGTCTCTTATGACATGATTGATTGAGAGACAACATTTCTTCATCATTATTTTTTAACTAGTGGACCCACCTTACACTTATTTCTACATATTACTGAATTATATTTTCTTGATGTTTACCAGGACATATTAAGGGGAAGAGGAGTGAAGGATGAGATGTGGAACCAATAATTCCTCTGAACTTGATTCAACTCCCGGGGGCCTTCACTGACGTGTAGACAATTAAGATTACCTGACTCAAGGTGATCTACAATATTAATGCAGATTCTGGATGTCAGTCTGATGGAAACAAACCTTCACCTCATGAAATTTGCAACCTGCATCTCTGATTCATCAAGCAGAATGCGGATGCTACTTTTTTGCTTTAAGTCATTAATATGTTGATTTCAATTCAACCAAAGAGGACTCACTGAAGGGTTTCATCATGAACTACATATACAGGGCAATCTTACAATATGTCATCAAAAACAATTTACAAAATTGTGGTTTTAAGACAGATGGTGCAGCTCTATAGTATAAATAGTAAGTAGTAGTGCCCTCGTCATGGTGAGATTACTTTTTGTGAAATTTAAACCTATGAAGGATGATTAGGGGGTACTGAAGAGAAGCATGCTTTAGATAAACTCCTGAGTTCATCAGATGCTTTACATGCATTGGCATGTGTCGGGTCTTACAGACCATAAAGAACAGTGTGCTTTAGTTCAGAGTGCTTATTTGATTTGCAATTAGGCCATAAAGAAAGGCCCTTAGCATGTTAAACTAAGAAGACTCATTCATGGACATCTCACTCTATAATATGTCTCAATATGCCCCAAAGCCATGATTTTTCTTCTTTTTTCTTTTTTGAGAGAGAGAGAGACAGCACACACAGGCATGTGTGCCAGTGAGCAAGGGAGGGTGGGGAAGGGCAGAGGGAGAGAGAGAATCTTTTTTTTTTTTTTAAGATTTTATTTATCTGACAGAGAGAAACACAACTAGAGAGGGAACACAAGCAGAGGGAATGGCAGCGGGAGCAACAGGCTTCCTGTCAAGCAGGGAGCCCGATGTGGGGCTCGATCCCAGCACTCTGGGATCATGACCTGAGCCGAAGGCAGACGCTTAACGACTGAGCCACCCAGGCGCCCCGGGAGAGAGAAAATCTTAAGCAGGCTCCACACCCAAGACAGAGCCAGACACAGGGCTTGATCTCAGACCCAGAGATTATGACCTGAGCTGAAATCAAGAGTCAAATGCTCAACCAACTAAGCCATCCAGGCACACAACACCCACCAGCCCCCGCCGAAGCCATGATTTTAAGCACTAAGGTAGCTTATTTTCTTAGATGAAGGTCATATTCAAATGTTTACTGGTAATACTTGTGGATAATAATAATAATTAACATTTATTAGGCCATGACTAGGTAATAGACTTTCCATTTGTTATCTCTCTGATTCTATGCTAACTGTATGAAGGTATTCCATGATCAGTGCCCATTCAGAGTTAAGAAAAACAAGGTCTACAGAAGTATATAATCTGCCCAAGGTCACATTATTAGATCAGTACCAGAGCCATGGACCAGAACCAAAACATCCCAAATTCAGTGCTTGCACTCTCTTTTTTTAAAAAAACAAAATTTTATTAATGCATAAGCAGTATATGTGTGGTGTGAAAAAAATTCAAACACAGAGAAGCACATATGAAAAAATTAATAGTATATTCCTTCCACATAGAAATCACCACTATAATACCTTAGGGCAAATACTTCCAAATCCCACTGTATGTACACATATTTATTTTCATCAAAATGAGAGCATACTGTTACCTAGCTCTAAAATCTGCTTTTTCAGACAAGTATCTCAGTAAATTTTTTCTTGTCTAATTCTGAAAACATATTCAAATTTCCCCAATGCCTTTTACAGTTGATTTACTTAAATAAATATCTAATCCAAGAAAACATACTGCATCTTTTAATTTTTCTTATTTTTTTTAAGATTATTTATTTATTTGACACATACACAGAGAGAGAGAGAGAGAGAGAGATCACAAGTAGGTAGAGAGGCAGGCAGAGAGAAAGGGGGAAGCAGGCTCCTTGCTGAGCAAAGAGCCCTATGCAGGGCTTGATCCCAAGACCCTGAGATCATGACCCGAGCCGAAGGCAGAGGCTTTAACCCACTGAGCCACCCAGGTGCCCCACTGCATCTTTTTCTATGTCTCTTCAGATTCTTTTAATGTAGCACTATCCTTTTTTTTTTTTTTTAATGATATCAGTTTGTTAAAGAGACTAGACTAGTTATCCTATGTAATGTCCCATGTTCTGGATGTGCCTCATGGTACCATTTAGCTTATTGTTTAACTCCTTATTAGTTGTAAATGAGAGACCAGAGAGAGTAACAAGAGTTACAATTCCAACCCATGATCAATTAGGACTGTATCTCTAGATAAGATATTTAAATTTTTTTGAGCCCCAGTTTTCAACAAATAAGAAATTATGAGGACTAAATGTGATGTTAAATGTCTTACAGAGAGCTATATGCTCAGTTCATAGGCCAAACTCCACAAACGTTAGCTAATACTAGGAAGCAGTCACACTGGAGTAGTATAGAGGAAACTGATTTTGTTTTTAAATCAATGACATTCGATGAGTGATTGGCTATGGGCAGAAAGGGAGCCTTCCACCAATATTAGCCTGCTGGCTTAGGGCAAGTGCTTAGTTATAAAATTAATTTCATGGTATCATTATATATAGGACCACTTCTCAAGTTTTAAAAACATACATTTAAAGAAAAGCAGAAGTAGTTGGATTCCTGCCTACACCCTCTTCTCTAGAATCTGCCTGCCCTGTTAATTGACTAGAACCCCAGCAAGCCTCTCCACACTACACACAACTGGCCAGAGCTGATTGGCTAAAAAGCAGTCTCCTAATCAATCAGGTTCTCTCTCTTGAGAGTGTGGAATTAGTACTAAGGAATTCCAGGCTGGTCTGCTATGGTATGATGGGTGGAGAGGTTGTAACTCAGGAGTTTGGGTCACCCATTTTTCTGCTACATTAGAGTAGCAGCTAAAACTGTTCTGCAGGAATGGAAGAATAGGAGACAACTCCTGAAAGAAGCAAAGACTAGAGATGAAGAAGACTTCCTAATTTTCTGATCCATTTCCTTTTTTTTTGTTTCTAGTCTCTTCCTACACTTCAGGGTCTGTGAGATGTCCCTGGATATCCATATAATAACACACCCTTTTTGTTTTATGCTTCTTGTTACTTGTAACCAGATACAGCAGCAAATGTCCTTGAAAGCACTGGGGAGATATACATACACACACACATTTCATCCTCTAACTTGATAATGCATGGTTAGCATTACAACGTTCTTTACAACCCTATGGAAAGGTTATCATATTTTCAGGTTTGGCTAGCAAGGAGTAAGAAAATGAAGACGATATAGGCTAATATGTTTATTTCAAAAGAATGTTTAAAGTGATAGAAATTTTTATTAACAAAAATGTAATTTATTTGAGATAGAAAAAACCAAGATATAGAAAGCTGATTTAAGATACAAGATACCACCCAAGCACTAAGAAAGACAAAAAAATGCTAGTGCTTAATATGACAGAGTGATATTTACTAATAAACCTTCTTTAAAATGTTTAGAGAATATTAATGTCTAAGGAGTAGTCATTCACGGCAAGAAACAAGAAGCGTTGAGAAGTTGTGGAGAAAGGGGACTCTCTTACACTGTCGGTGGGAATGCCAAGTTGGTGCAGCCACTTCGGAAAACAGTGAAACGCTTCCTCAAAAACTTAAAATTAGAGCTACCCTACGACCCGGCAATTACACTACTGGGTAGTTACCCCAAAGATACAGATGCAGTGAAAAGAAGGGCCATATGCATCCCAGTGTTCATAGCAGCAATGTCCATAATAGCCAAACTGTGGAAAGAGGTGAGATGCCCTCCTACAGATGAATGGATAAAGAAGATGTGGTCCACATACACATGGGATATTATTCAGCCATCAGAAAGGATGAATACCCAATTTTTGTATCAACAGGGATACAACTGGAAGAGATTATGCTAAGTGAAATAAGTCAAGCTGAGAAAGTCAATTATCATATGGTTTCACTTATTTGTGGAACCTAAGGAACAGCATGGAGGACATTAGGAGAAGGAAGGGAAAAATGAAAAAGGGGAAATCAGAGGGGGAAATGAACCAGGAGAGACTATGGACTCGAGGAAACAAACTGAAGGTTTTAGAAGGGGGGGTGTGGGTATGCCTGGTGATGGGTATTAAGAAGGGCACAGATTGCATGGAGCACTGGGTGTTATACGCAAACAATGAATCATGGAACACTACATCAATAACTAATGATGTACTGTATGGTGACTAACATAACATTAAAAAAAAGTTTCAAAAAAAAGAAGTAGTCATTGAGGCTAAGCACAGAGTTTTACTTTTCTTAAAGAAGAAAATGACAATACTTCCAGAGAGGCAAATACCAAAGATATCAAATTTATATTTTTCACTAAATTCATAATTCAGATAAAAAAACAAAACATCAAAAAGTTACTGACGAAGATTCCTGGGATGAAAATGTTTCTAACTGAGCATACATCTATACATTTTCCAAAATTTTGGAGCTAATTCACTTTATCTTATCTATCAAAGCATTATTCATAGTAGAGCACTCACTAAGGGAGCTTGTAGAAAAGAAAGAAATTCTTTAGGCATAATGATTTTAATGCTTACATAATAGATGCATTGTTGAAATACTGTAATTTAATATCAACCCAAAACCTTTTGGAAATTTGAGAATTAACTTTCTGAAAAGTTATTTGAAGGTCTATAATTTCAGATAAAATACTGTGTAAGAATATAAAAAGAGAATCTGCCCAAATTCAAGAAAAAAAGTTGTTAGCAAAGCCACCCATACAATCTCTTCTCAATTACTTTACTGAAAATGTGATCCCCTCAAATGTTCATTGTATCATGTGGTAGATATACCCACCAAGATAATTACGAACAGAGTAATTCAATGTGTTCTTTCAATGACAATATATGTACTAGGTATCTACAATGTGCCTGGCAAGTGTTCAAGGCAATGGGATTACGGGAATGAATAAAAAACACCAAATCCCTACTTTCAGGGAGTTTATATTTAAGAGCAGGAAGAGTAGGTGTGTGTGAATATATATGAATTATGAAAAAAACCAATGCAAAGTAAAGTAGATAGAGAGAGAGGTGGAAGGGAAGAAATGCTATTTAGCTACAGTAGTCAGGAAAGCCCTCCATGATGAGGTAACATTTGAGCAGAGATATGAGAGGTGAGTGAGTCACGTGGCTGTCTGGAGGGACTCTTTCAGGTGGAGTGAACAGCAAATGTGCATGTCCTGAAGTAGCAACATTCCTGTCATGTTTTAGGGATAGTAAAGATAAGCACGGCTGTGGTTGAGTACACAAAGAAGAGGGTAAAGAAATGAGATTAGAAAAGAATATGAGGAACAAATCATGGTGATTTTATATTTATCTGTAAATTCTGTAATACCCCTCCCTTCAAAGAAAGAAGCCTAATTCTTTTCCCCTTAAATGTGGGCCAGATTTAGAGACTTGGGTCTAACAAATAGAATGTGATAAAGAGATGTTATGTGACTTCTGAGGCTAGGTCATAAAAAGACAGCTTGTGCTTGCCCTCTCTCTTGGGTCACTCATTCTGGAGAAAACTACATGCCAGTTTATAAAGACACTCAAACAACCTACAAAGAAGAATACATGGGGATGATCAGAAGCCTCCCACCAAGAACTAGACCGCCATGCCAGTCAGTATTCAATACAGGAGGTACATTACCTACCTGACTTTTTAAAAAACATCACCCCAGCTGCTCGGTGAATATAATGTGAAAGGGATGGTAGGAGTTTCCAGATAAAGGAATATTTTGGCTTATGTTAGAGCAGTAACAATGCAGAAAGCAGAGAGGTATTTAAATTTCAGATAAATTTGAAGGTAGAAAGCTGACAGGATTGGTTGATAAATGAGATATGGAGTGTGAGATAAAAAAAAAAAAGAATAAAAAAAAAGAAGTTGAACTGGGAAAACTAGAGGTATAGCAAGTTTGGCAGTTTGGTTTTAGATGTGTTAAAATTTAGATGCCTATTAAATTTAAAGTGGAGATGTTAAGAAGGCAATTGGATATGGAGTTTCAAGTTCAGAACAAGGTTGGTTTTAAGAATGTAATATAGAAGTCTTGGTACTTAGGGAAATAAGAGTCATGGACTTGAATGAGCTGAATTAACTAATGAGTGAAGATAGATGAGAAGACAATCAGCTGCAAGCCCTGAGCCATTGCAATATTTCTGAGGTCTGGAGAAAGAAAAGGGATTGTCAAAGGAAACAGAAAGGAAGTAACTAGTGATGTAGAAAGAAAGAATGAAGAAGTGGTATATCAGAAATCACATTAAGAAAGATTCAAAATACAAGAAAATATTAACCGGATCTGATGCCGGTTGAGTAAGACAAAAATTTATTATAGGATTTAAAAATATGTTTCTTTGTTGAGCACTTTCAGTGGTGGAATGGGCATGCAATTCCTCTTAGAGAAGGGTAAAGAGAGAATGGGAGTGTTAAGATGCATATGGTAAGCCTTAGAACAACTACTAAGAAAATAACTGAAAAAAATATATATATAGGAGAAATAACTGAAAGAATGAAAATGCTACACTAGAAAATATTTACTTAATGCAAGAGAGAGTAGAAAAGGAAGAATAAGACAAAAAAGATATGAGTCATATAAAAATAAGAATTAAAATGGCAGATATAAGTCTACTTATATCAATAATAATGTTAAATGTGAATGGATCAAACAGTTCAATCAAAAGGTGGAGAATATTAGCCTCGATTTAAAAAAAAAAAAGCTCCAGGTATATGCTATCTCCAAGAGGCACACATTAGATAGCCCAACTATAGAAAGAGACCAAGTGTCCATTGACTGATGAATGGATAAAGAAGATATGGTATATACAATCAATGGAATATAATTCAGCCATCCAAAAGAATGAAATCTTGTCATTTGCAATAACACAGATGGAGATAGAGTGAATTATCCTAAGTGAAATAAGTCAGTCTGAGATAAATACCATGCGATTTCACTCGTGTGTGGAATTTAGGAAACAAAACAGATGAACATATGGGAAAGGAAAAAGAGAGAGAGAGGACAGCAAGCCATGAGAAACTCTTAACAATAGAGAACAAACTGAGGGTTGATGGAGGGAAGTGACTAGGGGATGGGCTAAATGGGTGATGGGTATCAAGGAGGGCACTTGCTGTGATGAGCACTGGTTTATACATAAGTGACAAATCACTAAATTCTACTCCTGAAACCAGTATTACACTATATATTAACTAACTAGAATTTAAATAAAAATTTTGGAAAAATAATAAAAATAAATTTTTTTCAAAAAGTAAAAATAAAGTTATAAATGTGTTGAAAGTAAAAGGATGGAAATAGATGTAACATTCACACAATAATCATTAGAAAGCTGGCAATGTTAGGGGCGCCTCATACTATATACGGGTGCCTATACTGGCTCAGTTGGTAGAGGAATGTGTGACTCTTGATCTTGGAGTTGTGAATTTAAACTCCACAGTGGGCATAGAGTTTACAAGAAAGAAAGAGAGAAAGAGAGAAAGAAGGAAGGAAGGAAGAGAGAGAGAATGAAAGAAAGGAAGGAGGGAAGGAAGGAAGGAAGGAAGGAAGGAAGGAAGGAAGGAAGGAAGGAAGGAAGGGAGGGAGGGAGGGAGGGAGGGAGGGAGGGAGGGAGGGAGGAGGGGAAGAAGAATATCAGGAAAAATGGACTTTTAAAAAAAGCATGTTATATATAAAGAGGAACATTTTGTTTTAAAAAAAAGTTCAAATCATTTGAAAGATACAGCAATTATAAACATACACACCAAAAAGAACCTCCAAACTATATGAAGCAAGAACTGACAAAAATGAAGGGGGAAATTGATAATTCAACAATAATAGCTAGAGACTTCAATTTCCCTCTTTAAATAATGGGTAGAACAACTAGACATAAGATCAACAAGAAAATAGAACACTTGACTGGCACTATAAACCAACTAAACTTAATAGATATCTGCGATACACTACATCCACCATACTGGTATATCCATTCTCAAGTGCACGTAGAACTTTCTATGGTAGGCTCTAAAACAACATCAACATATTTAAAGCATTAAAATGCTTTTTTAATGTCTTTAATCCTTCTTAATGTTTTTTTTTCTCAGAGCACTATGGAGTGAAATTGAAAATCAATTAACAAATTTGGAAAATTCACAAATATGTGGAAATTAAACAATACATAAATCATTAAACATCATTGAGAAAGTGAAAAGACAGCCAACAGTATGGAAGCAAATAACCAGAAATCATATCTCTGACAAGGAACTTGTAACTAGGATATGTAGAGAAGTCTTACAACTTGATAAAAAAAAAAAAAGACAGCCCAATTAAAAACTGGGCAAAGGATATGAATAGACATTTCCCCAAAGAAAATATACAAATGATCAATAAACACATGAATGGATGCTCAAAATCATTAACCATCAGGGAAATGGAAATCAATACCACTTCCTACTCACTAGGAGGGCTGTAATAAAAAGACAGATTGCAACCAAGTTTTGACTAAAACTGTTGAAACTGAAACCCTTGTACATTGCTGATGGGAGGGGCGCCTGGGTGGCTCAGTCATTAAGCATCTGCCTTCGGCTCAGGTCATGATCCCAGAGTGCTGGGATCGAGCCCCACATCGGGCTCTCTGCGCAGTGGGGAGCCTGCTTCTCCCGCTACCATTCCCTCTGCTTGTGTTCCCTCTCTCGCTGTGTTTCTCTGTCAAATAAATAAAATCTTAAAACAAACAAACAAAAAAAAAACATTGCCAATGGGAGTAAATGCTGCAGCCACTTTGGAAAATAGCCTGGCCCTTACTCAAAATGTCAAACATAGATTTAGTACATGACCCAGCAATTCCATTGCTAGATATGTAAGTTATTTATCCACAGGAAACCTTCAGAATTGAAAAAGAAATTAAAACTTATGCTCCCACGAAAACTCGTATGAGTGTTCATAGCAACATTATTCATGATAGCCACAAACCAAAAACAAACCACGCGTTCATTAACTGGCAAATGGATAAATAAAATGCAGTGTATCCATAAAATGGAATATTATTTGGCCATGAGAAGAAATGAAGTACTGATACATGCTTCAGTACAGATAAGCTTTAAAAAAATGCTAATCAAGAAACCAGTCACAAAAGACCACATATTGTGTGATTCTATTTATATGAAATGTCTACAGTAGGCAAAACTATAGGGACAGAAAGTATATTAGAGGTTGCTGGAGGTGAATTGAGGAAAACAGGGAGAAATGACCAACTGGGTATAGAATTTCTTCTTGAAGTGATGAAAATGTTCTCACATTGATTTTGGTGATGGTTGATAACTTGGTGAAAATCATTGAATGTTTGAAGTGCGTGAATTTTATGGTATGTAAATTATATCTCAGTAAAGCTGTTACTAAGAAGAGGAGAGAGAAAATGAGAGAATTACAGAACATTTGAGAAGACCAACTCTTTCTCGGGGTTTGCTGTAAAAGGGCAGAGACAGGGGACAGAAGCTGAGGGGAAATGTGGGGTCAATGTATGCCTAGCTTCACAGTGGAAGACATCACATGTTTTTATGTATTTATTTTTAAAGATTCATTTATTTATTTGACAGAGAGAGAAAGAGAGCACAAGCAGCAGGAGTAGGAACAGGAGAAACAGGCTCCCTGCTGAGCAAGGAGTCCAACACAGGGCTCGAACCCAGGACCCTGGGTTCCTGGTCTGAGTCAAAGGCAGATGCTTAACCAATTGAGCCACCCAGGCACCCCACACATTTTTATTTTAATTAATGTTCCAGTGGGTGGTGATGCAGGAGAAGTTCTCTTGCAAATAGGCAGGAGGTGATGAGATCCTTTGCAGAAGTAGAGATGAGATCCTTTGCAGAAGTAGAGGAGTTGGTTGGAGGTCAAAGCACAACCTTGCAGCTCAGCTCATCACTGCAATGGGGCAGGCAGAGTATCGTTGCAGACACACAGAGGCTGGAAATTTGGTGCCGTTGCACTGAGGAAATTCTTTATGAACAGGAAGAGAGAAAGAGGAACTGAGAGAGAAAAGAGCAGCAACAGGGTATCTGAGCGATGAGCCTGAGGGATCTGGGTGGAGGAAATGGTACTGAGAGAAACGTACCAACCACCAAAGACCATTGTTGCTCTTAACAAGCCCTCCCTGCCCCACTCCCTCACTCCCCCACCCCCTGTCCACATCCCTAGGGATAGTACTTTATTTACTCAGTGAGGGACCAGCAGCCAAGTTTCCCACTTCAAAGCATTCAGGCCCCATGGGGGGGGGGGGGTGGTGATAACAAAGGCATGGCCAGGCCACCCGTATATCTCTAGCCCCATGGCACATTTTACTTGCCTTGGTTTCCCTCACCTGGTTTGCTTGTGAGCTCATCCATCCGCTCCCTGCCCAGTTCCTAACCCAGCAAGATTGATCTTAGATTCACCCATGTACTTAGAAGTTCAAATCTCTACTTGACTTTGAAATCTCTCTGCTATGAACTCACTATCCGCCCCCAGCTTGGCCTGGCCTTGGTTTGCAGTCCCCAGCTTGGCTCTGACAACCGCTAGTGATCTCACCCCACTGTGGAGCCCAGATAGGACTGTTGTGTTCTAAAAGGTCACCAGTCAACGGGGTGTTTGGAACTCAAAGAATTTCCCCATAGAAAAATTTATTATAAATAGTGGTATGGTTCCCAGGCCAATCCACAAAGGCCTATTAACCAACCATGGTGCTGGCCAACTGTCCTGAGCCACGGGGTCCCCTAAGACTAGCGAGGTTGACCCAGAGGGGAATAGACAAGAGAATGGAACTCATGACAACTTAACAGTTCCCATGGAAACATGGGGGGAGAAATTCCAAGGCAGAGGAGGCAAGAAAGAGGTTGAAGAGTATGTCAGCTGACACCCAGGCAGAAATGCAGAGCAGAGGGCACCCCGGCCCGGAGAAGGTTCACAGAGGACAATTCTGATGGACTGGGGAGGGTCCAGTGGCAGGGGACCAGAGCCTAGCCCGCTAGATCCTTGATAAGCAGAATAACATCATGACAAGTCTTCCTTTAACGGCAGAGGACCTGTCCTCCAGCTAACTCTGCCTCTGTTCTGCCCCTGTTCCTATGATTATGGATTATCCCCAGATCCTCCCCGGCACTTGGCCCCAGTCTACTCCTGCACAGACTTGCAATTCCCTATGTGCCCTGTTTGTCTGGTCCCCCCTGGATCCCTGCTGCTCAGGACACACACTGTGACTCCTGCTGTCACTCTTCCCAGCAAGGTTTGGGCTGAAAGGAAAGCAAATACCCATAAGTTTTCCTGAAAACAGGTGATTATGAGACACATGGGCCTGGAGGACTGGGATGTATAATTTGAAGAGGAAGACATGACAGGGATCAAGAAGGGAGAAAAAAAAAATGGTGGGTCCACAGGTCCCAAACTTTGGAATTCTATTTCAGTAGGTCTGAGCACGGAGCCCAGGAATCTGCATTTCTGCAGCTATCTCAGGCAATTTTGAGGCCCGAGGTCTGGGAAGTACCGCTGTGTGGCAAGGTCAGTCCTCTCACACACCTGTCAGCCTCACCATTTGCAGGCGCTGGTGTCCTGACAGAGCCCTTCTGCCATGAAATCTCAAGGTTTTTGATAAATATTTCAATTTTCATGGCTCGTGAGAGGGCCCCACATGGAGAACTTTTAACAGAGAAAATGGATAACAGTTCCAACCCCATGAATCAATAGGCAAATTTTAGTCAGTTTTTGCCGAGTTGAATCTTGGTAAAAAAATTTTTTTGACTGGTGAGGCGGAGGAAATCTGCATATTGATGAAGTAGCAGATATGTTGGCCCAAAGATACGCACACTTCTATCCATTCCCTTTTCGTCATCATTTGACAATCTGAAGTATAAAAACGCTTGTGCACAATGAGCTAGTAACCATCCCAACCTATCTGTTTGAGGAGAACAGAAATTTAAAAAAAAGAAATCAGAGCCTTGGATTCTTAAGTGCTCAGTATATTAACACTGCCCCAGAGAAAGCTTCATGCATCAGACTAGAAGGAAGAGCCCCACATCGAAGCAGGAAGGGAGACCGTCCCAGAGCACAAAAGGATTTTCTAGCTCTCCGTTCTGTCCTTCTGTGCGACGGAAAATAGCAGACACGTTGGCAGCAAGACAAAGCAAATGGTCTCTCAGACTTTTGAAAAGTGTTCTATTACATGCATTTCTTAATGATATCTAGCATTAATCTAAAACTAACACCCAAGGCCAAGTCCACAGTGCGTTTTATGATTATTAAATGATACAACATTCCCAGTGTCTGGTAGCAGACGTTTTTGCATGGGAGGAGGCCGGGCTTGCTAGCTAAAAGGCTTGTTTTCTTTGTTTCAGCGTTTCCCTCTCTAACTTCCTATCACTCCCTTCCTTTACAAAAAAAAAAAAAAAAAAACTATTTGTAGTAGCTGCTCTAGTTTCTGCCCTTAGAAATCTGCTCTATTTATTAACTACTCCTCCGGTGTAGAAATTCCACTGAAATTCCTTCAGGGCCTGGCTGCCTTTCAGCTTCTCTTTGCACATTCCTGCCTCTATGTATGTCACCATCTTAAATAGCTGAGCCTTCTGTGCTTTAATAAGGTCTCTCTATAATCTTTTTTTTAAGAACACAGACCTAGTTTTGCTAAGTTTCTGAATACCTTAGATTGTAAAGCCCGCATAATACTCTAATTAATTTCTGTTCTACCTCATCTGCGTCCTCGCTGGTCGGCTAATAACATAAGGACTAGAACTGACCTCATTACAATAACTTCTTACATTTCTTACATCGTAATCGAAATGATTCCTCCAGGCTGGTATTTGAATTACATCCCCCCACCCTGCTCCCACCCACAACCCCCCAGAGGTGCCAAGTTAAAGATTTAGACGTGCATTCTTCAGAGAGTTCAATTTTCTGGGTTCCAAATTTGGGGTACTAAATTTTTTAAAAGGCATATTCTTTTTCTTTGCTGAGTTCATGACGTGTCCCAGCATTGCGTTTCTGCATAAAAGAAAACTAAATAATACAAAGTATGGTTTTGAATTACCATCAGCTAGAATTTGCCAAGCAAAAAGGAAGGGAGGAAAGAAGGAAGGAAGGGAGGGAGGAAGAGAGGGAGGGAAGGAGGAACGGAGGGATAGAGGGAGGAAGGGAGGGATAGAGGGAGGGAGGGAGGGAGGGAGAGAGAAAGGAAACTGCAAACATCCTATTGTCTTTTTTATGACAGGGGCTTCCTTGAAAAGAAGCTTTCAGGAGCTCTTAGAAAAAGCATTCCCCCCCCCCCCCCCCCCCCCCCCCCCCCCGCCATAGGTTACCAGCAGTCAGCAAATATTTCATCCTGATTTTATCCAGATGGAGCCTTTCAAGGTGTGGCCCTATGAGAAAATCCCAGAACTCTTTTCACAAGTTCAGATTAGTGAAGTATTTCACGAATGCCTCCTCTGCCTTCCCCGGTCCCACCTCATTCCCCTTCCTCGGTTACTTCCAGACCCTTGATTGTTAATTGTAGGAAAACCTGTACTGGCCCCAGCATTTACTGTTTTTGCTGCTTCCTCACAAAGGCAAAGGGTATCCTCACCACTTGTTAACACCCCTTCCATCTCCCGCTCAAGGGGCCTTCTGACATCTCCCATCAAGCTGTGAGGGGATTGCCAGGCCGTGGCGCTCTATGTCACCTGCCTCTGTCACCATCTTATCTAGTAATGTGTAGAATGCTGACGTGGGGCTCGGCAAGGCCCCGCTCCGGCTCCTTATCCTGGCCCTTTTAGTTTTCTCCCTCCCAGGGATGAGATTTTCCTGGACCTGTGATTTTTAATTTACAGGTTTGCATAGTCATGAAGCTCACTATGGATTGGGCACCACTGTGCTTTTCTCACCGAATCATGTTCTGCAGTTTATATCCAGGGCAAACCGTATCTTAAATCACGTCACACCAATGAAAACTGGATGTTAGGGAGAAAATGACTTAGACGCTTTATTGTGGGTTAAGTTCTATTTGAAGATCTGCTGACTTACACTGCTCAGTGGCAGCGATGGGTTTTGTCACAGAGCACGAGTCCCCATCCCCTTGGAAACGAAGCCCCCTTTCCTGTAAGAAGCTCCAACCCTCCCAGCGAACCCAGGGGCATAGCTTCACCCCTACTCTGAAACCCAGGGGCAAGCTCACCTGGGCTGGGCCACTTACAGGCCTCCCCAACGAGGCCAACCAGAACCTCTCCCTGAGAGGGACACTGGGGTGCTGGATGGAGGAGGCCCTCTCGATGTCCTGTTGGGTAAAACGGGAGGGGACAGATCTGGACTAGCAACGGCCATCTTCTCTGCTGTGTGGAGATGACCAAGCTGCAAAATGAGGCCAAGCAGAGGCAAGAGTCAAGAAGTAAGCTCATAGTGCTTGCCTCTGAGACTCTGGTACCGAAAGTTCTATGAGCTACTGTGTTTTCTATGAGCTTTTTCAGTGGGCTCACTTCTGTGAGAATTCAGTACCCTCAAAATCTATGAGAACTCATGTATTATTTTATGCCTTAGATCATTGGACTTGTGTTTCAGCCACTTGCAACCCAATGTGCTCTAAAATCTGTTCCACTGTGAACGGTGGAAATGCTCAGGAGGCTGCACTATCCCCAAGGCCATTCCGAGAGACATAAGGGGATGCGGCTCTCATCTAATTAAGGTGAACATGGAATAGATTGAGTCCTAGTAGAGGCCCTGGAAATGCTTGTCACGAAAGTATTCAAAGCTTACAGGGAAGGGAGTTAACCACAAGATCAGCAACTGCACAAAAGGGCTGATGCAAAAAAAGACAATGAGAGGCAGGAGCTACGGTGCTGCAAAGAAAAGTAGACTAGAGCAGTCAGGCAGAAAAGATGAAGATAAAAAACAACAGATGGGTTCAACCTGTAATAATAATAGGAATAGCACACATACCTTACAGAATTATTGCAAAGACTCAATGAGTTACTCTATAAAAAGAGCTTTGAACAATGCCCAATACATAGTAAAGTGCCAGCCATTATTGTTATCATCCCAGCTGGGTTGGAAATACTGGAGTGCTACTTGCCTATGAGGTGAGTCTCATAGGTGAGACTCACCTCATAGGCAAGTAGCACTCCATAGGTAAGTAGCACTCTCATAGGTGAGACTCATCACCTATGAGGTGAATGCCTATAAGACTGTGTCTTAACCCCAGACAGCACCAGCTACAGCTTTTTGGGGCCCCACGCCTCCTGCCTCAAGACACATCACATACCCCCACCCTATCTCAGTACTTACTTCCAAAAATTTTTCAATTTTCTAGCAGCAGTGCTTTTCTGTTCCAAGGAAATCTGAAATATACCCCCCCCCCGATGAAAAATGATAAATATTCCTTTATTCTCCTCCACTTCTGATTTATTTCCAGGCTGTGTTTGTTTCTTCAATTGATTCTTTTATTCCTTCATTGGTTTTATAGTCTCAAGAGAATCCAGATTACCAGAGATAACTATTGCAAATGGTACTTTCATTTTTTTAAAGTAGTTTGCTTTACATTCTTGGGGAATTCTTTCAATACAAATTGCAAGACAATGTTGAAGTATGCACAAAATTGGTATATGATATATTAAGAATGTGGTATTTTTATTATGAATTTCAGTTAGAATATATTTTAAATTAATTTGAATCCAGTATTTGCAATACCCTTAATTTACTTCTGTAATCTCATGGTAAGTAAAATTCTAACATGGGCCCAAGACATATCCCCTGGTATACCCACTCTATATAATCTCCTCCCCTTGAGTAGGAAGGACCTGTGATTATGATAGGATAGTACTCTCATAGTTAGGTTAAATTGTGGCAAAGGTGAAGGGATTTTGTAGCTGTAAACAAGGACGTTATTCAGTCAACTTTAAGCTAACCAAATGGTTACCTTGGGTGGGCCTGACCTAATCAGGTGAGCCCCTAAAAGAGACACAAAGCAGTAGTTGGTACTTTCTACTGGCCTTGAAGAAGTAAGCTGACATGATGTGAGAAGGCCACATAAAAGTGGCCTCCGGAAGCTAGGAGTGACTCCTAGCCAATAAACAGCAGGAAAATGTGGGTCAGTCCCGAAATCTCAAAGACTGAATTTTGGCAAAGCAATCAAACAAAAGCCAACAAACAAACAAAAACAACAAAAATTGATCTTGAAAATAACCCTGAGACTCAGAGGAGATCCCAGTCCTAGCCAATACTTTAATATCAGCGTTAAGAGACCCTGAGCCAGAGACCCAGTTAATCCATACCTGGATTCCTGAGCCACGGCAAACATGAGATAAAAGAATTATTCTCAACCACCAAGTTGGTACCAATGTGTTACTCAGCAGGAGAACACTGTACAAACTGTATGGAAAAGAATATGTGCTAAATGTTGGAGGATGCTCACCTAGCTGTTGGGGTATTTTAAGAGACTTCCCCTGAGCTAATATACTATCTTCAGAAAAAAGCCACTGGAGGAATAAAATGCTTGGCAAGGGAAGCACTGGGAGAAGGAAGCCTGAGTAATAAACAGCAGTGTCAGGGCACCTGGGTGGCTCAGTCCATTAAGTATCTGCCTTCGGCTCAGGTCATGGATCCCAGGGTCCTGGGATGGAGCCCCACATCCTGCTCCCTGCTCACCGGGGAGCCTGCTCTCCCTCTGCTCCCTGCTTGTGCTTTCTCTCACTACCTCTCTCTCTTTCTCTCTTCTCAAATAAATAAATAAAATCTTTTAAAGAAATGAAAAAATTAAAATAAATAAATAGCTGTCCCTGTAGCTGAGGGAGAGACCAATAGCTAGGAACCTCGTAATGCTATCAAATGTACTTTCTGTGAGCACGTTGGTGGGGAAAAGAGGATACAAAACATGAAAGAAGACTATCAAATCATAAATAACATTTATCTTTTGATTCTGATTATCAAAATAATATATACTCCTTGACGGAAATTTAGAAATGTACAGCAAAAAAGTATAAGAGAAAATACACATTTTGCGCATAGTTGTAAGCACACACAGTTTGTGTCTTGCTCTCTTATTCAACCTGATCAGTCTGTGTTCTCCTGGGTTCATGTCATGGGTGTCATTTGTAAAGGTAGCATATTATTCCATCTCGCGCTGTGCACTGGGATTTACTTAACCATTTCCCTATTGTTGGGAGTCGAAGCTGTCTTTCATTTAAAAATATTTATTCTGAACTTGGGAAAAGTCTTTGAGCCTCAAAATCTGTAGGAAATAGTATTCATTTACCGAACTTCTCGCTCTGGCATTAAACAACAGTCACCGCTTTAAAATAGTCGAAAATCAATCTAGTTAGGGGTTCCTGTTATGTAAAATCCTATCTTATCCTTAGACTTTCCTCTGTCCTCGGGTATTCTTTTTGTTCAAACATGCTCTGGCTTGATCCAGATTACTTGTTCTCATTGCAATTTCCTCCCCTGGGAAATCTGTTCTTTCCTGCCCTCTCTCCCTCTGTCTCCTTTGTAAACATTAAGGTATGATATGAGATTTGTTCTAAGTAATATTTAGTAAAAAGCATCTTCCATTTCTGAGAAAGCCCTATTGTTGCTATCACTAATAACTCATTCCTTGTGCACATGCAAACTAAGCCCTACAAGCCTCCAGGCGATCCTCCCATTCCCCACTGTATGACTTTCATTTGTCATGTTTTTCTTGCGCTCTCTTAAATTTACTTTGTAATCTCTCCTGCTTGCCTCTGTCTGTGTTGTCATATGTCTCCACTCAGTGCAGAGAAGCTACAGGAACCCATGGCTAGTGGCTTGGTCTTGAAGGCAGACCTTGGGTTCTGGCTCACCATTGATCTTTGATGGGTGACTGGTACCCCAAATGGGAGAGGGGCGTTGTAAGGGAGATGCCCTGCACTATGTCTTTGGGAGGTAGTATAACAGGGGTCTTAGTGTCTATCAGACTTAAGGTGAGGTGTCTGGGTGTGAGGTGTGGGCAGCAATATTTTCAAAAACTCCCAGGTGATGGTAATGGGCAGCCCAGATTAAGAACCTTACACCAGTTCTTCTGCTGTGGGAATTGACAAGGGATGAGGGCTTCTCTTACAACTAGCTGCTCATGAGGTCCTCTGCCTGTTGGCTCTCACCTCTTTTCTGGCTGAACTTACCTCAAAATCCTCTGGCTCCGTCAGAGGGCATCCTTGTGAGCCCTTCAGAGGACTGCAAGTGTTTCCCCCACCCTGCTCTGAGGACCCATTCCTGCAGACCCTCCTCACCCCTCCTCAGCTCTCACCACCAACATTTCACCCCCCTTCCTGTTAGGAATCCCTCAGCCAGTCTTTCTCTCATGGGTGGAGCAATAGCCCAAAGACTCCAGCCTACCTCATCTTTTTTAACTCATCTGGGAAAAATCTGACTTCTGTGGGGTTTTTTTCCCCTCTCTTAACTCTTTTTGTTTTTTTTAATTAAAATTTATTTGAGATAATTTTAGATTCACAGGCAACTGTAAAAACTAATACAGAGAGATCTTATGTGCCCTTTACCCAGTTCTCCCCAATGGTGACATCTCGTAAATCTATAGTAGAATGTCACCCGGGGATATTCACAGTGATAATAGTGGAGATAGAGAACATTTTCATCAGCACAAGTTGCAACACTAATCTGTTCTCTGTATATACAATTTTATCACTTTGAGAATGTTGTAGAAATGGAATCATACAGTAGGTTACATTTGGGGTTTATCACTTGGCAGAATTCTCTGGAGAATCACTCAGGTTGTTGCATGTCTCATGTATCAAGAGCTTGTCTCCTTTGTATTACTAAATGGTATTCCATGGTACAGACCTGTGTGTGCCATTTGGTTAACCATTCACCTGTTGAAATTCTGGGTCATTTGTAGTTTGTTTTTGTTTTTTTTTTTTTAAGATTTATTTATTTATTTGACAGAGAGAGAGATCACAAGTAGGCAAAGAGGCAAACGGGGGAAGCTGGGGGAGGCAGGCTGAGCAGAGAGCCCAATGCGGGGCTCCATCCCAGGACCCTGAGACCATGACCTGAGCCAAAGGCAGAGGCTTTAACCCACTGAGCCACCCAGGCACCCCTGTAGTTTTCTATTACTCTGAATAAATCAACTATGAGCATTCATGGACAGGTATTCGCATAAATATAAGTTTTCATTTCTCTAGGATAAATACCCAAGAGTACAATTGCTGGGTTTTACAGTAGCCACATGTTTAATTTTATAAGAAACTGCATTGCTTCATGGTCCAAGATAGTTCTCTGAATGTCAGAGATTGTTGCCTGAACTCCAGATGACAGAAAGGAAGATGAGCAGAAGGGCAAAAAGGGTCCTCGCCGGTTATGGGACTTCCCTTTATGCAGTCTTCCCAGGAGTTATAAATAATCCTTGTACTGGGTCTTACAGCAAACAGTTATCTGACAACACCTAGCTGCAAAAGAGTCTGGGAAAGCTTATCTCGTCTGAGTACATTGCCACTCTAAATGAAACAGCGGTAACAAACATCAAAATCTTTAAGGCTTAAAACAACAAAGGCTTATTTTCCTCTCACTTGACATAACCAGTCTGGATCGTTAGGGTTCTGATACATGGTCTTTTTACTCTGAAACCCAAAACCACTCTCAGAAACATTGCCAGTCATCATTGTAGAGAGAGAGAGAGCATGAATCTCACTCTAGTTCAATAAAAGTTTACATTTTATTGGCCAAAGCAAGTCACATAGTGAATCTACCTACAAAGGGACAGAAAAAGTGTAATTTCACCGTTTATCAAAAGGAAAGGGACAGCTGGGTGGCTCAGTGGGTTAAGCATCCAACTCTTGATTTCAGCTCAGGTCATGATCTCAGGATTGTAAGATTGAGCCCCATGTCTGCCTCTGCACTGGAGTGGGCATGGAGCCTGCTTAGGATTCTCTCTCTCTCTCTCTCCCTCTGCTCCTCCCTGTCCCCCTTCTAGAAAAAAACCAAACCAAACCAAACACAATACAACACAACAACAACAAAAGGAGGAGAAATGGAAATATTTCATAATTATGAGTAATCACACCACAGTTGGGGAGGAAGGAGAACATGGATATTGGGAGAGGAAGTAGTCTCTTCCACAATTTCAATCTTCTATGTGCTTATAATCTGGTTTTGTAAACTGTTTATTTATAACCTGCTCTTGCTCTCTTATATTGATGATCCTAGAGTTTTAATTATCATTAACTAAATATGCTACGCTACTTCATTACTTAGTGTATATATGAATGGAGTGTGTTATCCACGGAATGTCCTTCCACCTTTTAACATCAATGTTCTCAAAACTCTGCTCAGATTTCCTTAAACTGCATTCTCTGTGCCACAGCACCTTACCTATGCTTACCCATTAGGATAAGGTACAGCTGTCACAGTTCCATAGTCCCAAACTAATAAGGCAGCTCTGTTCCACAAAATCTTTAGGGATCCGAGGTCCTTCTACTTCATGCTATGCCACTCTTTGCATGCCACCTCATGTGAGTTGGGCTGCTTGCATTCCAACCATCAAGTCTTTACTCCAGCCAACAGAAAGGATAAGAGGTCAAAGAACGAGGCACACGAGTCCTTTCCAAAGATCTTTCTCATTAGTTGCAAATGCTAATTCCCCTTAGATCCCGTTAACCAGAACTTAGTCACAGAGCTATACCATGCTACAAAGGAGTCTGGGAAAATGTGGTTTTTTTCTGGTCAAGCGTGTGTTTGAGTCAAAATAGAGATTCTATTCCTAATGAAGAAAAGAGGATACTGAGAGAGATTGAGGGATAAGTAGGAGCCCATACCGTAAAGAAGATTGCACCAGTCAATTTTTTCATCTTCCCTTTCTGTCTTCATTCAGTTGATACTTAACTGTTGAGTTCCTAATGTCTAGCTGTAAGCAAAAAAGGCATGGTTCCTACACTTCTCAAGCTTTCAAATATCAAACAAATGACCTCCCAGATGAACCAATGATTACAAATTTTGATTAGTGCAATAAAGGAAAATTTTGCTAAGGGAGAGATTAATGGGGATAGAGGCTAATTTAGATGGAAATAAGGATTGGGGGAAGTCTTTTGAGGGCTGTGGGGAGAAGTATAGCCAGGAGAAGCTGGCACTGAATCAGGGGCAGGGGTACCATGCCAGGAAAAAGGGGAAATATCTGCAAAAGGCCCTGAGGAAAGAAGGAACTCAGTGTCTTCGGAAGCCAATAGGAAGGCCTATGTGCTTAGAACCCTGTGACAGACAAGAGAGATACAGCTGCAAATGTCAACAGGACCCAGACCCCAGGACTTTGCAGGTCATACTAATGATTTTGGGTTTTGTTCCAAATGCATTAGGAAGGCATTGGAAGATTTTAGAAAGAAGGGTGACGTGATTACCAAATACCGAGCAAATAAGGAAGTTAGGAGATAGTGTTTTTTTCTTTCTTCATGGGTAACATTTTCTCATACATTCTATTGCTATTTTTATCATTCTTTGTATAATCATTTCTTAAGACATTTTTCCTTCTCCTACCCAGATTCATGCAGTAGTATTTGCATTCTTCTGAATTGGCCTTGTTAAAATTCAACATTGGTTTATTTTTATTCTTTCTTAGGTCCCTGTTTTTCATTTGCCTATGATGCAGAAAATGATGCAGAAAAACACAGAGTGATTCATTCAAGAAAAAGAAATGGCTATTTACTGTACCACAATTTAAGACCAATGCCCACTCTTCCTTCTTATACTACTATTATCAGGCCTATTTTGTGATGTCACAAACTACAAACTTTTAGATTCATCATTTGGCCTCCCAGTCCCAAAGATGAGATGAAAAGAACAACACAGTGGGATTCTTGTGGCTACTTCTTCCAGGCTTTAGCCTTGCTGTGGTTCCTAGGCCCTGATTTAGATCTTGGCCCTCACCTTGACTCCTGGCGATGATATATCCTGACCTGATGATTTCTGTGACCTCATTAGACTTCTGTCCCTAGGCTTTCTCTACAGGTCTAGGCCAGAGCCCTGATGCTGGCCTGAGGATCTCTGCTTCAAGTCTTGAGTCTTCACTTTTGAGATATGTTTGGGTTTTTTTAAATATCTTTATATTTACACCTAGCCATCAAGAGTCTAGACAAATCAGGGAAATTTTGCTGAGAGAGTAATTAATGGAGATGAAGGTTAATTTAGATGGAAGGATGGATCAAGGAAAGCCTTTGGAATGTTGTAGGAAGAAGTATAGCTGAGTACCCCTTCAGTGGACTGGAGGGAAGTATCGCTCCCTTCCTTCTACCAGCATTGTGCTAGGTATTGGGATTCAAGAATACTTTGTTGGAAAGCATCAGGGAAGGATTCACATAAAGACAGATCTTTAGCTAAGATTGAAGTATCAGCAGAGGTAACCAGGTGAGAACAATGCAGAGGCAGATTTTAGGGAGGAGAAACAACACAGATATGAGTGTGTAGATAAACAAGCATAGCCTGTTGTAGAGTCGTGACATGTGAGGGCTAGTGTAGGGGGTCAGGATGCAAGAAGCAGAGCCTCAAGATGAGACACTGGAGAGCTGAACAGCACCTTGACATGGAGGGCCTTGCATCCTGTAGGTGATAGAGAGCAATTAAAACATTTTAAGCAGGAAAATGAAATGAGAAAATCCGCGTATCAGAATGAACTTTCTGAAAGGCATGTGAAAGAAAGATTTGAGGGTGTGAGCCTGGAAGCAAGGAGGGCAGTTTTTGAAGCAGTCTATTTAAGGGTTGGTGAACTTGAGTAATGGGGGTAAGATTCAAGTTATTGAGAAAGACACAGCCATGAAGGCAGAATGGACACACCTTGAAGAATAATTGGATAAGGGCTGTGAGTGACAGTCAGGTGTCAAAGACTCATGGTCAGCTGAGAGTTGGTGCCATTCAATGATGCTAACCACCATATTAAGCAATAAAACGCGAGGGACAAGTTTGGTAGGAAAGATGATGAGTTCATTTTCAGACAAACTGAGTCAACGAATATGAGTAGGCAGAAAGCAAGTTGACTTTAGCTCTAACCCATTTCTATTTCATTTTTTGTTTTGTTTTTTGCTGGATATAAAGACTAGGAGTAAAGGTGATTAGCAAAAAAGAGATCGGTAAAAGGAACTAGTATATAAGAGCAAGCAATCACACTGCTATAAAACTCATGTTTGACCATTCATTTCACAAATATTCACAGAACATGTACAATTTGTAAGATAGCATTCTATAGACATTACATAGGTCACTAAGCTAAACATATAAAACATACGCTTCAAATGTAATAGAAATATAATACTAACATTCAATAAATTATCATACAGGGCTACAAAAGTGCCAAAACAACTGCAAAAGTGGCAACTACCCTTACTATTGAGTGTTTATGAGACTTAGTAGTGATTTAAAAAAAAAGATCTAATAGTCATAATCTTACCTAAGTGATTAAATATTTCATTCATGTTGTTTCATTTTCAGAAAATGAATAAATAGCAACATATAAAAAGCATTCTTGCCAACAAATTTTAACTTGAATTTAGTCAAGCTTTTATACCTAACTTCGAGATTATAAAATAATGTACGAAGTTTAGGAATAGGTCCAGCAGCACCAAGAGGAAAAAAATTAGAAAAAATCTAGAATGTGGAAAATTCTAGAAGGTAATTTTTTGGACCTCAAAAAGTCAATGTCACAGAGAAAAAAAAATCCTTCAATTGTTCCAGATTAAAAGAAGCTTAAAAAAAGAAAAGAAAACACGTAATAACCAAATGCAATAATTTAACATTGATTGCATTACTTTGAAGAAATCACTATAAAAAGCATTTTGGGGACAAATGAGGAAACATTAATAGGAACTAGAGTATTAGATGATATTAGGAAGATATTATTACTTTCCCTAAGTGATAATGGTGTTGAGGTTGATAGAGAATACTTATTTTTAGGAGAAGGATGTCAATGAATTTAAAGGCTATGTTATTCAGAGTCAAGAAAACAGAACTCAGGACTGCAGAGACCACAACCATCCCACAAAAAAAGGCCCCCTAGCCTTCATGGGTCTGTACCACCACAACTTCACCGTGGATGAAGATATGCTGCATTCATGGTCAATAACAGCTCCCATACATGCAAGACCAACTTTGCTGACCACAATACCCCTCAGGCCATCTTCCCTTCTATCGTGAGGCACCCCTGGCCCCAGGGCATTATGGTGGGCATGGGCCAGAAGGACTCCCACATAAGCAACAAGACCCAGAGCAAGAGGGGCATACTGACCCTAAAGTATCCCATCAAGCATGACATGGAAAAGATCTGGCACCACACCTTCTACAACAAGCTGTATGTGGCCTCTGAGAAGCCCGCCCCCCCCCATGCTGCTGAGTGGGAAATCATGTGTGACATCAAGAAGAAGCTGTGTTATGTCACCCAGGACTTTGAGCAGAAGATGGCTACCACAGCCTCCAGCACTTCCCTGGAGAAGAGCTATGAGCTGCCAGATGGGCAGGCCATCACCATTGGCATCACCATCAGTTCCACTGCACCAAGGTGCTCTTCCAGCCTTCTTCCTGGACACAGAATCCTGTGCCATCCTCAAAACTACCTTCAACTCCAACATGAAGTGTGATGTCAACAGCTATAAGGACCTCAAAGTCAACACAGGGCTATCTGGGGGCACCACCATGTCCCCTGGCATTGCTGATAAGATGCAAGAGACAACCACCCTGGCACCCAACACCTATGAAGATCAAGATCATCACACTGCATGAGCACAAGTACTCTGTGTGGATTGGCAGCTCCATCCTGGCCTCACTGTCCACCTCCCAGCAGATGCATATCAGCAAGCAAACAGGAATATGATGAGTCCTGCCTCTCCATCGTTCACCGCATGTGCTTCTAGGTGGACTCATTGCCTTACACCTTTTTTTTTGACAAAACCTAACTTGCACAGAAAACAAGATGAGATTGGCATGGCTTTTTTTGTTCATTTGTTTATTTTAATTTGTTTGGTTTTGGTTTTGGTTTTGGATTTGGAGGGGTTGTTTGTTTTGTTTTGGCATTTGATTCGGGATTTAAAAGCTAGAATGGTAAAGATGACAGCAGTTGGTTGGAACAAGTAGCTCCAAAATTCTACAATGTGGCAGAGGACTGATTGTACATTGCTCTCTTTCCAATATCATGAGATGCATTATTACAGGAAGTCCCTTGTGTTTCCAAAAACAACCCCATTTCTCCCTGAAAAGAAGGGCCAGTCCTCCCCAGAGTCCACACAGGAGAGGACGATGGCTGTTTTGTATAAATTATGTAGTCCAATTTTTTAAAATCTTTGCCTTAATACTTATTCTTTTTGTTTTATTTTGAAAAGCCCCATGATGGCCCCCCTCTTTGTTCCCCCAACTTGAGATGTATGAAGGCTTTTGGTCTCCCTGGGAGTGCAATTGAGGCATGGAGGCAGCTAGGGCTTACCTGTACACTGACTTGAATCCAGTTCAGCAGTTCAATAAAGGGCATACCTTAAAGGAAAGAGGAAAGAAAGAAAAGAAAGAAAAGAAAGAAAAGAAAGAAAAGAAAGAAAGAAAGAAAGAAAGAAAGAAAGAAAGAAAGAAAGAAAGAAAGAAAGAAAGAAAGAAAGAAAGAGAAAAGAAAAGATTCATAAGTTAGAGAGTTCAAAAGAAGGAATTCAATACAGAGGACTGGTTAAAAAGATGTTGGCAGAGTTGAAAGGACAGACAAGATTAAAAAAAAAGAAGAAGAAGCAATCCAGATAGTAACAAAAGCAGAAAACCACTGCTACCTTTTGAGTTGGAGGGACAATAGGAGGAAGTGGTGTTATCGGAGCCCAGGAGCCAGGGCTGTCCAGTGGGAATTGACAGGGGCTCTCCAATGGAGGCTTGGACCATGGAGAAAGGGACTGTTTGACAGACGGTGCCAAACACTCTTCCCAAAACACAGCAAGAGCAATAGAAATATCTTGTCTTCTTTTCTCTTCTTACCATCTTATCGCCAGCCAATGCTTCCCATTAGCCAAAACCTAAGCAGAATCCAGTCACCAGAGAGTATGGGAAACCTAGTCTGCAGGCACTGGGTCTCTGAGATACAGAACAATTCAGAGGAAGAGGAAGATATGAATAAAGCAAGCAGATGACTGGTCCCAGGAGGGAATTCTCATGGTGCTTGTGACTTATTTGCAAGTAGTTCAGAGAACAAAATATATACATATATATACGGATGAAGCTAATAAGATGAAATGTTAGATCTAGGTTGGTATATGGATGTTCACTATAACTATTCTTTCCATTTTTCTATGTGTTTGAAATTTTTCAGAATAAAAAGATGAAAAACCCATTCTAATACTCTTCGAAAGAGGGTATAAGAACCTGATACAAGGTCATGGCCATGGGAATGGAGAAAGAAAATACTCAAAATGAATTTGACAAAGTCTCTCATTAAATCCTTGTAACCAAGATGGAAAAATGTGGACCAGAGCAACATTTATCATCTTATTTTCCACTACTACACATTTGAGAGTTGAGTTTTCTATTTGTCACTCTCCCAAGGACATATCCTCTCTTCTTCTCATGCCAGCTATAACCCCTACCTTATTTATCATACTCAAGAAAGTTTGACAAAATGGCAGTGAATGAGAGTGGCTTTAATTTGGTATTAATCTTTAATCTACACTATTTTTTTAGGAAACAAATTAGTTATGAAACACCTCACAGTTGATTACGACACAGCAGTATGTTGTGACATTAGAGTTGAGAAAACTTCAGCTAGAAAAATAGTATAATTATAAAGCCACATACACGGTTGAACACTTCTATCCAAAGTTGTTGATTAATGGGTAGGTGTTAGCCTAGATGTGGCTCTGCATGACGCACCAGAGGGTCTGTCTTAGTTTGGCCCTGGCCAGTATTACATTTTTAAAAGTATCCTGGATGAGATTTAGAAAAAAAGCTGATGCTGATGACTTGAACCCTAGGATGAGAGTGAATGCATCAGATGCCAGCTCAGACTCCGCAAAGATCTGGATCGATCAGAGTGATAAGCCAATAAAAACTGATATAATGGACATACGTGACAAGCCTTTTCCTTGAGTACAGAAAAGCCAACTAATTCTGCAATGTTTTATACAGGTAACTAAAGAGCACCAGTTCATTCTCTAGTACTGCCATCAATTACCTGATAAATTTCAGCAAGCTACTTCAACTCTTTTTAACTCCTCACTTCCTGCATCAGTAAAAGGGAATAATACTAACAGCTAACTCACAGTAGCTTACATGAGTTCATATATGTAAAGCAGTTGAACATCCCTAGCAGAGAGTAACAGAAACAATATGAGTTGTCATGAGTGTCAGGTGTGGGGGACTACCAGTAGGGGTGTTACCTAGTAAATAGTTACGAGAAAGATTTAGTAGTTGATATAACATTTAATAGAGTTCAGTTGTAGAACAGACTTACCAAAGGAGTGCATGTCATTTAGGGCTTTATTTAATTAGAATCCCTCTGCCTGAAATGAGACTGATGAAAGTCCTAACTGGCTCCGATATGCTCAGGCTGCAATGGGAACGTGGATTTGAGAGCGGGTGCCATGGTCACAAACCATCAAAAACAAGTTAGAGTCTGTTCAACAGACCTAGGGACTGTTGACACAATTGGAGGTGTCAGTCTGTCTTTAGAAGTTTAATGACCTATCAAATGGAATTTAGAACTTGTTCTGTGTGACCCCTATTGACTTCTCCAGAACCAATAAGCAAAAATTACCATGATATAGATTCTGAGTTAATATAATGAAAATCTTCCTTGTGATCAGAATGAGGGAGATGTACTTTGGGATGTGTTAAGTTACCTGTCCCCACAATGATGAGGCATTGTACATCAGGTGACTACTTGGCATGGATATAATGCATTCAAATCCAAAATGGTGATTGGATTAGATGTCTTGTGACATCGACCCTCAGAATGAGGGCATACCTTA
>CM053605.1:60664148-60690750 GCA_028646535.1 Procyon lotor
CACCCTCCATATCTGATCACTCTTGATGTCTGATCAAGTTCCCCATGATGTGATCATGCTGATTTGTCTTCAGCAAGAATTCTGTTAGATGAGTTTAGCCAGAATCCCCCTCAACTCTAATATTTCCTCTTAGTAATTTTCCATTCACTGAATCTCACCTTGCTTCTTTTTTTTTTTTTTAAAGATTTTATTTATTTGACAGTGAGAAACACAGCGAGAGAGGGAACACAAGCAGAGGGAGTGGTAGTGGGAAAAACAGGCTCCCTGCTGAGCAGAGAGCCCGATGCAGGGCTCCATCCCAGGCCCTTGGGATCATGACCTGAGCCGAAGGCAGACGCTTAACAATTGAGCCACCCAGGCGCCCCTCACCTTGCTTCTTGGCTATAAATCCTCACTTGCCCATATATTCAGAATAGAGCCCTGTTCTATACTGAGGACTATTGCGATTGTCAGAATAAAATCTGTTTTGGGACACCTGGGTGGCTCAGTCAGTTAAGCATCTGCCTTCAGCTCAGGTCCTTATCCCGGGGTCGTGGGATGGAGTTCCACATCGGGCTCCCTGCTCACCGAGGATCCTGCTTCTCCCTCTGCCTGCTGCTCCCCCTGCTTCTGCTCTCTCTCTCTCTCTCAAATAAGTAAATAAATAATCTTAAAAAAAAAAGAATAAAATCTCTTTTTACCACTTTACTGTCCAGCTAGGTTTTTTCTTTGACACTGCAAAGCTTTTAGAGAAAAATAAAAAAGAAAAGAAAATTTTTATGACATCGGATTACCAAAAATATCTAAAATAAGACACAAAAAGTACAAACCATAAATAAAAAAATGATAAATTGGAATAGTAGCCAGAATATATAAAGATTCCCAAAACACTGTAACAAGAAAACTAAGAACCCAATTTTTAAAAATTGAGTACAAGATTTGAATAGACACTTTGCCAAAGAAAAGATTCAAATGGCAGACAAATACATGAACATATGTTCAACTTATTAGTCATTAGGGAAATTCAAATTAAAGCTCAGTGATATACTATCAAACACCTACTAGGATGGCTAAAAATTTCAAAGGTGACAATACCAGGAGTTGACAATGAATCAAAGCAACAGAATCTCTTGTATGTTTCTTTTGGAAATGTAAAGAGGTATGGCTACTTTGGAAAACAGTTTGGCAGTTTCTTATAAGGTTAAACAAACTCAGCAATCCACTACTAGGTATTTATCCAAGAGAAATGAAAACATATGTCCACACAAACACCTCTACACAAATGTTTAAAGCAGCTTTATTCATAATCCCTAAAATCTGGAAATGTCCCACATGTCTGTCGACCTGGGAATAGATAAACAACTTGTGACATATTCATCCTTAGATGAAAGGATGAGGAGAAAAACTACTGACACATTCAACAACATAAATGAACCTCAAAATTATACTAAGTGAAAAAAGGCAGACACTAATGATTACATAATGAATTACTCAATTTACATGGCATTTCTGAAAAGCAAAACTGTAGGAGTCAAAATCAGTGGTTGCCAGAGGTCGGGAGTGGGGTAAGAGGTTGATTACCAAGGCCTACAGGGAGGCTTTATGGTATGAAGGAAATATTCTACCATATGTTAATGATGGTGGTGTTTATACTGCTGTGTATATATGTGTCAAAACTCATAGAACTATACACCTTAAAAGAGTGAATTTTGCCATATACCTAAAAGGGTAAATTTTTTTTTAAAGATTTTTATTTATTTATTTATTTATTTGACAGAGAGGAGAGAGATCACAGGTAGGCAGAGAGGCAGGCAGAGAGAGAGGGGGAAGCAGGCTCCCTGCTAAGCAGAGAGCCCAATGTGGGGCTTGATCTCAGGACCCTGAGATCATGACCTAAGCCGAAGGCAGAGGCTTTAACCCACTGAGCCACCCAGGCGCCCCCTAAAAGGGTAAATTATACCTCCATAAATCTGATGTTCAAAAAGACACTAATTTATAAATCATGTAAATTATAGTTAAAAAGAAAAATTGAAGAAAATGTAGTTAATTAAAATAATTTATTTATATTTTTATTTATAATAGGGAAGCAATAAGTAGTGTTCAAAGTCAAAAAATAAAAAAATACAAGCTTATTTAGTCACCAAAGGGCTTAAAAACACATTACAAATCTTCTGAACTATCAGAAGGAAAACACACATACACATTTGATTTTAGAAGTATAGATAATTTAGCAAAATAAAAATAAAGCATTTAGCAGTAGAAATCATAAAAGATGAAAGAGAACACTTAACCATGTCTGCACAACAATATATGTAAATGGAGTAAAGCCACATATTAAAAGAAAAATATTTTCAGGTAGGTTTAGAAAATCAAACTCAACCATTTATTGCATGTAAGAGATACATTTAAGAAATGTTAAATAATGGGCATATATATGAGGCAATTAATTTTAAAAGGCTAATAGAATGATTATGTTATTAAGATCAAACAAAATTGAATTCACAGCAAAAAGTATGAAATAAGACAAATAAGTTCACTTTATAATGATAAGTCAATCATAATGAAGGTGTGTCATGGATAATTAATGCCAAAATCCTAGCTTAAAAATTCTGTGTAAGAGAATAAGCAAATACTGTGTAAGATACAAAGAGAAATAAAGAAAAATACAGAAGTAATGGGGAAAGTTCACACATTCTCTTTTTTTTTTAATAGATTTTGTTTATTCATTTGACAGAGAGAGATCACAAGCAGGCAAAGAGGCGGGCAGAGAGAGAAGAGGAAGCAGGCTCCCGTTGAGCAGAGAGCCCAATGCAGGGCTCAATCCTAGGACCCTGAGATCATGACCTGAGCCAAAGTCAGAGGCTTTAACTCACTGAACCACCCTGGCGCCCCTCATGCATTCTCTTGACCCATGACAGACCAAAAAAACAGTAAAAACGTAAAGATATAGGATCAAATTCTACAATTCCTGAAGTCTCTCTAAAATTTTAATCTCTCTAAAATATATCACACCATTCACCCTGAAAACAAATAATACTCCATCTTTAAATGCCCCAAAAATATTCACAAAAATTTTGGTTTATGTAAGACTACAAAATACTCCCAATATATTACAATAAACAAAAATAGTACAGAGCATATTGTCAAATTTTAATACAAAGTAAAACTGATTTTTTGATGGAAAACAAAAATTCCCAACTGCCTAAAAATTAAGACTATTTAAAAAGTTGACTTAAAGGCAATAGAAACTGAAATTGAAAGACATTTTTAGAATATTATTAAAGACAATGCTATGCATCAAAATCCATGCATTATGGATAAAAAAAAATGCTTTGAAGAACAATTCAGAGCCTTATCCAAGTTAACAAACAAGAAAAAAGAAAATGAATGAGTTTGTATTTAAAACAAGAGGTAAGAAAAAGAATAAAAAAATAAATCTAAGGAAAGCAAAAAAAGAACTTAAAGACAAAGTGATATATCAATGATTTTGAAACCAAAAAATATAAATGAAAGAAACATAACTGATTACTTAAAAAAAATCAACCAAATGAACAAAATGGTACTTTCTCTCATTTTTTGAAGGATTTGTAAGAGAATCATAAACATGCAAAATTGGCATTTAGATGGGCTAAAAGGAAACCAAAATAATCATAAGAAAATACTTTGCATAAAATTATGCAAATACACTTAAAAATCTAGATAAAATAAACCAGTTTCTGAGGAAATACAAATTACCAAAACTGACCCCAGGAAAGATTTTAAGACAAGCAAACCAATTACCAGTAAAGAAATTGAGAAGGGGGCACCTGGGTGGCTCAGTGAGTTAAAGCCTCTGCCTTTGGCTTAGGTCATGATCTCAGGGTTCTGGGATCAAGCCACACATTGGGCTCTCTGCTCAGCGGGGAGCCTGCTTCCCCCTCTCTCTCTGCCTGCCTCTCTGCCTACCTGTGATCTCTCTCCTCTCTTGTCAAATAAATAAACAAAATCCTTAAAAAAAAAAAAAGAAATTGAGAAGGTATCAAAGATTAACACTTTACAAAAGCACCAGGCTCTATCAGTCACATTAATGACTTCATTCAAAACATCTAGGAACATATTATTTTAGTCCTAAGTGGTCCCTAAGCATGGATACAGAGAGAAAAAAATGAGACTGACATTGACTCTGACAATAAAGCACAAGAAGGGAAACTACATACCAACATGTAATTAATAACAATACAAAAATGCCATAAAATATAACAAATAAACAGATTAATACTTGATGATCAAAGAGGGTTCATTTTGGGGGTGCAAGCGATGGTTCCAAATTAGAATATCTGCTAATTTGTTATTATCACACTAATAAGTTAAAGGAGAAGTCCTATTTAATCACTTCAATAAATGGTAAAAGGTATTTTGCAAAGTTGAATGTCCTTCCCCGGTTTAAAAGTCATAGACATATTCACATATATGTACATATGAGTTCATACGTGTGAATGTATGAATGTATGTATATGTACATGAGTACATATACGTATATTACACACTTATATACATGATCCAAATCTGGCATCACACACAATGAAGAATCATTAGAATTATTTCCATTACCATAAGAAACACGATGGATGATGACAGCTTGCATGAGAAGTATTGGAGTGAGCTGTCAGGGGAAGCCCAGTGGCAGCTGGTCATAACACGAAGAGCATCAGAATGGGAAGGAGGACATTGCTGTGCCAGCCAGTACCTGTGTCCCACACAAGGACAGTGTCGTAATGGGCAGCAGAAACAGCTTGGCAGGATCGGGAAATGAGCTACATCCAGGTGACAAGGCAAGTCAGTAAATATGCTAAGGATAATGGGAGACAGGGCTCTCACCGATGGAAGGGGTAATACAAACACAGGGGGAAAAGGACAGCAGAGTGAATCCTGCCCTACGGAATTGGAATTGAAGCTCTGTGAACTCAGCGAGATAGAGATGTACGAAGACTTGTCTGTATGTCTCCCGCTGCTCTCAGTGAGAAGGTCGGGCGACAGCAACACTGGGATCACCGTGAGCGCAGTTCTCACCCAAATCTTAGTTTCCAAATCACACTCTCCACTAAAAGGAAAGAACACTTCTCGGAAAAATCACTAATTTCAGGAGTGGGCAGGTGAGGTACAAGGTGCCAGAAAGTAAAAGAATGCTCAAAGAGTGATAGGACATGTCAAAAAAACACAGAAAGCCGCTTGAGGGAGCGTCTAATTACTCAAATATGGAACAACTGGAGCATTAAAATAAAGATAGTGATGAATTACAAGCAACTGAATAAAATAGGAAGCCCTGACTCCACACTGACGTAAGTAAATAAATAAATGAGGAAAGAAAGAGCTTTCTTACCATAGAAAGCCAGAAAACAAATGCAGAAGAAATGATGGAATTAGAAAATCATTTGGCGGAGCCCCTGGGTGGCTCAGTGGGTTAAAGCCTCTCTGCCTTCGGCTCAGGTCATGATCTCAGGGTCCTGGGATCCAGCCCTGCATCAGGCTCTCTGCTCAGCGGGGAGCCTGCTCCCCCCTCTCTCTCTGCCTGCCTCTCTGCCTACTTGTGATCTCTCTCTCTCTGTCAAATAAATAAATAAAATCTTTATAAAAAAAAAGAAAATCTTTTGGCAATCATCAGTAATAATTCACATAAGAAATAGTGATGGGTACTAAAACTAGTGGGCGAAAGTAGAATAAGAAATGGAATATTTACATACTCTCAAAAGTATCTGCTCAGGGGGCATCTGGGTGGTCAGTTAAGAGTCTGCCTTTGGCTCAGGTCATGATCCCACGGTCCTGGTATCGAGCCCCACATCAGGCTCTGCACTCAGTGAGGAGACTGCTTCTCCCTCTCCCTCTGGACCTTCCTCCTGCTTGTGAGCGCTCTCTCTCTCTCTCTCTCTCTGTCACAAATAAAGATAGAAAATCTTTTTTAAAAAATGTGTCTGCTCAGAAAAGACTAATTACAAAGGGAAAGAAAAGAGACTTAATAGTAGAGATATCTAGCAGACACCTACTCAAAGTTAAGATCGTGAGTAATGGTATAAATGGGCTTTGTGTAACAACAGATAGCACAAAGTGAGGAGAACACAATATTACTGGCAAAAGATGCATAACCTGAATCTTATCCCCCCCAAAAAATACTGGACAAACCCAAATTGAGGCACATTCTTAAAAAAGGATCCCTTGTAACGAAAAAAAATGTCAATGGCATGGAACTCAAGGATCGAGAACAAGTTCCAGATTGAGGAGGCCTAGAAAGACACGACAATTGAGTGCAACACACAATTCTGGAATGCATCCTCCAGAGGGAAAATGACGTTATTTGAACTTGATTTAGTTAAGGGTTTACAACCAGATTCATCTATATAAAAGCAGTGTTATTTTTCCCTTAGTGATTAGCAATAAAGGAATATTAAGCACCATAAGTTAATCCTTCTCTACAACTTCCATTCACCTAATGGTATTAGCCTTTACATTTATGGGCCATCCTGGTAAAAATCAACTATTTCACTGGGAATTGCAGAATGATGATTTTCTAATTCTCTCATTTCTTCTACATTTATTAGCTGACATTCATCTAAAAAAGAGCCTTCCCTTATCTTCTAAGACGACATGGTAAATGATTATTCTGCCCTTTTAATTACAGATATTTAGAGTAAGGATTTGATGTAAAAATCACCTTCCATGTGACAGAGGAGCATGCATTCTTCCTTCTCTCATTCACTGTGGATTTACAAATTATAATCAGTTACACTCTTCTTAATGGTAAAATGTACCAAATTTGGCCAATAGAGCCTTTTAGCCTGATTCTAATATATTTTCGTCACGTACCCACTGGTCTTTGAGCACCTCCTGGCTTTCTTTCTTTCTTTTTTTTTTTTTTTTAATTTTATTTATTTATTTGACAGAGAGAGAGATCACAAGTAGGCAGAGAGGCAGGCAGAGAGAGGGGGGAAGCAGGCTCCCCGCTGAGCAGGGATCCCGATGCGGGACTCAATCCCAGGACCCTGAGATCATGACCTGAGCTGAAGACAGAGGCTTTAACCCACTGAGCCCCCCGGGCGCCCCAACCTCCTGGCTTTCTATTACAAGACAAACCAGCCTCACTTTGTACCTTCCCTGTCACATGCCTGAGAATCAGGCATTTCTCCAAGAAGATGATTCCTTTCAGCACCAATCAAAACAAGATGTTAAGTATAACTGTTTCTACCAGAGTTTCAATGATTCTAGACAATTTCAAGTTTAAGATAATATAAGGGGTTTTATATTGATATTTTCCAATTCAGATGTATGTATCAGACGTTTGTTTCCCTTAACTACTTTAATTTTCTATTTTTATCTCCTATTACTTACATAAAAATCTGTTCCCAATAACATTAACAAATTGTCTTTTTATTTACCCTACTATGTGTGGTTTCAAAATAATAATAATGATAATAATAATAATAATATTAACAAAAAAAACTACTGAGTTAAATTTAATTTTCTTTGCAGTTCTATTTGTTTTTAGACTATCACATGGAGCATGTCATCAGAGAAATGCCAATCAAAGCTACGAGAAGCCATTTCATACTCACTTGAAGGGCTATAACCCAAAAGACAGATAAATGCAAGTGTTGACTGGGGTATGGAGAAAGTGGAATCCTCAAACACTGCTTATAAGAATTTTAACTGTTTCAGCCTCTTTGGAAAACAGTCTCACAGTTCTTCAGATGTTAAACATAGTTTACCATATGACTTAGCGATTCTACTACAAAGTATATATCCGAGGGATGACAACATACATTCACACAAAAACTTGTACATGCGTGTTCATAACCGTATCACTCCAAATAGCCAGAAAGTGGAAACAATCCACCAATGAGCGAATAAAATGTGGCACCATAATCATCATCACCATCATATTTTTAAGCAATAAAGAGTGAAGTATTGTTACATGCTACAATTTAGATGCACCTTGAAAACATTAGGTTAAGTGAAAGAAGTCAATCACAAAAGACCACATATATTGCATGATTTTATTTATGTAAAATGTCCAGAATAGGCAAATTTATAGAAATAGAAAGTATGTTAGTGTTTGCCATTGGGAGGGGTGGGGAATGGGAGAATGGGCAGAGACTGCTAGTAAGTACAAGGTTTCTTTTCTAGGTAATAAAAATGTCCTATACTAAAATTGTGGTGATGATTGTACAACTTTGCAACATGGTAAGTGCATTATATCTCAATAAATTTTTTTTTTTTTAAAGATTTTGTTTATTTGACACAGAGAGAGGGATCACAAGTGGGCGGAGAGGCAGGCAGGAGGTGGGGAAGCAGGCTCCCTGGTGAGCAGAGAGCCCGATGCGGGGCTCGATCCCAGGACCCTGAGATCATGACCTGAGCTGAAGGCAGAGGCTTTAACCCACTGAGCCACCCAGGTGCCCCTCAATAAATATTTTTTAAATAAAAGGGAACTTTCTCAATCTGATAAAGGTTCTGTAAGAACCTCAGATAACATCATGTTTAATGGTAAAAGATTGTGTTCCCTTTATGATTGGGAACAAAAAATTGATGTTTGCTCAAACCACTTCTTTTCAACATCAACCTGGAGGTCCTAGCCAGGGCCATATGCCAAAAAACAATGAATAAATAAGTACATGCATACATAAAGTAAAGATTTAAGGGGAAGAAGTAAAATAACATGATCCCAAAAATCCTGCAAAGGAGCTACTAGAACCAATAAGTGAATTTACCAAAGTTGCTAAATATAAAGAAAATATATAAAAAATCAAGTGCATTGCAATATATAATCAATAAGCAATTGGAAGATAAAACACCATTCACATTAGCATCCAAAAGCATGAAACACTTAGAGATATATTTTAATGCATGTGGAATATCTTTGCACTGAAAAATGAAAAAAAAAATAAATTCGGTATCCAAATAAATGAAGAAATATACCATGCTTTTGGATTGAAAGACTCAATATGATTGGGATGTCATTTCTGCTCAAGTTGATTTACAGATTCAGTGCAATCCCAACCAAAATACCAGGAGGCTTTTGTGTAGAAATTGCAAGATCTAAAATACACAAAACAATTTTGAAAAAGAAGAATGGAGTTGAAGAAATTGTGTATCTGATCTCAAGACATTATAAAGCTAAAGTAATTAAGACTTAAAACAAATCAAAAGATGGTGTGATATTGGCCTAAGAAGAAACATATAAATAAAAGGAACAGAACAGAGAGTCTAGAATTAGACCCACATATATATGGCAAATTGATTTTTGAAAAAATGACAAGGTAACTCAATGTGAAAAGCTGTCTTTTCAACAAATGGAAGAGCCAGATATTCATATAAAGAAAAATCAATCTTGATATTTCCTTCACTCTATACACACATGCAAAAAAAAAAAAATCTCTAAATGGATCATAGATCTATGTAAAAGCTAAAATTATAAAACTTTTAGATAAAAACAAGAAAAAAAACCTTATAGTAGTAGGCAAAGATTTCTTGGCTAGGACACAAAAATCATAAAACATAAAAAGAAAGACTTAATGAACTGAACCTCATCAAAATTAAAATTTTCACTCTTCAAAAGATACCTTTAAGAAATAAAAAGGCTAGCTCCAGAAAGGGGAAAAAAATATTTCTTGAATCCAATATATAAAGAAATCTTACTGCTCAATAACAATTTAAAAAGTAATCTAAAGGAAATGCAAATTAGAATCACAATGAGATGTGATGACACATTAAGATTAAAACAGTTAAAATTAAAGACAAGAAAAACTAAGTGTTAGTTAGCAGGCTATCTCCATACTTCGGTGGGATTCCATTCTACAGCTTCTTGGCAAACAGTTTGTCAGTCTCCTATTGAGTTAAACACACACTTCCATACCATCCAGCACTTCTAGATATTTACTAAAGAGAAACGGACACATAGGAATGTAAGCATATACAAATGCTCCTAGCACCTGGTTAGATCCACTTCAGTGGAAGGAGTGGCCCAACGTAAGACTGTATGTGATTCATAAACAATAGCAAATGGCCTACCTTTTTGACCAGAAGCCAAAAACCGGTCAAATGTTCTGAGGTCTGGAAAGCAAAAAATTGGAAGATGAAGTACAATGAGGTCTAAGGTAGAGGCATGTGGATAGACATAGGGGAGTGGGCACTAAGTACGAAGATCTGTGTATCATATGTCAGCATCCACCAGAGAGCAGGTGCTAAAAGAAACACCACCCAAGCACGTGGACAAAAGCACACGGACAGCTGGCATCAGCAACCTCACTTGGGGACTACATGGACCCTTCCATCCTAGAAGGACCTGAGATTTGTCCAACCAGGAGTAGACACACACTCCAGGTATAGGTCTGCCTTTCCCACCTGCAGGACCCCTACCACTATCTGTGGGCTAACAGTGTTTGGTCCATGAGCATAGGATCCCACAAAGACCAAGGGATCCACTTGACAGCAGAGAAATTGCCAGAGTCTTCTAAGTCTATAGGATCCACTGCTTAGAGCATATGCTGCATCACCTACAAGCAGCTGGTTTACTTGGAGGGTTTTTTGCACAGCAGTCTTTCAACTTTTCTCCTAAGTTCTTGGTTTGTACCCACAAATCAGCCAGATCCACCCATAAGTCAAGTTATTTCCTCTTCCATCAGTTGTGTATAATGAGCTCCAATGTAGTCATGGGTGTCAGCTAAGGTGCTTCTCCAGGCATGGGGGCTGGGCCTTCTGCTCACACAGCTTGCTTGTGCCCTCTGGTCCTGCTTGTGCTCAACCCCAGATATATCACTCCCACCTCGAGCGGGATGGCTGCTGCGCCTGCCTGATCTTATACTTGTGGGACTGACCGAACTCAGATTCCGAGGGGCTGTTCCAAATGCGTGCGTGGTCTCTTGGTCAGGTACTCTATCCCTACCGGGGTTCCTTGACATTTTTAATCCTTTCTATTTTTTCATAAAGCAGTTTTATTTTGCAGTCTCCAATTTCTGACTCTGAAACAACATTCACTAGAGTTGGAGAGTGGAAGCCAAACAATAAACTTTTGTTTTTTAAAGGGTGCTGGTTCTCAGAAATCACAAATACAAAAATCCTAACGTCACCTTACATTGGAATCATAATCTTGTGCTTTGTTCTTATTAACTTTGTTCTTGACATTGAAAAGAAAGTTTAAGTTCAAATATGACTGAAGATTTCCATTTTTGGGCATTCTTTGTGGTTTGCCTCTCTGTCTCGATTTTATAATCATGTGAAAGGTCTTATGATTAATATTAAGACTTCTACATTCATTAACATTTTATAAAAATAAAATAGTCAAATAATTGCCCAATTAAACTAATTGATAAAAATTTCAATGCTGCCAAAACTGAACTACTGATTAGTGCCCAGCATTCCCACAGAAAAGCTTAATATTTATTTATCAGCAAATGTACAAAAATCTAAATGCAATATAAAGAAAGATTTTAGACTCTCAAACTCGTATATTAAAATAAAGGTTGTCCAAAAAGTCAAACACAAAAATCCAACACCACTTATATTAATTTGGACTTAAAATTAAAATTGAATTACTGCCTTAATAAAAATGATATTGGCCAAGCTTTGAAGCCTACACCAGAAAAGCCTTTCTGGTAGAAAGTGGCTAAGAGTGATTTCTCACATACCGGTACTGAGTGCAGTGAATGCCCCACCCAGATCCCTCAGGCCTAACCACTTCACTGAACTACAACACGTTTAACTGCTGGTTCAACACCATCTCTTGGCCTGAGGGTGCGAACACTGGTGTACGGAGGAATGAACACCCTTCCTCCACTTCCCTCCCAGCAGTCCTCAACCACTAAGGGGAGTTGGTACATAAATACTCCTCCTCGCACTTCATTGGGATGGCCCTGGGAGGTGTGTTTTATAACTGGATGTCCCTGTGGGATTAAAGTCCTGGTCACCCACAGTACCTGATAATGCTCCCTTGACTAGCTGCCTTTCCTTCCCTGTCTTACTTCCCGACTCCCCAGTTAGTGTTTCCTGCCCTCCCCACATAAGCCATGTGCACTGGAATCCCCAAGATGTCCTTTGCATCATTTGACCCCACAAGCACAGCCACAACTAATTGGAACAGCACTTGGCTGGCTAGTGACCTCAGAAGTGACCTGTTTTGAGACCTAGAGGGGCACTGAATACTGAATAGACTGAAGAACCCAACCAACGCTCTCCTGAGATGTTCAAATGTGAAATACTTGGGAACAGAGTTGATCAGGGCAGCAGAAACGCTGACACCAACAGTTGGGTACCAGGATAAGAGGAAATGGCACAAAGTATCTTTGACTCTTACAGGAATGAGGTTTTTACATTTAAGTTTTCATTTTATCATAAAGGAACCTAGAATTAAAACAAATATCTTCCTCTTTCAGCATATTAACTAAACAGTCTACATTTTCTTTTCTATAAGTCAGTAATATATTGCAAAAATTTTAAATACATTATTCAAATATCATCATATCCCTGATAATAAAACAATTTTAAATAAAATTTTTTATTTTATTTTATAAAAAAACAAATTTTTATTCTCTGAGATTCTAAAAATTCAATAAAGTAGGTTACCCCTGGTATTTTGTCAATTACCCCAAAAGGTCCTAAGCCACATATTTCCTAAATACATATTTCAGGACTGAAATAATCTTCCCCTTCCTCTTCTAGTTTGCTTCTTCCCACATTTCTATCAGTATCAGTATCAGCAAAAAAGTTCTTCAATATAAAACAAAACAACCCACACCAAACTCCTAGAAAAGGAGATCAGATTTGTGGTCACCGTCATGGAGGGAGGGATAAACTTCCAGCCGTAAGATAAGTAAGTCTAGGGATATAATGTACAACATGATGACTATAGTTAACATTCTGTATGACACATAGAGCAATTATAAATGGAGTAGACCCTAGGAGTTCTCATCACAAATAGAATTTTTTTCTTTTTGTTATATCTACATGAGATGATGGATGTTAGCCAAACCTATTGTGGTCATCATTTCCCAATAGATGTAAATCAAACCATCTTACTGTACATCTTAAACTTACACAGTGGTGTATATCAGGCATTTCTCAATAAGACTGGAAGGTAAAAATTTCTTCAAAGTATCAACATTTTGCTTCTGGATGGAGGAGGTATAACTTATCTTTTCCTCTGAAGTCACAGCCCGAGATGTAGCTAAAAGCACAGTTCTGCAATTTGGGGCTAAAAGGAGATTTTCAGGACTGTACGCATTTTACTGATGTTTCTTAAAGCTATTTAAAAGGAAATGGACACCTCTTTACAGTCTTTTTGAGCCTAATATAGATAACAAGAATGCATTCAAATTTTTAGGAATGTTTATAGCCAGTATCTGTACCCTCCATACAGGAATGCATGAGATAAGGAGGACAGGCGTTATTACCTTACCACTGAAGGATGAAGAAACAGAAATACTAAACATTCAGTGAATGTTCAAACAAGGCTCAAATGAACTGTTGGTAAGGCTGGGACCTCATCTTCCTGGCCTGGTCCCTTTTGTCCTCCACCACTGAGGTTGGGTTATCTGTAGTCTATGATGTCTAAATTGTGAGTCCTTGAGGGCGGGGGTCATATCTTCCAATTTAATGGCTTAGAACAATGTGATACACATGGAATGCCCCAAATAGACATTCATTTATAATCATTTAAAATATTTCTTTTATTTTTTTAAAGATTTTATTTATGTATTTATTTGACAGAGAGAGAGAGATCACAAGTAGGCAGAGAGGCAGGCAGAGAGAGAGGGGGAAGCAGGCTTCCCGCTGAGCAGAGAGCCCGATGCGGGGCTCGATCCCAGGACCCTGAGATCATGACCTGAGCCGAAGGCAGAGGCTTTAACCCACTGAGCCACCCAGGTGCCCCCATTTAAAATATTTCTGATAGGCACAAAATAGGTAAAAGAGTCTTTGAACAAGAAATAATCCTTGAAATTCTCATTAGTTTTGAGAGAGAATGGACTTTGCTTTTTTTAAATTAGAAATACTCCCAGGACGCCTGGCTGGCTCGGTCGGTTAAGTGTCTGCCTTTGGCTCAGGTCATGATCCCAGGGTCCTGGAATCAAGTCCCTCATCAGGCTCCTTGCTCAGCACAGAGCTCCCTTGCCTCTCCCTCTGCCTGCCTCTCCCCCTGCTTGTGCACTCGCTCTCTCTGTCAAATAAATAAACAAAATCTTTAAAAAAAAAAATACTCCCAAGATCAGTCTCTCTTATGTTCAATCTAATGCTTTCTTTTTAAAGACTAAAAAATTAATATTTCATTTTTTAAGTTAGCTAAGTTAGTTAACATAACAGTGCTATATTCATTTTAAGTGTACAAATTAGTGATTCAACAATTCCATACATCACCTGGTGCTCATCACAAATGCCCTCCTTAATCCCCATCACCTATTTCACCCATCTCCCCCCCCACCTCCCTCTGGTAACCATCAGTTTGTTCTCTATAGTTAAGAGTGTTTCTTGGCTTCTCTCTTCCTCTCTGTCTTCCTCTCTTCCTTTCTCTCTCTCTCTCTCTTCCTCCTTACTCCCTCTCTCTCTTTTCCTTTGCTTGTTTTGTTTCTTCAGTTTCACATATTAATAAAATCATATGGTCGTTGCCTTTCTCTGACTGGCTTATTTCACTTAGCATTAAACTCTAGCACCATCCAGATCCATGTTGTTGCAAACAATCTTTCATTTTGAAATGAAACATGGCCTTTAAAATTTCTGATTCAGTAGCATTGTGTCCCATTTTGTCTCCTAATACCACTAGACTAATGAAGATAATCACGGGTATAAAGTATTATTTTTTAAAGTTTCATTTAAATATGTGCATCACACTTTACTATGACTTTATAGTGCAGAGCCTATGTGATCCACTCCGAGTGTACTTGAAAGGTTGTTTTTTTGTACATTAAAGCATCTAGCATTTATTCCTATATTTATTTATTCAACAATGGAGAAGAAGTAGAATGATTTCTATCAACGCTTCCTTCTATGCATTTGTGAACTGAAGCACAAGGCCTTCCCTATTCCTGTCCCTTCATACTTAACTCAGGACAGAGATTTCTAGCTGAACTATAAGTGAAATGACCTTTATTTCTAGCTGAAACTGGCCTGGGAGTTTAGGGATCTTATAATTCCTCCCTGTGGACCAACTCCAGAACCAGCTTCCAAGGAGACTGTTGGAGAGTCATTTGCAGGCAGTGGGAGCCAATGCTCCCTGTTACATTAGGTGAATCTTTTCATTGTTGTTGAAGGGTGACTGGCAGTTACCACCAACCGATTCCTGGCCTCCAGGTTCCAGTACTTATTGCTGAGATGCCAGCATCTCAAACTATATTTTCAAAAGCCCAAAGCACTCAACTGGTTAAATTCGAAATTGTTTTCATTTTAAATTTAGTCTGTGTATCTTTCTTTCTTTTTTTTTTTGAAGGTTTTATCTATTTGACACAGAGAGAGATCACAAGTAGGCAGAGAGGCAGGGGGAAGCAGGCTCCCTGCTGAGCAGAGAGCCTGACATGGGGCTCGATCCCAGGACCCTGAGATCATGACCTGAGTCGAAGGCAGAGGCTTTAACCCACTGAGCGACCCAGGCGCCCCTAGTCTGTGTATCTCTCTAGGCAATGTTTCTCACCCTATCTTCACCGGATGAAGGTTGCTTTCCTTTCTTCACCAAGGTCACCTTTAAAGCCCCTGTGAAAATTTTTGAATGTGTTTTGGGTTTGGGCTGTCAAAGCATATTCCTCAGATCACAAATCATACCTTTTTCCTTTTCCTGCACAACTCCTAGAGCTCAGAACAAGCTGCATGTTGAGCCGAGAATTCTTGAATTAACATTGATTTTCAATATGGCCTTAGTGTCCTGATAACCGAGAACAAATTCATTTGTGAGGGTTATCAGCAACCTCTGACAATATTGTTTCTTGGAAACGGCTGATGAGAGCATATTTAGATGTGAATCTGATTCATAAAATTCTGAACTTCTTGGCATGTGCATATTTGCTTTATTTGAACATTGGTATACTCCTGGGTTAACAGAAACGAAATCCAAGGAGCACATCTTAGATAACCTAACCAAAGGCTCTTGTTTAGTTATAGACACACAAGAGAGATCAATAAATGAATGAGCAAATAATTACATAATTAAGCAAGTCACTTAACCCTACCACTCCATAAGTTCATAATGTATTATAATAAGCATTTATATAACAGTATGCATTGAACTTTAAGATGCCATTGAAGATAGTAGAGGTACAGTGGACATTGGTCATCTCTGTTTGGTATCCACCTTACTTACCTGCCTAATTTTTCTACAGACACTTCATATTTCAGAAGTCAAATGATCCAGATTCCTTCTCCCCATCCTCATCACAGCCGGGAGACGGTTACATGACTGACTTCTTAAACTTCAAATGTGGAGTCAGGACTAAAATTATTTTGAGAGGGTTCAAGATTACCTCAAGAGCAGAAGCATATTAACCAGATCGTTCTCAGTGTGACCATTGTGGCTCTTGTTGCTGAGGGTGGGAGGAAGGAAGGAAGGAAAGAAGGAAGGAAGGAAAGAAGGAAGGAAGGAAGGAAGGAAGGAAGGAAGGAAGGAAGGAAGGAAGGAAGGAAGGAAGGAAGGAAGGAAGGAGTCATCTACAAGAGAATAATTATCAGATTAGTATCAGAATTCACTTCAGCAACTAAAATGAAGACATTGGAAGATGTCTTCAATATTTTAAGAGAATCTTTTCCTCTCATATATATAAGAGAGAGGTTTGTTTGAAGAAACTGGCACATGTAATTATAGGGTGGCAGGTCTGAAATTTGCAGGGCAGGACAGCAGGCTGTAAAATCAGTCAGAAGTTGACACTGCAGTCTTGAGGCAGAATTTCTTTTTTTTCTCTTAAGGCCATTCAACTGATTGGATGAAATCCATTCACATTATGGAGAGTAATCTTAAAGTTAACCAACTGGAGATGTTAAGGACAACTGAATTTTCTGTGTGGATCTTGTATCGTGCAACTTTGTTGAATTCATTTATTAGCACTAGTAGTTATGAAGAATGCTTTGAGATTTTCCATAAATAAGATCATGTCATCTGTGAATATAGATAATTTTACCTCTTCCTTTGCCATCTGGATGCTTTTTATTATATCTTCTTGCCTAATTGCTCTGGCTAAAATTTCTAGTACAAAGTTGAAAAAAAGTGGTGAAAACAGATGACCTTGTCTTATTCCCAGTCTTAGAGAGAAAGCTTTTAGTCTTTACCATTGAGTATATTAACTGTGGGGTTTTTTGTTGTTGTTGTTGTTTTTGTTTTGTTTTGTTTTTTTAAATATTTTTTATTTATTTGACAGAGAGAAACACAGCGAGAGAGGGGACACAAGCAGAGGGAATGGTAGCGGGAGAAGCAGGCTTCCTGCCGAGCAGAGAGCCCGATGTGGGGCTCGATCCCAGAACCCTGGGATCATGACCTGGGCCGAAGGCAGACAGACGCTTAACGACTGAGCCACCCAGGCGCCCCTTAACTGTGGGTTTTTCACAAATTCCTTTTATCATATTGAGAAGTTCTAAGAGAATGATTTTGCAACCTAGAATTCCACACTCAGCCAAACTCTCACTCAGGGGTAAGAGCAGATAAAAGACATTTTCAAACTGGTAAAGTCTCAGAAGATTTGCATCTCATTCAGCTTTTCCTGGGCACTTGCTTGAAAATGTACCACAGCAAAACAAAGGGCAAAAATAATCAACAGGAGTATATAAGATACAAAAACCTAGTATATCCTACCAATCAAAGTACAATAAAAGGAAGCTCTAGTATGACATCAAGTCCAGAAAGCAACCACTAAATTTTGATACTATTAAGATGAAAGGACCTCAATAAAAAGTTCTATGGTAAGAGTTAGGAATGAGGATAAGTATGAAAGTATTAGCCAACAAATAAACAAATTCATCAACTTAAAACAGAAAGTCTGGGGTGCTTGGGTGGCTCAGTTGGTTAAGAAGCTGCCTTCAGCTCAGGTCATGATCCCAGGGTCCTGGGATGGAACCCCACACCAGGCTTCTTGCTCAGTGGGGAGCAGGGAGCCTGCTTCTCCCTCTCCCTCTGCCTGCTGCTCCACCTGCTTATGTTCTCTCTCTCACTGTCAAATAAATAAATAAATAGAAATTCTTTTAAAAAATAAATAAATAAAAATAAAATAAAACAGAAAGTCAGGAACCTTAAGGAAGAATGAAATGGATTTCAAGTAACAAAAAGAAAGGGACTATTTAGTGGTGAAAGCACCATGAACTAGACATTATGAAACTAAACTGTGGGATGGTTTTAAGCAATAGGTGACATAAGAAAAGCACCTTCATTTGAATTTAACACAAGTAGCTATCTTTGGAATGGCACCAAAGTCATGAAATGGTACCATCCAGAAGCTTCTCAGTGACCGGTATTTTCATATTCGTGTTGATGTTAAAGCTGTTTATTGGCTGTCGGTGCTCTTAAAGGAAATCAAAGGAAGGTTTAATTATAGCTGTATAACAGAATAAAAATATAACCAACAATCCAATGAAAAAACAAAAGAAATGTTTTGGACTATTCCTTGTTCAAGGATTTTTCCCAACTATCTCTAAGTCAGTTTGGGGTTCTTTGTGGTAATGCACTCCACCAACAGGTCCTTCCAGATCTTTGGAAAGAAATGTCAAGTTTACAAGGCAGTGTGAAGATTTGTGGCATGAAGTCCTAAAAAGGACACAGAAGGAAATTTTTCAAAAGTTTTAGAAGGTTTAAAAAAGGAGGATATTCTGTCATCCTTTAGGGAAGAAAGACAGGACTGATCATAATTAATATATTTGAGGTGGAAGGAAAGAAAGTTCCAGGAGAATTTGCCAGATTACTCTAAAAGTTCCATCACTATTTAACTAGTTTCTAACTTTTGCCTGAAAACTGAGAATGATATATCACATCCAATTCATTTTAAGCATAAATTTGAATCCATGAATAAAGTTTTTCATTTTTGCAGACACCACACCCTTTTCCGGTCCTCTAGTTTTTTTCAATTTTGTTCCATCAGACAATTGTGCCATTATGCTCCATGGAAACCATTCCATGCATTCTTGGCATTAGTTTTTGGTCCTCTTGGTATCTATAACTCCTTCCAAATGAATGGGTATGACATCAGTATCAAAGGGTCATTTAGTGTGCCACAGAACATGAGAAATGCTCATAATGAATTATTTTCTGCGTGTGTAATATATATAATTCAAGGCTTACCCGGAATATAAATAGTTCTTGAATGTATTCTGTCCTTTTTGAAAAGCAATGCTGTATTTATATGCATAAATCCCATGATTCCTTCTAGCCATTTTGGAGATATTATATGTGACTTCACCAGAAAAGGAAAATGGAAAGTTAAGCAATTATCCAATGAATGTATTTAATGGAGACAGTCAGTCTGGACCACATAAGCAGTAAAACATTTTGTCAGAATCACTTTTTGAAATTCGAATTATCAATACAGGCTCTTCAACCCTTCAGTTATTTGTGCACGTGTGGCAAAACACTTGGAATAGGGATGTAAATGGCAATCTTTTGCCTATTTCACAAAGAAGAAGTTGACCCTGTTTAAATAAACCTTAAAATGTTTTAGGTAGACATTGGCAAGTTTAATTTTTTTCAGTGTGGAAAATGATGTCTCATCAGCTTTAGCTGAATTATAAAGGTTATTTTCTTCCTGTGGATGCCTTCAAATGCAACTTTACCTAGCAGCATACTGGAAATGGAAGAGGAAAGAGAATAGATTTCCCTACAGACTTCCGTGACTCACCTTAAACGGTCTCCCACATGCTTGTGTGTTTGTAGGTAAGAATTCTAGAGCTCAGAGCGCAAAGGGGTCAAATATGAAAATTAGCACCATAAGTCAGAGGCCAAGGTATGTTTTTTAATTAGCACTGAAATAGAGACAAACTCTCCCTCCCACACTTCTGCCCCCTTAGGGTAGCCCCACATCAAGCAGAAGGGAAGAGTGCTTGTTTTTTAACTCTCTCCAGCCCCCCTCAGATCTGTCCCAGGCAAAGGCTCACTGGAGTTAACCCCGGCAGGCTTGCTAGCTCTGAGAGTGAGGAGGAAGCATCTGAGACCTTGACAGATTCTATTTTTCTAGAGCAGGGCTTGGTGTGTCATGAATGCTGAGATGACATCAATTATAAAAGTTAACAGAGAAGGGCACCTGAGTGGCTCAGTTGGTTAAGCATCTGCCTTCAGTTCAGGTCGTAATCCCAGGATGTTGGGATAGAGCCCCACGGCAGGCAGGCTCTGTGCTCAGCGGGAAGCCTGCTTCTTCCTCTCCCATTGCCTGCCGCTCTGCCTCTCTCTTTGGGTGTCAAAAAAATTAATAAAATCTTTTAAAAAAAAGATTGTACTCTCTCTGTGTGTCAAAAAAAATTAATAAAATCTTAAAAAAAACAAAAAAAGGATAACAGAGAGACTCGCTTAATATTGGGGACAAGACAAGGCCAGGCAAACACTCAGCTGGACACAGATCTACCACCTGTTACTAGAATTGAAGGGCAAAATAAGGTAGTTGAGAAATCTCTACAATACCTTCCTGATCTCCTCAAAGCACTCTTCCTTGTTTTGTGGGGACTTCAGTCTTCCTTAGCGTGCCTGAGCCCTCTTCACATACCACTTGCAGCATTATCCTTCCTAATACTGACCCTGCAGTCTCTTAACCAATGACGTGGCTATTTCTCCCATTCCCACCCTAACTCTGACGCTCATGAGACCATGTCCTCAACCTCCAAAAGTTTTCTACCTTGAAAATCTCCTCTATAAAACTCCCTGGGACAGAAGAGCCCCCAATGACATCTCTCCATTCCTCAATTCAACTCCATGTGCAGCTAGCTATCACTGAATCTGAAATACGTGAGCCAATACATTTTCAGGTTTTCTCTCCATCTTATACTGTCTGGTCCATCTGGGAAGCCATTTAAAGTTAGTTACTTTCAAAAATTACCCTTTCTCTTTTCTACTTACAGAAATAAAATACACTCAGGAACACCTCATTCTTTAGGTGCACACTATTCCATAGTGTAGATGTATCTCTAAGATGCTTGACCATTTCAACAATGTGTTCATCCGGAAGCCCTAAATATTTGCTTTTTTGTCAACCACTATCTTCTCTCAGAAGGTTGTATTCTATTTTCCCTTTCCTGCTTCTAGACTGATAAAATATTGTTAGGGCAAGTCACGACAACTGTTGATGAAATCCATTTCTAGAGGCACCCGGGTGGCTCAGTCGGTTAAGTATCTGTCTGCAGCTCAGGTCATGATCCCAGGGTCCTCGGATCGAATCCCGTATTGGGCTTCCTGCTCAGCGGGGAGTCTGCTTCTCTCTCTGCCCCTCCTCCCACTCATTCTCTCAATCTCTCTCTCTCTCTTTCAAATAAATAAACGAAAATCTTTTTAAAAAATCCATTTATAGCTCATGTTCTCCCAAGTTCACCTGGATCCTTCTTGATTTTTGGCAATCTTCTAATGCTTCTTTTTTTCCCAATTCACTATTTGAATCTCAACAACTACTGTTTCCTCAACTTCTTCACCTTCCATAATTCCCAATTGTACCCTTGATTTGCTTTTTTCTGGGAAGATGACTTAACATTATACTTTACTGTAAAAATAAGTGTCATCAGACTTGATGTGTTCCTCAGAATTCCTTGTGGACTTTTCTCCTATTAGCCTTTAGTAAATGCAAATCTGAGCTTTTTTTCCCCAGGCTCATGCTTCATAACTGCCCTTGGGACCTTGCCCTCCTCACTTAACTGCTTTTCCACTGAGAGGTTAAATAGAATGCCCACGGTCACATAGCCTGTAAGCAGCAGAACTGGGCTTCAAACCCAAGCAATCTGGCTGCAGACTTGTGTGCTTAACCACTGTGCTCTCCTGTCTCTCCCTGATGCTCCTGCCTTCTCTCTCCTTCCTCCATCTCCTGATTTTCAAAAAAGAATAAAATAATAATCTTGCCCTCGACTAAATCCTTACCACTTACTCTTTAATCCCGTGTAATTTCCTTTATGATCCCACTAGTGTCCTGACGGATATTTTTTCCAAGATGCTCTCATCAAAAGACTTTTCTTGTTCGCTTCATTCTCAGCTCTTCTACAAGATTTGAATCTATTGATAGGGGAAAGGCCATGGGAAGAGAACCCACATCTATTAAGTGGTTATTAGGTAACAGAAGCTTTGCCTATTATCTAGTTTAATTTAATTCTTACAGCTCTGTGGTAAAAGTAATATATTTCTTTTACATAGCTGAGGAAAAAAAATTACAAAACACACCAAAGGATTTGTCTAAATCAGAGTAGACCTTATTTTAAAACAAAAGGAACCTCTTAGGACTCAGTGAGACAAAATAGAATTTTAATGAGCATAAGATTTAAAGACACTTCACCAAAGAGTGCTAAATGAGTAACAAACAGATATTTAACATTATTAATCACTAGGAAAGTGCAAATCAAAAAGATACCACCTACACACATTTGAGCAGTCAAAATTGAGACAACTGACAATTCTTAAGTGTTCACAAAGATGCGAAATAATAGTATATGTGGCTGGAGGGAATGTGAAGTGGTACTTTTGAAATGGTTTGGCAATTTCCTATGAAGTTAAACGTTTATTTACCATATAACCCACCAATCCCACTGTGAGGTATTTGCCCATGGAAAATGAAGACATGTGTTCACACGGAGACTTGTACTCTATTCATGTGACAGTTGTAGTCATAATTGCTCAAGGCTGAAAACAATTCTTATGTCCTTTCAGTTGGTAAACAGATAAATAAATAGTGGTGTATTAAAAAAATGGATACCTACTCAATAATGAACGGGGATGAGCTATGATACCTGCAAGAACATGGATGAATCTGGAATGCATTCTGCTAAGTGAAAGAAGCCAGACAGAAAAGACTATATCTGTGAAATTCTAGAAAATTCTAGAAAAGCCATGATTATATTGACAAGAAGCAGGTCACCTGCTGCCAGAGGACAGCAATGGAGGAGAGGACTGAGTGTAAAAGGGTCTGAGGGAATCCTGGGTGGTGATGAAAATGTTCTATATTGTGATTGTGGCGGTTATTGCACAGCTGCTAACATTTATCAAAAGTCATCAACAATTCATATAATGCTGGTAAATTTATAATACATATGTTATAATAAAATATAAAAATATTTTATTATAGTAAAATATAATAAAATAAGTAAAAATAAAATAATAAAACTTTAAAATGTATTTTTAATTATATCTCAAAAAAGAAATAAAAATTATAAAAGCAAGGGGGAGAAAGTTTGAAAGTAATTAGTAATTAGAAAAGCTACATTGCCCTTAACTATGTGCCTTCTTCTCCTCTTCATTTTTTCTTTCTTTCTGGTCTCTCTGTATTCTGGTCTCTCTTTATTCTCGGTAGTCTTTTTCCCATCACTTAGATTTTTATTTCCACAATAAGTGATTAGCTATACAAATTATCTAGAAAGTGATTGTTATATGAACAGGAGAAGGAGACAGCTTGTGCAGAATCATGTGTTGCAGAATCTCTCATGACCAGTAAGCAGAACTTTGCTAGAGTGGGAGGTGGGCATAGCTGTGTTATCACAATGATGGCTGTCAGAAAGGTAGGGCCAAATGGGATTCTCAATCACAGCACCCCTATTAGCCCTTAAGATTAACATATTTGCTTTCTCCTCTTTTCTATTAGCTTGACTTTTGGATTCAATTTCATCATCTTTATATCTCTCTTTCATGAGCCATCTAGATTCTTTTTGAGAAAAGAAAAGGAACATAAATAAGGGGAGCAAAATTACAATAATGATGATGATGCTTATAATAATGGGATTATTTCTATATATGGAAAGGACTGTGGTGGTTTGTACTCTGTTTATAGTTCTTTTCCCAAAACCCAAAGGTAATTAGTATTTCCCAGTATGTGATGGTCTGAAATTACAGTAAAAAAAAGTGAAAGATGCTCTCATTTGTTTTTTACATATAGAAAAAGTAAAATGTACTGCCACACTTGTGAAAGTACCTTCATTTGAACCTCTAACTTGAGAATTTTTCTGCTCCTTCTCGGGAGTAGTAATGTCCAGATGTTTTCTGTTTGCCCCTCCAGGTTCACTCTCCGCTCTTCTCTTTTTTTTTTTTTTGGAAGATTTTATTGTTTTTTCAGAGACAGAGCGCATGCACGAGGGGGTGAAGGACAGATGGAAAAGCAGACTCCCTGTTGAGCAGGGAGCCCCATGCAGGACTCAATCCCAGGATCCTGGGATCACAACCTGAGCCAAAAGCAGATGCCCAACCCACTGAGCCACCCATGCACCTCTCCACTCTTCTTTTTTAGGGATTGCATCTGGGCATCTTTTTCTCTGACATCTGTTGTGGTTTTGCCAATGAGAGACACCAACAGAAGGGTGGGGAGAGAATAAAGTTGGGTATTTCTTCTCCCAGCCTTCTTTATGTCAGTCCACACGTTAAGTAAAATTCTCTTTCAAAAGCTACATAGCTGTAAGGTGCCCTCTGCTCATCCTACAGTTACAGCTACTGGCTCTGGACTTCATTGAGTTCTTCCTCCCATTTTTCCTTCAGCCTTCATAAAGACAAATCCTATAGGGCTTCACTCACCCTTGTTGGTTTCTCCAAATCCTGCTGTACAAGGTTGAATGGTGGCAGCCAAAAAGATATGACCATGTCTTAATCCTTTATTTAGAAAAATGATCTTTGCAGATGTAATTAAGCTGAGGGTCTTGAGATGAGAAGATGATCCTAGACTATTTGGGTGGGCTCTAAATCCAATGACAAGTCTCCTTATAAAAGAAAGGCAAAATAAACAGAGAAGAAGAAGGCAGTGTGAATTGAAGAATAGGAGAATGTGATGGAAGGCAGAGATTGGAGTGATGTGGACACAAGTCAAAGAAGCCAAGGAATGCCAACAGCTACCAGAAGCTGAAAGAGCTACAGAAAGTTTCTCCCCTAGAGACTCCAGAGGGAATGTAGCCCTGCTAACACCTTGATTTTGAAATTCTGTCCTCTAAAATGGTGAAAGAGGGGCGCCTGGGTGGCTCAGTCGTTAAGCGTCTGCCTTCTGCTCAGGTCATGGTCCCAGAGTCTGGGATCGAGCCCCGCATCGGACTCCTTGCTCAGCAGGAAGCCTGCTTCTCCCACTACCATTCCCTCTGCTTGTGTTCCCTCTCTCGCTGTGTTTCTCTCTGTCAAATAAATAAAATCTTTAAAAAAATAAAATAAAATAAAATAATAAAATAAAATGGTGAAAGAATAAATTTCTGTTGTTTTAAGCCACCAGGTTTGTAGAAATTTGTTAGGGCAGCCTTAGGAAACCAATACACCTGCTCATCTCTTTGTAAACAGACCCTCTTAAAACTCTTGCCAATTACACAGTTTGTGTGTGCCACCTGTCTTCTGCCAAGATCTGCTAGGTATATCTGACAAAGGGTTCAGGCCTTATTATTATAACTCTGAACCCTAACAGTGTTCTGGTGACATAAATGCAACATTGGTACTTATCCTTATGCAATAGTATCTAAATTTGTATACGCGGGTAGCTTTCTATTCAGCATGAAGGAGGTCTAGATACATAAGATACGTGACAATGTCCCCAAATGACCTTATTGTTGGGTTGTTTCTCCTATAAGCTAGTTCCACAGAAAGGATTCTAGTGTTTAAAATGTTCTATGAAACATCCTGAGCAGTGGGAGTTGATATCTGGAAGAAGAGACTGTAACTTAGTTTTATGAATAAGAATTTTCATGTCTATTTCCAAACTGTGATCAAACCAAGAATAGAGTCACCAGGTGGCCCTATGAAAAAACAACCCCAGTGGGAGACACCAGGCCATCAGAGAGTTGTGTGAACGTTGTTTATTGTGCGGTAAAGCCGTGACACAGTGCTGAGAAAATTAATGAGAGAAGAACCCTAGAACAGCTCTTCGGAGAGCATCTATATTTAAGGTGTGAAAGGTTGAAGAAGCAGCAGAAGACTAGATAGAAGCACAGGAGGAGATCCAGGAGAGTGAGGAGTTTCAAGGTACCTGAAAATACGAAATGTTTCTAAAGCTGAACCTCAAAGGTTCAGAGGAATGAGTACTGATCAAAGGCCATTAATTTGGGGAGTTGCAAGAGAGTGCCTGGGACAAAAGCCAGATCGCAAGAGAAGGGTCTGCTGATCACTGATAAGAGTCTACGGTGCTCAGGCCACTTTTAAATACACAAACAGCAAATATTTCAGAGCTGGGGCTCTCCACATCGGCTGTACATTCTACTCCCTGGGGAACTTCTAAACAATACCAACACTGGGGGCCCCTCCAGACCAATCAAATCAAAACTTGAGGGAGGAAAGTCCAGTCAATACCACCATTGAGGAGCTCCTGGGTTCTTCTAATGAGCGTCCAAGATTGAAAATCCTGCTGTGGAGGGGTCAACAAACTACAGTCCAGGTCCAAATCCAGCCCGCTGACTGTTTCTTTTTCTTTTTTTTTTTTAATTTTTATTAACATATAATGTATTATTTGCCCCAGGGTACATGTCTGTGAATCATCAGGCTTACACATTTCACAGCACTTAACAGCACATACCC
>CM053605.1:60691250-60835844 GCA_028646535.1 Procyon lotor
CACATTATTAAATGTCCGTGGGGTTCAAAACCAGGATGTTGAGAGCCACTGCTGTGGAGTATCCAAGAATATATGGCTTGTTCCTATTATTCACAGCAGTTAGGGTTCTATAAAGTCACCGGAAACACTGAACTGCCGAATACGGAGCCATTGCTTCTAGGGGAGATCCAGGGTTAGGTTCCTGTAAGCTTCCAGTCACAATAAGATTAATGCATAATCTTGTTTTTTGATTGTTTATGTTTAAAAGCAGCATATTTAAAATATATTTCTCACAAATAATTCTATGCAGTATGTTTTAACAATAAAACAGTAGTCAAGAGGGCTTTAACGTTTTACTAACCCTGAGTAATGTGACTATATATTTCTTTGGTTTTCAGCCTCACAAATATCCATCATCTCATGAACCCACCAATTCAGCCACTTTTTCATCTTTTTCATAGCTTTTTCATGCACTGTGGGTGGTAAGGTAGCCATTTCTGGAGCAGTCTCGTGTACTGATTGGTGAATTCCCTCTTCCTTCCTCTGGACATACAATACTGTTGATTCATTAACACCGAGCTCACAGCCAGCAGCACTACAACTCATGCCCAAACAAAGCTTATCTAATGCATGTGTTTTCCCCATAAGGCACAATACAGTTTTGTGCTTAGGAACACTAGACAGCATTTCAACACTACACCTGGAGACATTTTAAACAGCAAAATCACCAACAAAAAGCCTAAAAATGTAGAAAATGTGGCAATAAATAGATCACAAAAAGAACACTGTTTACAGTATAAGAGCCAAAACCAGAAGGCAGAGCATTGCCTTGCTCTGTCTCCGGTAGAAATGTGTGTGACAGGGGACTCAAATTGTTTGCCTCTCTGCACATGTCCACAAATGACCCCAAAAGCACCACAAGAACTGATTGTAAAATTACTAATAAATTTTAGTGAGTAGACTAAATAATAATGAGGATCAACTGTGTGAGAGATCAACACTAAACTATCAGAGAATAAATCCAATATGGAGGAGGATCATGGTTTATTTATCCTTATATGTCAAGAGCTTAACACAAACTAATGTTCAATACACATTCATCTATAGAATCAATGAATACTAGAAACAAAAAGCATTCTAATCTGCTTGTAGGATTTTTTTAAATTAAGCAATTCTTACATATAATGCGAAGAATAGGGAGAATTTACAAGTGATCTAGTGATTTTTACTGACTGTTCCAATGGGATTTGAAGAAAACTGAAACTTGACAACTGGTTACTCAAATGTGGAGGACACAGATAAAACTTGGAGAAAGCACCATGGAACAAGTAGAGAGGCTGACAAGTATGAAGTTAAGGCAGTTGGCACATCCCCTTAAACTAAAGGAAGTTTGGAACATGGATCCCCAACCATCCTGATTTCTGGTTGTTGTTGGTTTTTTGGTTTTTGATTTTGTTTTTAAGTAGTCTCCAAGTGCAGTGTGGAGCCCAAGGTGGGGCTTGAACTCACCATGAGAACAAGACCTGAACTGAGATCAGGAGTCAGACACTTAACCGACTGAGCCACCCAGGTGGCCCCATCCTGACTTCTGTGGCCTGGATCAGCTCAGCTCTGGATATCTCAAGGAAGTCATAGTTGCCTCTGTGACTCTTCATGACTGTTAACAACTGAACTGGAAGATTTGTTCAGTAAAGCGCACATTCCTTTCCTCATGTTTGCATGGAGTTGCTGTGTTGTCTGGGATTTCTATGAAGAATTTCTGTTCTCTTGGCAATCATTTTCAAATGCCACAATTTTTGCTAATGTCCGAGATCAGTATAATAACCTCAGCAATGAGATCTTAGATTTTAAAATCAGCACAATCACTAACATATATAGTGCTTATAATTTACCAGATACAACCCTCAGTGAAACACACATATGGAATAATAGAATATTGATAATTCATAATATTCATATACTATGAATAAACACATACTTATTCACAATAAATTTAAGTCACAATAATTTAGGATTAAGAATGATTATTACTTTCTGCATTTTATAAGGAGGAAACAGAGGTACGTAGAGATTAAGTAACTTGCCCAGGGTCAAACAGCAATTAAGTGAGAAAAAAATAGTTTCAAATCTGTTTATCTTCTGACTCCCACCCACCAAGCCACCCAGGGAAGTCAAGAGACTACATACATTGTAGTTTGATATGATATATGGCTACATTTTCAGTCTGCAGACCTATTAATCACTCAGTAATGTTTGTTGAACATGCATCTATTGAACAATAGTAAAATACAAAATTTCATTGCACTTAAGTTTTTAAGTTCTCACTGGAGCTTAATACGAAAGATATCTTGTGTTCTGCTTTGTTTTTGTTTTCTTTCGTTCTCCAGTTCAGACTGTTGTCTTCCTTTTCTCCTTTTTATGAATGTAACTTGCCTTGAAATTAGTCCTAATATAAAAAATAAAATCATGTCTCTGTCATGGGGATTTTGTAATTCATGGAGGAAGATCAGGGCGACCTGTCAAAGTGATGTTAACCATTTTCATAGGTATGAAAATAGGAGCCTAGAAAGATCAGGAGATCCTGCAGCATAAATGGAAGGAAACAATTGTTTCAACTAAGACATGCCTCTATTTCACTAAACACAAACTAAGATGATTCAGAGCCAAGAGTAGCTTTATGCAGTAACTGCCACAGCAACCTTGAAAACATATCTGTTTTGTCCATAACAAAATTAATCATGTGCAGAATGGCTGAATCTGATAGGGATTCCTTATCTAGCACTTGGGGCTGCATATCAGCCTCAGAGCCAAAAAAGACAGAAAGGACTCTGGAGCAAGGAGGAGTAGGTGCCATTGTTTACACTCTTCAGTATAGAAATCTTCCCAGAAGAAAGTGAGGAAACCAGGCCTCTCAGAATGTTGATATCAGAGGGAGACGATTGATCTACTTTTAAAGAAGACACTCATTAAATAAACTAGCCAAGACTACAGCAGTAATGCACGATGCTTTAGGAAAGCTCGTCCTTTACCTCAGAAGAAAGCCCACGCAACACCATGGAACACCAAACAAGAAGCCCCTTGGGCTAGGTGGAAAACATAAAAACAGAGAGGTTAATCTGGTACAACTTAAAGTAGCCACTCTGTCCTTGATTCAGCTTTGTCCTTTTAAGTCTCCTCAAAATTTCCAGCTTTCCAATCTTTAAAAGAACTAAATAAAAGCCAATGGGAGGCAATAAGCAAAACACCAGCAGAATGGTAAATAGAGACACTTCCCACCCCCCCAAGCAATCTAACCCATTGAACAAAAATAAGATCGTATTTTGTGAGTGAAAGGAGGTAGAGTGGTTTTACTATTATGTATCTAAAATAGAACTTCTCTCGTATATAATCCCGTTCAAATATAATCTAATCTTACTAAGCAAGAATGAAATCTTTTTTGGAGGACGAGTGAAAAATGTATCATTATCTTCTCTTTTAAATATGATCATATAGGGGCACGGGTGGCTTAGTCGGTTGGGCATCTGCCTTCGGATTGGGTCACGATCCCGGAGTCCTGGTAGAGCAAGGGGCCTGATTCTACCTCTCCCCTTTGCCTGCCACTCCCCCTGCTTGTGCTCACTCTCTCTCTCTCTCTGTCAAATAAATAAATAAAATCTTAAAATAAATAAGATCATATATTCCCAATCAAATGTCTTAAGGTATTTAAGATACCTATTTATTCTTATGGAGTAAAATTTAGGATTTTTAGGAAATAATATTTGTTATTACGTATCCTAATATTATGACCTTACGTGACATTCTACTAGTATATCTAAAGTCACCAACAACCTAAAAAACATTTTGTTTTCTATTTGGTCCATATTTATTATTTCCTTAATTTTAAATTCATGAAAAATGTTTCATAGTAGATCTAAAGTTGTAAGAAATACCTGGGTCTTTCTGTTAAATGTGTGAAAATTAAACTCAAAGTGTGGATAGGATTTGAAATGAAGTTATTGAGGAAATGAGGAACGTTCCCAGTCGCTGGGTCTTGTTAAAAATAGGACCAAGTCTCATCCGTCTGGGCGAGTTGGGTGTGGTCCCGACTGGAGGCAGGAGGACGGACTAGAATAGATGACCGCACTGTCCCTGACATCCTGGGGACTCTACGATTCTAGAAATGCTTAGACTCGGCCCCGTAAGAGTAAATGAGTGAAAAACTCTTCTGAGTTTGTATTGAACCACGAGGGCCTGAGAAGTAAACACATCCTTCATTCCTGTAACTGAGAAACACCTAGAATATATGGGTAGCCTCCTTTTAACCAATCGATGTCTTACACATGGTGGTGCTAGAAAGGATCCCAGAAATTAGCTAGCCTTAGGCAGACCAGCACAGAAGTGTGTGACTCTTAATTTTAAGAAACTGAATCCTCTAGGAATTCAGGGAAGTGTACTATTAAAAGGAATTCTATATTGAATCCTTTCATTAAGAAAATATTCAACCTTGGTTTTGCTTTTTTTGTTTGTCCACAATTCTGGTCTTCCTAAAGTGAAATATACTTGTAGAATATGGTATTATTTTTCACCACTACATTAAGAATTGTTTTAAATAACTGAATATTTGTTGACTGTACCGTTGTGTAGTTATTAAAATTAAAACTATAAAAAGTATACAACATAGGAAAGTGGAAATGAAATATTACATGAGAAAGGTAGAACTTGAAATTGCACACTTACTGGTTACAAATTTATAAAAATCTTAATTATATCAGAATGAAGATCAGAAGCAGCTTTTACAAGATAAGGGTATGGAAAATTTACATAAATGTGTCTACCAATTTTGAAATTAATTTAAATTAATTAACTGAACCATTCATGTTTTCTGTTGGTTCTTTGCTTGAAGTGAAATAATGAGGCATAATTCACTGAGTAAGAACTCAATTCAAATCCTGATTCTGTCTCTCTGAAGCCTTGGGCAAGATGTAACCTCACACAGTCTTTGCATTCTCACCTGAAAACCCAAAGATAGTAACCTACAAAGCAGGGTGATTGAAAGGATTATAACTGAGATAACATTTAGTAAGTGGCATTGTGCAAGAACTATCAAATGTACAAGATTCATGGAAATCAAATGTAAGCCGGATCTCCAGCAAGCCAACTAGAAAATGGATGTCTAGCAGGCTGGATCCTCATGGGGTAGGGGTGCCCTGACCCAGCTAGACTTTGCCCATTCCCCACCAACACTAATTACTCACTGGGCTATCTAGTCTTCCTGCACAGCATTGAGTCAGGGGTGTTAACTCCACCCTTTGCGCTCGTAAATGACCCATCTTTCAAAGAGTTGGAATAGCCTAATGATTCCACAGCAGTAAACACCACTGCCCCATAATCACATTATCCAGGAATCTAACTTCCTTCTACACATCAGGGAGCAGGTACTAGTCTTTTGACTGTTAGATTAGATTTCCTCCTTCCTTAAGGCCAGACATCTCCCGAAGACAAGGAAATCCATCTAAAGCATCTTGACAGTGCAAGATCACTCGCATTTCATTATCATGGCTCTGTCAATCACAATATGTACCAAACACAGAAAGTCCTGACAAAGATCACACAGCTTACCATCATGCATTCTGCAATGCATATACAGGAAATGGAAGTGACTAGGTTTCATGTAAGCTGGAATTTAGTCTACCAGACAGATTTACAGTCTTGCTTATGTTCCAATACCCATTCAAGTGGGAAAGTTGCAAACATAAGAGGTTTCATGCAATTCTAGAGGCATAATTTGATGGAAAGTAATGTCCCCCCAAAGTGTAGGTGAACAAGTTAGTGTCGATCTGATTGTAAACTACCAGACTGGGGTGAATTTTAAGCCTTTAATGTTGTTCAATATTCCTTATCAATGATGAAATGGAATTGGGAAAATACTCAATTCTGGCATGATGTCAAATATGACAAGATTATTAACACTTAAAAATACACAAGAAAAAAATTGAAAGTGTTCCTTATAAATTAGAGATATGTGTAAACAAAGAATTTTGATAGAAAAGTGCAAAGACAACATTAGCCCGTGCCCTGAAGTTAGAATACTCTCTACTAATGTAATAAGAGAAATTATTATCTAGACATAAACATCAATAAATGGGCTCAAGATCACAATGGAACACATGTTAAAGATACTGATTAATCAATAGTGGATTTGTCTTGTTCCTTTTTATAATAGAACATGATACTATCTTAAAAGAAGGGTGGACTGTAAGAGCTTGGAAGAGCACATACTTTATTGAGCATGAGACACTGCTTTATTAGACCATCCAATTGAATCATTCTGTAGTAAATTATGGGAGATCTAGAAAATACATCTAAATATTAGAAAATACTTAAAGAGAATATGAAAGGCCCGAGATCTTTTCTCATCTTTTCAATAGAAAAGATGCCTGAGTTAGAACAGAGCACCGACTAAACGTTATCCATCTTCCACAGGGCAGGATGATTTCTTATTGTCAAAAATTGGAATTTTAGCACCTAGAAGGAAGTGATTTCTTTATAATAAAAATGACTGAATTCTTGAGTAAGTTATTGAAGGAAGTTATGTGACCCTACAAAGTCTACAGGTCATGACAGATAAGAAGCTCTGCCTAATGTGAGCTAGTCTGATGCTTGAGAACAGTTGTTAGACCAGAGCATGTCTAGAGGTCTTAGCCAAGTCTTACATGTCATTAACATTTTGACTTATTTCCTACTTTCCATCTGCTGCCCTCTTTGCTGTACATGCGCTCCTCCGTGATCTCATCCTCTCCCTTGGTTTTGACTACTACTGTATAGAGTGCTTACCTCCATCTTGGGCCTCTCCTCTTAACTTCATATCCATGTATATAAATAATTGCTGGACACATTCACTGGCATGTCTCTCAACAAATACTTTTATACAAATGTTTATAACAGCACTATTCAAGATAGCCAAAAGATGGAAACAACCCAAGTATCCAAAATAGATGAATGGATAAACAGATCGTGGTATAAATATACATGGATATATATAAAAATATAAATGGAATATTACTTGGCCATGAAAAAGAACAAAGTAACAATACATGCATTCAGTGTGTGTACAGTGTGCTCAAAAACATGCTTAGATAAAATTAATTAAAAAACAACAACAACAAAAAAACCCCACAAAAACATGCTTAGTGAAAGAAGCCAAACCAAAAAAAGGCCGCATGTTGTATGATTCCATTTATATGAAATGTATAGAAGTGGCAAATCCACAGAAAGAGAAAGTAGATTGTTAGTTGACAGAGGCTGGGAAGAGAATAGAGAGTAGGAGTGATTGCTTACTGGGTAATTTTCTGAACTGACCTCATGTAGCTTACTACATGAGTACTTACTACTCATGCAGTTTATCATATGAGCACGTAGAGAAAGTAAAACAGTAAGTAATAAGAATGTGTTCATTTAGACTTTCTATATACATCATGATATATAATGTGTGTGGTATGAGGTAGCTACACTCCAAGATGGCCTCCAACAATCTCCATTCCTGGTACTCACATTGGTTTACAGTCAGTCCCTTGCCACATTGTAACTAATAAAATATGGCAGGATTGATAGTATGTCAGTTCTGAGATTAGATTATGAAAGACACTGTAGCTTCTGTCTTGGTTGTCTCTGGCCCAAGCATTCTCTCTTTCTCTCTCTCTTTCTCCAATAAAGAGGCTCACATGGAGAGAAACTGAGGATGCAGCCAATAGCCACATGAGTGAGTTTAGAAGTGGATCCTCCAGCCCCAGTCACACCTTCAGGTGATTACACTTTCACTTGATAACTAAGTCTCATGAGAAACCCTGAGCCAGAATCAACCAGCTAAGCCACTCTCAAATTCCCCACCCTTGGAAACCATGTGAGATAATGAATGTTTATTATTTAAGTTGCAAATTTTGTGCTAATTTGTTATGCACCAATAAATAACTAATACAATTATTAAAACTCAACAGAAACCATGGTTATTTGGAACTTAGACCAACAAATGATTTTTTCTGGGAGGAGTGTTTTACCACTAATATTGTTTAGTGATAAAAGGGTGCATAGTGATAATATAAAACATACTGACTTTAGTTAGCTTTCTTATTGCTTTGAAATTCTCCATAGGTAATGCACCCTTGTATTGTCTGTATCCAGAATGAAATGCTCCCACTGCTCTCATATATCCTGGCTTAGTTTAGCCATCGTCTATTCCTTCCCTGGAATAGCTGGATTTTCTGATTCTAGTCTCACCCATCAACAATGTATCTACCACAGTGATAGCAATGTAATCTTTCTAATCATAAATCTGACCTTGTAACTCAGATTTCAATTCGGCGTGTATGAAACCCCTTAATAACTCCCTTGTACGTACAGAATAAAGCTCAGGTGATTTACAAAACTCTTCATTTCTGCCTTTGCAGAAAAATTTCACTTATTGCACAGTAGTATTCTAATAAGATTGTCATGATCTGGCCCCCACTTAAGCCTTTCCCCCCTCAATCCTTACTCACCGCAGCATGTACTTGTCGTTGTAAGCCGTAATCAAAGATTTGTAGTTCAGTAACTATACACATACTCTTTTGCACATTCTGATCTTTTGCCGGGAATGTTCCAATTCTCCTCTACCCCTGCTCTATCTCTATTTACTCAGTAAATTCATTTCCTCCGCCCACAAACTATAGTTGAAAATGTCTTTTCTTAGAGAGGCTTCATTGGACTTCTTCAGTCCAAACAAAGTGCCTCCAGCTTATCCAGCTCACCCGTATTCTCTAGCAATCATGCATTTACATGTCTGTTTTCTCTACTAGACTGAGAACTGTTCAAGGACAGGAACAATATTTAATTTATCCTTAGTGCCCTGTTGATTAACAGTGTCAGCCCACCCAGTATTCCTGCACTAAACAATGGAATGAATAAATATTGAAAATTACAGCAACAGCAGCAGCAAAAACTACCCGCTCTCACAACATCCTAGCTCACATACTATTGTAAATTTTACACAACCATTTCCATATTTTTACATAAATTATCAGTTTATATTCATAGTATTAACATGGTTTAACAGTCTGAATTTGTTTTTGTTTCAGATAGTTTTTACTGCTATCTGTTCAAGCTCACTAATCTTTTCTCCTGCAGTGTCTAAGTTGCTATTAATCTTCTCAAGTACACCTTTCATCTCAGGCATTGTTTTTTATGAATAAGGAAAGATTGTAACTGCAAGTTAAATACACCTTCTAGTAAGGTTGTCCACTAGAATGTGCTCCTTCATGCTACAAAATACGTAAATCACCTTTCCTTTCTTTCCTTGATCCTACCTTCTTTCTTTCCATCTTTCTTCCTTTTTCATCATCCCATTGAAAAGCAATTTATCAATATAAGTTTCTTTCAAATCTGAAGCAACTTGAGGCCCCTGGGTGGCTCAGTGGGTTAAGCCTCTGCCTTCGGCTCATGTCGTGATCTCAGGGTCCTGGGATAAAGCCCCGCATCTGGCTCTCTGCTCAGCGGGGAGCCTGCTTCCCCCTCTCTCTCTGCCTGCCTCTCTGCCTGCTTATGATCTCTTTCTCTGTCAAATAAATAAATAAAAATTTTTAAAAAGCTTTAAAAAATTTTGCAGCAACTTAATTCATCATGTTGGTGTTTCTGGTGCTGATGTTGGAGGCAACAATTATGGAAGACGTGGCAAGGGTGATGGCGGGCTTGGAGAAGGAAAAGGGAGAGGAGAGAAAGGAGGGGAGGAAGAGGAAGAAAAAGATGAGGGAAAAGAAGTGATGAAAGGGAGGTAGAAGAGAAAGAGGAAAGACACCTGAAAGGAAATTCGATCCAAGTGGGAGGGCAGGACTGAACGGTATGAAGCAATAGGACCTTCAGTGTCAGAAGTCCTGGGGGTTTGCCCTAGATTTTTAACTTACCACAGAGAACTACCTTAGTGAGGCCAATCATTGAATATCTCTGAGCCTTGGTCTTTTTCCACACATAAAATCACTAATAATAATTAATTTTTTTTGTAGTGTTTAACCTGTGCCAGGCACTATTCTAAGCGCCATTTGTATATGAACTCATTTGATCTCTCGACAACCTCATTTTACCCTTTCGCAGCTAGGGAGCGGAACAGCCGGCTTTAAACCTAAGCAGTCTGACTCGAGAGTCTGTGCCCTTAGTAAAAATATCTACCTGGAAGGATTTCAGGGAAGATCAAAGGAGGTAACTCATGTGAGAGGGTTCACAAACCAAAAAGTAATTGTGATGTTAAAATAATTTCAAGATAATGATGATGTCAAATGATGGTGATAAAGGCCAGGTGAGACTATAGGAAGTCCTGGGAACAAAAACAAAGTGTTGTAGAGAATTCAGCTACAATTTTCAATCTGGAAAACGTACAGGCATTAAGGAATCTGAGAATGATGTTTCCTTGATGCGTTCTTTCCTTCTTCCCTAGCTTTCTAATTCCATAGCAGCATCTGGTAAGTAGGATCACCAATGCCTTCCACCTTGACTTGGCTAATAATCTACATGCCAGAGAACCCATACCCTAAAAGATAAAAACTGATAGAATTTCTAGTCCTGGGTTTTTATTGACTATTTCTCTGTGATCTTGGAGCATGTGATAACTTTTCATTTCAGAACTGGATTGAAGAGTATGTTTGTGTGTGTGTACACATATACGTATGTACTAACATCATGTCTGCCTGTCCACTGATTAAATCTCAGCTTTTAGGACATTCTTTGTTCTATCCCATTTTTAAATACTTAAAAAAATCTCTGACATCTGAGAATTGAAATGACTAAATAGTTGCCTTTAATCTGGGTGGGGGGTTTAATTAGTTTTTTAAAAAAAGAAAGAAATGGGGAAAGACAAAAATTCCCTTCTCTCTGTCTCTTTGGAATCTTTCTTTTTTTTTAGGTTATTTATTTATTTGTTGGTTGGTTGGTTTGTTTATCAGGGAGATAGAGAGCACAAGCAAGGGGAGCTGCAGGCAGAGGAAGAAGCAATGCGGGCCTCCATCCCAGGACCCTGAGATCATGACCTGAGCCGAAGACAGGCTCTTAACTGACTAAGCCCCCCAGGTCCCCCTCTTTGGAGACTTTTTGTAGAAGTTCTGTTATTGGAGAGCAACTGGAAACACCCACATTAAAAGAGCTTCAAATTATTGGGAGCGCAAGCACCTTTCCTCGACCTCTTCTATGAAACCATAAAATCACAGCCTACTTCACACAGGCATCTAAACATATTGCTGCACGGGGCAGGCTATTTTAAAAAGTGAAATTACAGTTGAAAGAAATAACCCTCAGTAGACACATGTTTAATAACATGATTTTGTTGGTCCTCTTAAAGCATTTTTTTAAAAAAGTCATGCCATTAAATGATTTTTTCAAAAGCATTTTGAAAACCTGGAAAGGAAGGGCATAACATTTTATGTTATCTCTCTCTCAGAAACGCTGACCTCCACAAAATCCAAATTTTGAACAAAAGGGTGGCTTGAGGACTGCTGGCCTATAGAAAAGAAATCAGACCATAAGGTGAGAAAAATGTTTTCTTCCTATTCCCCTGGCTTACGCCCTCAACTCCTAAAAATTTTAAATTATTTGGGGTTTTGAGGTCACGAAAGGTTGTAATAATACTTATCAGCAACCTGTTTACAAACAGATTCCTAAGATGAGCTAATGACTACATATAATAGAACCCAGTTCCTTGAGGGCAGGGTCCATATCTTTACTTGCCTTTAGAGCCCATCAACAAATAGTCTTTTGCATACTAATGGTGCCTACTGCATGCTCACTGGATGAATTAATTAGTCACTAAATTATTTCATTTGTCCCTTGGTGAAGATGATTATCTGGGTCAGGTCAGTTAAAATGATCAAGAGGTACAATCTTCTTCATGGACCACCCTTTCCAAACAGAGTTGTTTGGGGGAATGTATGTCCTTGATAGTAAACTGAGTCCTTAGTTTCACCACATTCTTAGATAGCAGCACTTAACTCCGTGCATTACTTGCTACATTTAGGACATAGTAGTCCATCATCATCTATGTTAATACATATTCACTATAATGTAAGTCCCTTTATGGAACTTATGGAGCCCTGTAATGGAACAGGTGTGGAGGGAAGGAAAGAACCACAAGCCAAGAGGTAATAAAGGAAGGGGATGAATCTGAAAAAATGGGAAGGATCTGGTCAAGAAGGGAGTCGTGAGTGATAAAAAGTGTGAACTAAACAGTGCTTTCCAAACTCCAATGGGAGATAAGGAAGACATTCTGAGAATTTTTAAGTTCATGTTTTATTTTGATGAAAAAACAAGAATATCCCACTTATAAAGGTAATACGATTTTCATTTCTTAAGGCAGGGATCTACAAAATAGGGGCTACAGATAAGTATCTAAGAAATACCAAGCTAGAAGATTTATACAGAACCTTCTTGAAGACTGTAAAACAGTCCCCTGTTCATGACAAAATTTTATTGTGGAGTAACACCACTCGTTCCCTTTTATCTACATTCTTATTTGTTTAAGCCTCTCAGACTTCTAACATTTATGTCAGTCACACTTTCATCTTGCAGAACTTGGCCTTTCTATTTTAAGTGTTTGGTAAATGTATTACAGACATCACCTAGTTACCGAGGGTGGAAGCAAGCATACTTCTCATAATCAGTACTTCTCCCCGTTCTGCATGCAGTCTTTCTAATAAATCTAAATCCCATTTCCAATTCGCCAATGTTCTAGTACAGCGGGTTTTGCAGCAAAATTTCTAAACTAATCCCTCAATTATTTCAATACTTTTTGGCAGATGGATTAGAACAAAGGCGTTAATCAATGATAATTGGTTTGGTCCATTTCTGATTACCTATAGTAAAAAAAAAAAAAAGTTTAACTTTGGCGTTAAGTGAAACCAGATCGGAGATCTCAGATGGGACAATTTGTGCTTCAATGTCTTTAACTTGCTGCTGCTTCTGCATGGACACAGCTGGCCACCTTTCCCCTCACACAAGCCTCTCACGGCTGACCCATTCTCTTCCAGTCTGTCTCCTCAAAAACGTTTCCCCCGACAACTCTACTTAAAATTTCTAACCCAACTCTTACAAAGTTGGTCTCCTCCCATTATACTGTGGTTTTCTTCAGAGAGTTTACCACAATTTACTGTTGTTTTATTCCTGTTTCTCTCTCACTAGATGGTAAGCTCCATGAGGGCAAACACCAAGTTAACTGCATCCCCAGTGGTATCTGTGTGTGTCCTGCTTATAGAAGATGCTTCTTAGGGGTGCCTGGGTGGCTCAGTCGTTAAGCATCTGCCTTTGGCCCAGGTCATGATCCCAGGGTCCTGGGATGGAGCCCCACATCGGGCTCCTTGCTCGGCAGGAAGCCTGCTTCTCCCACTACCACTCCCTCTGCTTGTGTTCCCTCTCTCGCTGTGTTTCTCTCTGTCAAATAAATAAAATCTTTAAAAAAAAAAAAGATGTTTCTTAAATGTTGGTGAAGGTGTAAATTACAGCTTCTTTTGGGGGAACATCACTTAGTGGCTCAAGTCTCCTATGGTCATCTTGGCCCCTTCTTCAAATTTCATTAAGAATCTTTCATGACTTGGGGCGCTTGGGTGGCTCAGTCGTTAAGCCTCTGCCTTCGGCTCAGGTCATGATCCCAGAGTCCTGGGATCCAGCCCCGCATCGGTCCTTGCTCTGCAGGAAGCCTGCTTCTCCCTCTACCATTCCCTCTGCTTGTGTTCCCTCTCTCGCTGTGTTTCTCTCTCTCAAATAAAATCTTAAAAAAAAAAATCTTTCATGACCTCCTTCTCTCAAATATGCTAAGTATGAAGAACACATTTAAAGAATTTGCTATTATTTAAAAAAAAATTTCTTTTTAAGAGCAAGCCAATGTGAGCTTGTTAGAAAAATAGCTGATCCAGGTTTGGCCATGAACTGTACAAAAACCTGGAGCAATTTTATCAAACTAGAAAGCAAAAAAATCTATCAGACTAATGGGCTATATGGATCTGGTAAAAAAAAAAAAAAAAAAGGCATAGGAACCAAGTCAAAGAGTCTCCTATTGGCCAAAGATGGGACAATTTGAGCACCAATAAGAATAATGAATGTCATGGTTTGAAACAAATAAAATATATAAAAACCTGTGAGTTCAGAATATTATTTAAAACTGGTTAGGTCTGGAGTGTCCTATGGCATCAGCTCATTATTCTGAAAATTAGTAAATAGGGAAGAATTTATCCTGCCCTTCCTGTGCTAATTGTATTTCAAGTTAACCAGAGAGTTTGAAGAAAATTCTTCTCCATAGACAATCTCCAACTAATAAGTACAGAAGAAATGATAAACTTTTTTTTTTTTTAAAGATTTTATTTTATTTGACAGAGAGAGATCACAAGTAGGCAGAGAGGCAGGCAGAGGGAGGGGAGGAAGCAGGCTCCCTGCTGAGCAGAGAGCCTGATGTAGGGCTGGATCCCAGGACCCTGAGATCATGACCTGAGCTGAAGGCAGAGGCTTCAAAACAATCTGAGCCACCCAGGCGCCCCAGAAATGATAAACTTTTAAAACTATAATGTTGTTACACCAAATGAAATAATGGGTTGAGGTAGCACTCATGAGTGACTATTAAAACCATGGAATTTTTTAATGGATAAATCAGACTGATAATACCAGAACTTCTGATCAATGTATCAGTTTATCACTAAAAATGAAACAATCAGGCATTATGCATCTCCTGTTGTGATATGATGCACATCCCATTACCAATGTTCAACACCACCTATGATGTATTCCTTGCCAAAAAAAAAAGAAGTGAACCTAAATGTAATGAAACCTCTAGAACTAAACATCACTTTAAATGACACCAGGAGGTTGAAATCAGCCATGTGGGACATTTTATAAAACAGACACCCTGATTTCTTTAACAAATAAACATCAAATTAAAAAGTGAGTGGGAGCAAACTTCTACATATTAAAAGAGGCTTATGTGATATGTCAACCAAATTTAAGATGCGGACATTGTTTCAGTCTGATTTAAATGAGCTACAAAAGGAATTTTTAGATAACCAGAGGAAAATGAACAAGAACAGGGCATGAGTTGATCTTAATAAATTACTATGAATTTTGCTGGATGCAATCATGATATTGTGTTTTAAAAAAAGTTCTTGTTTGTTTGAAGTAGATATTAAAATAGTTGCAGGTGAAATGACATGATGTTTGGGATTTGCTTTAAAATACTAGAGAAAAATAAAAGCATGTTTGTGTGTGTGTTTGTGTGTGGGTGTGTTTGTGTGCATGCATATAATAAGACTGATAAAAGTTGATAAGTGTTGAAGCTGGTTCATTATTCTCTCTGCTCTCTGCTTTTGTATTTGTTTGAAAGTGATCAGGATTAAAATTAAAAGCTGAGTTTTGTTTTTAGAATGTTTTAGTATAAAATATGACACACGTACAAAAAATTTTATGAACCAATTAAAGAAAAGCATTGAAATACAATCCTATGTATCCAAAACCTAGTGCAAAACATGAAATATTACCATCTCTACCAGTCCCCTCGGGTCCCTCCCTGAATATCCCACCCTTCTCCCTCAGAGATATCCACCATTCTCAATTTTCTGATATCTCCTTATTTTTCTTTATAGAATTTTTTGTTTTGCCATTTATGCATTCTTACACAATATATTTATTTTCTTCTGTTTCTGAACCTGATACAAATGGAATGATGCTTTATGTTGATTTGCTTCTTCAACATTGATTTTGAAAAGATACACGTTGATGCTTTTAGTTATAGTTTATTCATTTTCACTGCTGCAAAGTGTTCCGTTGTGTGCATGTACCATAACCTCTTTATCCATTCAACAGTTGATAGACATTTGAATTTTTCAAATATTGTGAACATTTCAGCATATTTCTCTTGGTGCATTTATAAATACTTTCTTTGAGGTATGTACCTACATGTAGAATTACTGTGTCATAGTATACACGCAAAAGAAATTGGGCAATGCCAAACTGTTTTCTAAAATGGTGGTTGTACCAAATTGCTCTTTCTTTGGAAAGCAATTTTCAAGATTTTCCCCTCTTCCACATCTTCACCTAACACTTAATATTTTCAGTCTTATTTTTTTGTCAATCTGGTAAGTGTGAAATGGTGTTTTATTATTATTTTAACCTGCATTTCCTTTATTATTAATAAGGGTGGGCATCTTCTCACAAGTTATAGGAACATTTGAGCTTCCTCCTCTATGAAATATGCATTGGGCTTTTGCTCATGTTCTAAAAAGTTGATTCTCTTTTTCTTATCGATTCCAAGGAGTACTTTGTATATTCTGTGTATTAACTTTTTAGAGTTTTATGAATTAGACATGACTATTTTGTGGCTTGCTTTTTCATTTTATAGAATCCCTTGGTGAACCAGTGTTCTCAATTTTCATACAGTCAAACTGATCAATCTTGCACTCTTTGGTCACCTTATTAAAGCAATCTCTCCCTACCTCAAGGGTATAAAGATATTTCCCTATATTGTCTTCTAACACCGTTATCATTTTGTTTTTTAATTTAGGTCTTTAATTCACTTGAACTTTTTTGTTTCCTTTTGTGAGGCAGGGCTCCAATTTAATTTTTTCCCATATGGATAGCCACTTGACCTAGAATCATGTATTGAAAACCTCATTCTTTCTCCACTCCTCTGTAATACCAATTCAGTCATAAATCAAGTGTCTACATAATTGTGTGTGTGCTTCTGGGTTCGTTAACATAGGCTGGATTTTCATCATCCAGAAAAAAGTAGAACAGTCTAAGTTTGGTAATTTCCCTTATCACCTCAAGCCTTTCAAACACAAGTTCCTAAAACACAAGTTAGTTCATGTCAGTTCTCTCCTCAAAAACATGAAAGAAGTATGAAATTGAAACAATGTAAGGAACTTTAAAGCTCCCCTCCCTAGACAGTGAGCCATTCTGACCTTCAGATTTACATCAACCTCAACAATGCCCACCATATAGCAGAAGCCCAGTAAATGCCAGCTTCTGTATAGGATTTCACACAGGCTAATTGTAATTTTTTTTTAAGAGAACATGATTTGTCTCCTGGCATGTCCAAAATGTTCTCATATGAACTTACACATATTTTGTTTTGTCAAAAGGGATAACCTTAAAATTTGTCTAACTCATACAAGATTATGAGTCTCACATCACTGTTTCTTTGTCTTAAAGTATTTTATCAACCTGCTTTGAAATGTAACCATATAAAAATATACCTGCTTAACAAAATCAGGCATTCCATTTCAGTCTGATTCACCTTTTGTGCTGTTAGGAAGATAGACTCTTGGAAAACCAAGATGACAAAACAAAGTAATCAAGGTCTATTTAATGACAAATGAATTTTTTATTACATTTTATTAGATGTGCAAGAACTCCAGTTTGGAGGTGATTTCTTACTTATTCTATTGTACATTTTGGTATTATCTCTTTTGGAGCTAGAACATAAAAGTCTTCTACAGGCAGCTTCAAGGACCAATTAAGTCCATTAAATTATATCCAGTTACGTAGTGGACTGGACCACTGCTGTCTGGGACTGTCTAGAACTGTGACAATTAGGAGATGGAGAGAGGCAGAAAGAGAGATTGATTTTATATGTCACTGAAGCACACCGCAACGATATGCCAGCCTGACTTTCAAAATGGCCTTAAAATATTCCAAACTCAGGGAGTTTCCTTACTCCTGAGTGGGAGTTGACAGACTGTCTGGCAGCATTAGAAAGAGGCAGAGAAAAGCTGATGTCTATATTGTGTCCTCTAATAATAACATTCTGCCTCTTTGCGGCATCTCCCCTTAGAAGGATCCGTCTGTTTGTTGTGAGGCGCGCGCGCGCGCGTGTGTCTGTGTGTGTGTTTCAGAGAGCTTGCCTCCTCTTGTGCAGGGGGCATGATTTCTTTTCACCTCTCACTTCTGGGAAACCCAAACCGAAGGACACTAACCATCCCAAGGTCACCTAGAAAATTAGTGTTGTGGCCTAGAGGGTGGGAGGAACAGAACCCAAGTGTCCCGACTCCAGCTTAGTGGTTGGGCACTAAATCATTTTCGATCTCTTGTTTTAAAAAAAAAATCATTGGGCGGGGAAGTGAGAAATTGATCAGATTTCCTCCGCTTTCTCCTTACTTCCCCTCCCCCTTACGAAGATAAAAACTCAGGAAAGAAAAAGAGGTGTCCGCTTTGCAGTTCTTAAGTCACCCCCACCCCCCACCCCCCACCCCCCACACAAAGCGATCCAGGCTCTCAGGGTTTCCGCCCGTCCAACCGCGAGCCCTGGAGGTGAGGAGTGGTTAAAACTCAGCCCTCACCTCCAGCGGGTCCCGGGCTCCGCTGCGCTCAAGCCCCGCCCCGCGCGCCCTTCCCCCCACCGCCTCGGCGAGCCAGCCCCTCTCCCCTCTCCCAATCCGGCGCACCCACCCCAGATGCCGCCTGGCACCGAGCGTAGCCGCCGCCGCCGCCGCCGCAGCAGCACTTTCCACTTGTACTGATCACCTCCGAGCCCCGCTCTGCTTGCTCGCAGGAGCGGAGCGCGACCCGCGCGCCAGCCCTTGGCAGCCTCGCTCGGAGCAGTCGGGCTCCAGGAGGCAACTCCTTGGGAGCGCCCTGTCCGGGGTGTCCTCTGCGCTCTGCAGTGTCTTTCTCTCTGTCTGGGAGGAGGAGGAGAAGAAAGAGGAGGAGGAGGACGACGACGACGACGACGTCTGGTCCGGGCTGGGAGGTGGAGCAGCGGCAGCCGCCGCCGCCGCCGCCGCCGCCGCCGCCGGAAAGGGAGAGGCAGGAGAGATCGAGACTTGGAAACCCCAAAGTGCCCGCGACCCTGCACGGCAGGCTCACGGCAGGCTCCCTTCCAGCTTCATGGGCAAAGTGTGGAAACAGCAGATGTACCCTCAGTACGCCACCTACTACTACCCCCAGTATCTTCAAGCGAAGGTAAAGGGGAGTCGGGGGGAGGGGGGGCGCCGGGGGCGCGCGCGGGTCGGGGCCCGGGCAGGGGCGCGCGCGGCGAGCCCCCGCCACCCCCGGCGGAGTTGATGGAGGGTTGCTAACTATAGCGCTGGCCTGGGTGGCTCGGGGCGGCGCGCGGGGCGGCGGCTGCCCGGGGAGCGGAGTGCGGGGATCGGGTTACAGAAAGCCGTGGGGGGAGAGACTAGACAGGAAAGAGCCGCCGGCCCCTTCCTGGCCCAGGAGGCGGGGAGGGTCGCGGGGCCGATCGGCGCCCCTCGCGAGTGTTGGCGGTTCGGCCGCGGACGCTTGCGGCCCCGCGGCAGGACCCGCGGGCGGCGCGGCTTTTCGACCGCTTCTCCTGGGCCTCGCCCTGCTAGCCCTAACTCTTGCCTTCTCTCCGAGTGGTGCGCGGCCTCCCGCCCCCCAGGGACGCCCCTCAACCTCCCGCGCGCGCGATGGCTGGGGCGTGGGGGGGTTGGGGGGGGAGGACGGGACATTTTCTTCCCCGCCTCCGGCCTTGTGTGCCCGCCCCTCGCCTTGATCTTTGTGCGGTGTGGCACTTCACCTGGTTACTGATTTCTACTTTTACGCTGGTGTTTTGGGTAGAGAAGTGGCCAAAGTTCACTCACCCTTCATTGATGTCCTTTTTAATCTTCCCGGTAGCTTTTGCAAAGGAGGGACAATGGTCAGATTTCAGTGCAGAGAAAAAGTGACTTTAGTTTAGAAGAATACTACCCTATACGTTGACCACAGATCCATTTCCAGTGGTGCTTCTCCGAAGTGGCCTTGGCATACTCTTAGGTAACACAGCCGGTGACATGTAGCCATACAAACTGCAGCTGACTTTCTAGGGACCCTGGGTACCTTGTTAGTGGGCCTACCTTATTTTTACAGTAAGATTTGAGACATTCCGAACACATTAAAAAAATACATACATACATATATGTGTGTGTGTGTATGTACTGGGCCCATAAAGAGTGAGGGTCTCATTGCTTTGGAAGCTTCTTTCATAAGCTGGGAGGTTTGGAGTTGGATGCACCAGCTTTCTTCAGTAATTAGCATCTTCTATCACTATTCTGGGTGTCCTTCTAGATCACAAAAGAATCAAGTATGGATGCAGGGCCTGAACTTTCTTTGGTGGGTTGTAATCATGTCCTCTTTGCTGGCAGAGGACGTTGCTGGCCTGGTGCAAAGAATCTCTGATTCAATCTCGATAAGCTTTCCTTTCTTACAGTGTGTGTGGTCCGTGTTATGTACCTACAACATAGCTCTGTATTTGCTCACGTAAAAAAGGACACTTGTCAGCACCCAGACCAGAAATTTTCTGGCAGTCAAGGGCCTTCTTTTCACTACCCCCAATTCTCATCTTACTTTTGGGTGGCCAGAAAGCAGCAAGATGGTAGAAGTGAGGATACCCAGTATTCATTTCTGTGTGGTCCCCACATGTTTGTTTTCAGGGACCCAAGGTAGGTGCTCATTTTTTTTTTTTTTTTTTGTGAGCTACATTGTAAATACAGGTTGTTAAAAGAAATTTTGAGGTATAATCAATGCATTACCTTTTAGATATCATATATGTTTAATGCACTTGTTTAAATTATGCAACATTGGTGCCTAAAGGACAGCCTATTCAACACTTAACTGTATGAATAATAAATACATATACTCAGGTGAAGAAGAAAAAGGGCCATGTTTCTACAGGCACATTCACCTTAGTAATTTTTATGTACCATTAGTAAGTTAGAAACCAAGTACATAGCATTTAATATAGCTAATGCAATGCCATTTGGCTCTTTTTGCCCCGTAAATAATTGAAGAGAGAGACAAACGGCGAGAGCCTGCTCCAGTAATTAGGGTCGGAGCCCAGAAAGCTTTAGGGCCCATTTTCTGAAAGTGTGCTTCCTGCATAAAGCATTTAATATTGATTTGTGTTACAGTAAATGACATTCTCAAAACATATCTTGCGTTTTCTACTATGAAATCTGAAATCCTATTACTCTTGAATTTCTTTGTTTCAGGAGAAAGACACACACACTGACTTGACCTATATAACGTGGTATTCAGGTTTGACAATTAAACCTAAATTCCCTATTGTAAAGAATCTTCATTATCTCAGAGTCTCCTAAAATGTAAAGTGACTAGATGCAGATTTTAGGGAAGCACAGTTTGCAACACCTCGCTCTGTTTTATCTCCCTGACATATTTGTTGCTCACGGACTGTGAGTCATTTTTCAAAAAAGAGAGAATTCGTTTGATTTGTAGTTTTTAGAAACAAGTGTTGCCTAATCTGCCTAAAGAGTTAATGGGCTCACTTAGAATCTGTTGTCTGCGGTGATGATCCTTGCCTTTCGCCTCGGTGCCTGTGTCTTTTAACCTTCCTGAAACATGGGATAGAAAACATCAGTCTGTTTAAAGTACAGTGGTGTGTTTGCTAGTCAGGGTTGTTTTGAAACTTCTGTTTGGAAGCTATATCAAAAACTGAGGCATGGCGTGGTTGTTTACAAAGTGATATCTGACTGAAACCTACAGTCCAGAGATGGGTGTGATGGTTTTGAATCAAGAAAGAATACCTGAAGGAATACATACCAATTAAAATGACACTTGAAATGAGTTTTGTCACCATACTTTACAAAACTAACTTCTGTCAAGTAATTCTTCTTGAGTTAATCATCCAATCAGAGTCTGTTTTGGCAATTTTAGTTAGTACTTTTTCCCCATTAAAAGCATGTTGGTTACTTCTACACTTAATAACAACAACAAACAAGAGGGTGTGACCCTATCAGTATGTTTTGTACTTTGACAGAAAGAGAAAATCATTCGAGAAATAGTACAGCTGCGTTAAACGTAAAGTAAATCTGAGAATGCTGTGAAGGGCAGGACATGAGGGGAAGTAAAGGAGATTGTGAAATTTTCATAGTATCTTAGCGTAGAGTGACACAGATTGCAAGTAACCCGATTTTACATGCTTGTTGGGTGTTTTTGTGTTCCTCTGTCAGGGTGGTCTTATCACAGCAGGCTCCCTTTATCACCTGACACGTTGGTTCTAAGAGGTGGTTTGATGTAGCTTTGTAAATATAAGCACATATTATTCTAAAGGGTTTTCTGGTTATAAATGACCTGTGCTATATTGTGAAAAATTAAATTTGGTATCCACTTTTCAGCTACACAGAAAAATTTGATAATTTAATGTATTTTAATCTAAAGAGCTCTATGTGCATATTTTCAAACATTGTGTCAGTTTCACTTAGTATAAAGGCACCCCTCATGGTCTGTTTATTTCAAAGATACTACAACATACATTATTGCTAATGCATATATGCAAATACAGATAGGAATTGAAATACTCTTTCTTTTGAAGAAAGGAAAGTGCAAAACGTTCTTTACCTTACATGTTTAGCTAATATTTTGTACCAGCTAATGCAATTTGATACACTTGTGATCTTTATTCATAGTTATCAAAAGATATTTCTGCAAAATGTACCATATTCAAAGCTTTTAAAATTTTTATGCGTAAACAGTATTGTTTATGAAATGTTCTAAAACAGGTTTGTTTTAAAGCTCTTTTTGTATAAGTATGCTAAAGTATGTTTCAAACGTGAAATGTATGCTAAAAGTATGCTCAAGTAAGTTTCAAAATGTGAAAAATAATGAGTGATATAATTTGGGATTGTATTAATAAAGGCTACTGGAACAAAGTAGTTTTTCTGAAATGAATTTTTGTGTGCATTAACATTTTGTGGAATTCCTTAACTTTTACTTAGTAGCCATAGGAGTATTGTGTCAATCAGTTTCTGTAGGAATTAGGGGTTATGATTTGATACATAGAGCTCCTGAGTATATTAAGGTAGTTGGGCCATACAGACACATGACATTAAGACTTAGGGTGCTTTGTGTCCTAAAAAGTAATCACATTTATACAGTGAATAGTTTGCTTAAATATATCAAAACAGCCATGCAACATTTTACACCCTGAATACACCTTACTTCCTTCGGTGAGTGGGTTAGTGTGGCTATCTAGAAGTGGTATTGGAAGACTCAAGGTCACGGGATGGTTAAAATGAAGATGCATTATAATGCAATATTGTAGCATTCTTCCCTTCAAATATCTCTTTCTTTTGGATTTCCCATAGCATCTATTATATTTTTACATGTTGGGAGCTAAATCTTGAGCTACTAGAAAGAAGCAGGAAAAGATAAGAAAAGTAGGAGAATTTTCAACCATTTAGTATTAGTATAACTAGATATACCTATGTGTTTGGCAGTCTTGGCTTTAAATATAAGTTCAAATATAGGCAATTTCCATGTAATACAGTTTCAAGGAAAAAAATTTAAAACTTTACTGATATATTGCTCAGACTTTGTATTTTGCTTAATGGTTTATTGGAACTTTAAAATTACCCCAGCTTATTTAATGAGTACTGAAATTTTAAGTTATGGGTCTTAGTTAAAGACAAAGAGGTCTTTCTTCCTTTTCTTTTTATTAAATAGAGGGTTTTCAGAAAATAAAATATTTTCCCCCACGTCTACTTAACCAGTAAAAATCACACAAGGGACATATAGGATGGAAGGATAAGTGCTTAGTGAAATCATATTGACACTTAAATATTGTTCATTCTTTTGAAGATGAGGAATTTTTTGTCTAGTTTGTTTTTTATTGGATGCTCAGTTCACTAACATTTGCTCTCCCAAGCATGGTCTCCTATCTTTGTCTCTCTGCAAGGGATATATATCAACATCTCCCTGGTTTCTTGTCTGATCCACAGAACAGTAGGTGCTAAATAAATGCTTGTTAGCGACTATTATTATTCAGAATAAGTACATGCAAAATCTTTTTAGGCCAGGAAAAAAACTGTAGACCAAAATGTAATAATCCAGTCTAATTTTCTATGGAAATCTTATTCTAGTTTGATTTGTCTTTTGATTTATTTTGTCCCTATTGTGACAACTTTAAGCTGTTTTATGAATTGAATAAGATTCCCAAGAGGAATTACATATTAATTGGTCAGTGCTTAATTTATGGAACCAAAAGTGCCTTTTTGTACACTCTTCATTAAAGCATATGGTGCCAGAAAAAAAATCTCATAGTATTAACAGTGCATAGGGAAACATTACATGTGATGAACCGGTGACTCAGCCTGGTCTTTGCTTCCTGTCAGTGGCCCCCACTAACACAGTTCAAACTTTTTCCTGCTCAGTTTTCAAGAAAATGGCCTTTTTTAAAAAGTGTATTTCAGACTCGATAAAAACATTTATTCATTTGATGGGTAACAACTAAAATATAAACCAGCATCGAGGTGTTTAAAATTGATTATCTCCCAATTACTGGCTGTTGCATAACCCTAAACATGACATTCGTTGGGATTAGAGGAATAAGCAGAACCATATCGAGTTGCTCTTAAGTGGAAGCACTGTATTCACTGTACCACAGCTTTAGTCGAGAAAATGTAGTAATGATACGTGAGTGATTTAAATGCAGTGCCATAATATTTGGTGTAAAATCAAACCATATATTCAAAATTGAATATTGGACTTGGAGATTTTACGTACAATTATTTTAAGTGTTCTGGTTTCTCTGTTCTGTTATTTGAAGGGATAAATAGTAAAACCCGATGGAAGTTCTCTGTGCCTCATGAGAGGCAGCACTTGGATGCTACAGACTTTGAACAGTGGCTAGATGATAATACACAGCAAAATGTCTCCTTAGAATCAGGTGTGTGAAACATACATGCAGATTTGAGTGCACACACACAAACTTAGTAATAGAAACTAAACATTTCTTTCTTTTTTAAAAAAAAGTATGTATTCGAGAGAGAGCGAGAGCACACGAGTGAGCACATGAGCCGGGGTGGGAGCAGGTAGAGGGAGAGGGAGAGAGAGGCAGAGAAGCAGACTCCTTGCTGAGTGCTGAGCACAGAGGTGGATTGGAGCCCGATGAGGGGCTCGATCCCAGGTCCTGAGATCATGACGTGAGCTGAAACCGAGTTGGGGGCTTAACTGACTAAGCCACCCAGGTGCCCCTATACGTTTCTTAATATGAAGGGAAAGTGTAAAAGGGATGGTGATGGCTAAGCCAAAATTAAACTGCATATTTATCTCCCATAGCTGAATTCCTTACTTTCTCTTAATGTATTTTTGTCTCCTTAATTATATGAATATTTTAATTTTTCAAATAAGCACTGGAAAAGAAGTGTGTCAAAGATGGTGAGAGAGAGAAAAAGGAGGGGGGCAAAAGTCAATACCTAGACCTCCTGGGAAGGAAAACATGCAGAACTGAACACTGTCCTTCTCCGTACGTTGTCTTTTAGCTAATTCTTAAATGGATGCATTTATCATTTTAGAGGATAGAGAACAGTTTTCTAGATGACAAATATGAGAACCTAAGTCCTAAAAGTGAGATCAGATGCTAATATGAACAGTTAACTTGCTTTAACTCTGGTACTGTAAACACGATGTCTAGTGGATGATTTCCAACATGGGCTGTAACATCTGTATTATAGAATTAGCTTAAGTTTTAAGCTTGTTGAAAAATTGCTGAGGTTCATGAAAGTTCAAGAAGGAATGAAATACTAACTAATTGGTTGTATTTCCTGAGTGTTCCCAGACCACCTTTCTATGCACTTGAAATTGGAAAAGGTTAGGGAGTGTGTATCTGGTCCTTGCTCTCCAGCATCTCACCAGCTACCAGGAAAGACAAAATAGTCACAATACAAGACATAAGTGAAGAAAAATATTTACAAAATCGTACACCCAGGAAGGCAGCCTACCAAGGGTCTGAGTGACAGAGAAAGCTTGAAGATCGGCTTCGGTGGGGTTAAAACCTCTGCCATGTGTTTTGTGAGAAAAAGTAAAGGGCAAATAAAGGTCACAATAAACCTGGGAATTTTAGAAAGAAATTGGGGCTTTAGATTAATTAGTGAAAATTTCTTGAGTTTATAATCAGCAATGTTTTGTATTTTTTGCCCCTTTTAATCCTCTTATGAGTGCTTAGACTTTCACACAATAACACTTTTTTTGTCTTGGTACTTTACTAACTCCTTCACCTCAAAGTTTCATATTCAATTACCTTATTTTACATTATTATTTTTCAAGTGTTATGCTTATAAATGTGCTATTAAGCCAACCTATTCAGGTTGTGACAGGCTGAGAATATAATGCTTAAAGGATGACATAATGGTTACACAGAATTGTTACTCTTACTGTTTTAAACCGTTTGAAATGATGTTTATTTCTCCTAATTTATTAGGCTTGCTCAAGGCAACGGGAAAAAGCGTCTAGAGTTTTGTTATGCTGCTAATTACATCATCGTGTGCCTGCAATCTACATGTTGATAATGCATCAGTGCGAGCTGTTATTTCTTCAGATGATAACAGATTTTTTTGTTATGCATGATCTTTCATAGATATAGCTATTTATTCTTTTTATTTGGTCATTCTCTAGCTTTAATTCAAAAAAAGCTTTCTTGGTCTCTGCAAATGAAATTAAGCCCTTCAGGAATTATATTGTCCTCTGTTTGCCTCATTGGGGGACATGAAACCCACCGTTGTGGCTGCCCATCGAACAGCAGGAACTACTGGGCTTCATCTCAGATGAGGAGTGATTTCAGGGAAAGGTTTTGTGTGACAGAACTAAATCATTATATAGATACCACAAGTAATTTTTACTGATCTTGTAGGAAAAGGGCATCATTTTCCCAGCTCTGCAAATGTGTGGCCCCATTTTAGATGATAACCAGTTTTGTTTTGTTTTTAATCACCTGAAAGATTTACTAAGTAAAATGGGCAGAATTGGAAGGATACGTCATGTAACACTGCTCTTAAGTTTCTTCGTGGGAGGGGGGGTGGGATCGAAGTTGCCCAAAATGAATTTCAGATTTTAAACTTCGGTTTTTATTATACTTGAGCTTGTCAAATAACACTCTGCTGTTTCCCCTATTTAACACTTTTTAAAACACGGTGATTTTGAGAGTTGCAATTGGTAGTGTATTTGTGCTGGAGAACTTCTCAGCCCTTCCCTGCCTATAGAATAACAATAATAGCTTATACATCTTTTTTTTTTTTTTTTTGGTAAGATTTATTTATTTATTTAAGAGAGCAGGAGAGAGAGTGCGTGAGAGCCAGCACACACACATGTGCGCGCTGGAGCCTGGGGGCTGGCAAAGGGAGAGGGAGAGAAGCAGACTCGAGGCTGAGCGATCCTGATGTGGGGCCTGATTTCAGGATCTTGAGCTGAAATCAAGAGTCAGTCACTTAACCGACTGAGCCACCCAGGTACCCCAACAATAACAACTTACAAAATAAAGACTCAGATAAAATATTTGGTTGTAAGCAAAAGTAAATTTTATTAGAAATTTGTAATACCATCAACTTTACCTTTGTCTTCTCATTAGCTTCTGGATTCATCACTAAACAGGCTTTCGACCAATGCAGACATTAATGAAAAAAAATTGCTCATTTTTATTTTTAGATCACTAACTGATTTGTTCCCAAAACCTTCTTTGCCTCCTACGAAGTGCAACTTTGATTAATTTCATTGTTTTAAAGATGGAAGCCTTAAGAAATAAAGTTTCTAATCTCAGCCTCTTAGTTTTCCTTCCACCTGACTATTTGCACACTTTTATTTAAACAACCCTAAAAGAGTGTCTACCAGAAAATTTTCTTTTTTTCTTTTTTTTAAAGATTTCATTTATTTATTTGACAGAGAGAGAGCACAAGTAGGCAGAAAGGCAGGCAGAGGGAGAGGGAGAAGCAGGCTCCTGGCTGAGCAAGGAGCCCAATGTGGGGCTCCATCCTAGGACCCCCGGATCATGACCTGAGCTGAAGGCAGCTGGTTTACCGACTGAGCCACCCAGGCGCCCCTACCAGAAAATTTTCTATAGCAAAAATTCTATAGCTGGCAGATGATATTTTTCTAGAGCTCTATGTGATTTGTTCAGTGATTGGGAATAACTTAACTTACAATAGAATTGTAAGTTCACTCATCAGTTATCTAGAACTTGAAACTCATCGTATGCATTTCATACAAAAATTGTTATTCTTAAAGATATTTATTATTTATTTATTTATTTGACAGAAACAGCGAGAGAGGGAACACAAGCAAGGGGAGTGCTGAGCAGGGAGCCTGATGCGGGGCTCCATCCCAGGACCCTGCGATCATGACCTGAGCTGAGGGCAGGTGCTTAATGACTGAGCCACCCACGTGCCCCCATAAATTATTATTCTTAATGATAGAGTCCCCAACCAACCTTTAAGAGCCTGTAATAGTAGCCCACACAGATGGTAGCGTTCATAAATAATTGTTCCATACTAATCACATCACAGCACCAAAGCACTGTGCTGGGCAGTATTTGGGTGAGGAGAGCGTTAGGTGTTCAGAGTTGGAATTCCAGGTTCCAGGAACCCATCTTCACCCCCTTCGGGGAAGTGGGTAGGTTTTCCCAATTCACCCAAGGGGCAGTCCTTCAGTAGGGCTTTATAAGCTTCTAGGACTGGGTTTCCGGAAGAGATGGATGGTGTGGCCGGTGAAGTCCGGTGAGATGTGGGCTCAGGAGCTTCGTCCTGCGGTGGGGCCCCGGAGCCCTCCTTTATTCCTCACTCCCTGGGAGACTAGCTTCCTAGTCCCCTGTTTTCCTGTACTGGCCCTCCACACCCAGCCAAAAATTTCACTTTAAAAAATGCAGTCCAAAGCTTTCTAGTAGTGTTTTTCATCCCTTGCTCGTCACTGGCTCGGTTATTATAGCCTTCCAGCTTTCCTTGCTCTCGTTGAACTGCTAGCAAATCAAGCAAATAGCTTCTGAGGCTGGAAACAAGAATGAAACAAAACTACAAAGAACAAACTGTCCGGTTCCAGTGTTTCTCTTATTTTCATCTAGTCCTGGTCCAACAGTGGCTCATAACTCATAGGGGAACTCCAGACCTTAGGAATCTGATGGTGGAACATTCCGCTTCACCTCCAATTTTTACCAAGGCAGCCTGTGGGGCACATGTTAAGAATTCTACCCCGAGGGGCATCTGGGTGGCTCAGTGGGTTAAAGCCTCTGCCTTCGGCTCAGGTCATGATCTCAGGGTCCTGGGATCGAGCCCCACATCGGGCTCTCTGCTTGGCGGGGAGCCTGCTTCCCCCTCTCTCTCTGCCTGCTTGTGATCTCTCTCTTTGTCAAATAAATGGATAAAATCTCTAAAAAAAAAAGAATGCTACCCTGAGAGGAAGTCAAAGCAGAACTAGTCAGTGCTTAAGAGAATGAATCAGACCATGGACCCCTGGCATTTTGTTTTTTGGATTGTGGCTTGACTCTGGGGGTGAAGAGCTGGACAAGACCCAAGGGTCTGCAAAATGAAAATGGGTGAGGATAAAGTGCATGGGTTTGGGCAGTCTCAGGGTGTGTTCCCACTCTCTCTCCTCCTTTTCCCCTCCTCCCTCCTTCTTTTCCCTTCTCCCCTGCTCCTGCCCCCAACTTTTCTTCCTCCACTGGAAGAGTGGTATCACTCTGGACTGACTTCTGACCAGCTACAGGTGTGTGTGTTGTGCTAGTGGTCCATCTGCTGGGGTGATTGTTGCCTACAAGCCATACCCACTGCAGTCGGTACAAATCAGGGACCAAGTGTGTCTGACTCAATTTGGCTAAAACAAAAAAACACACAAAACTTTACTACCACTTAATGCTACGGATTATAATTAAGAATTTGCTAACTACAATTGCCTCTTTGAAGGCAATTCAATTGGATAAGGAATTCTGATTCCTTATCCAATTTTACACAGAAATTTAAAATAAAATTTTATTTGGCAATGTATACATGTAGTTCTAGAAGTGCAGACATGATGTAATACTTTGAACAAAAAAAAACATAATTAGCATAATAGAAAGTATTTTGATGACAAATGCGTACTCCTAATGAGATTAGAATTTAAATATGAGGTAGTGAAATGGTAAGCTGTTTACTTTTTTCTTCACCCAAACGTCTTTAAAATCCCATATAACCAGCCTCTTCTATTTCGTGAATATTTCCCGAAACGATTCTTTATTTAAAAATAATCACAAGAGTATTGTGTGTTGTCTAATTTGCTAAAGACTGGGGGGGAAAAAAAGGTATGTTTCTTTTTTGGTCATCGTTCCTCAGGTTTTCATTTTAGTAGCAGAAATCTTAAATGTTAATTTTGATTGCTTTCTTAAAGAACAGATTATCTCTTACTGTTTAAATAGGATTTAAAAAATGACAGTGGGTGATCAGTGTTCTTCTCTACCCCTCTGTCTGTCACAGAATTCAAATTCATGTTTCAGAGTACGGGATGTTCTCCAGTGCCCATCTTTTGAGCCTTCGAAATTTGATTTGGCTGTGTGGTCTGACGATAGCGTGTTCAGATAAGTACGTTGTGATAGTAAGTAATCTGTGTGTCTGGGCCCTGATGAACATCTGCTTGCGAGGGTGCCACATGGCAGCACCTTTCTTTGTTTCTCTTCCTTTGCCTTTTTGATTTGAATCTTGTTAAATCCTGAAAACGGGACTGGTTTTCAATATGCAAATGTTCCTATCTCCCTCTTTGGTGGTGGTGGGGGGTGGGGAGAGCCAGATATTTTAAATATGAATGCATTGGGAATTTAACAGGAGTCTGTCAAAGGCACACAGCTATAGTTCTGCTCTCTACAACTCAGACATACTGTAGCAAAACCATCTCGTGAAGATCACATAGTGGGAGCTACCTGGCAAATTTAATTAAATCCAACAAACACCGAGCAGGCCTTGTATCAGGCCCTGGAACGTGCAAATATGTAAAGAAGACGTGATTTGGGCCATCATGGAGCACAGTGGGATAATATCATTTACTTGTGTGCTTATTTAAAATTTTTATTGAGGTAGAATATGCATAGAGGATACAGATTTTAAATATAGAGATTAATGTACTCATGGGATGGCCCCCAGGTCTCTATGTAACATTCCAGCCCCTGAAAAGCACCCTCATGTCCCTCCCCAGTTTGTACTCCCCAAAGGTAACCAGTAGCCTTGCATCTCTGTTTTTGTGTGTTTGGTGTGGGCAGGGTCAAGTTTGTTTTTAGTCTGTCTCCCCATGAATATCTAGTTATCTAGTTGATCTAGCACCATTTATTAAGAAGACATTTTCATTTTACCCTTCGAATTTCAGTGTGGCTTTTATTATAAATCAGGTGACCACATATATGTTTCTTTTTCTGGACTTTCTGTGTCATTCCGTGTGGATCCTTGTGTCAATACTGTAGGGTCATAATTACTATAGCGATATATTAAGGGTCTGTTCTTCAGAGTGGTCTTAACTATTCTAGATCTTTTGTATTTCTTTTTTTTTTTTTATCTTTTTTTTTTTTATCTCCCTGCCGAGCAGGGAGCCTGATGCGGGGCTTGATCCCTCGACCCTGGGATCATGACCTGAACCGAAGGCAGACGCTTAACGACTGAGCCATCCAGGCGCCCCATCTTTTGTATTTCTTTATAAATTTTAGAATGAGCTTGTCAATAGAAAAGAAATAACAGGATTTTTATTGGAATGGGCTTAATGAAATCTTTATGTTAATTTTGGGAGAATTTGATGCCTTCCAAACTATAAATATAGCTGATCGTATTTATTGATAAACTTATGACTTTTATTTTATTTTGTTTTGTTTTGTTTTGCAAACTTATGACTTGTAAGTAATTAATAATAAGACACAATGGAAAATATTGTTTTAAGTGCTTGTTTCTTAAATACAACCAATGACTTCTTCAAGCTCTGTAGTATGATAGTTGGCATAGATCCTGTTAAAAATAGCATTTTGAAGAGGGAGAGAGTATTTATTACCAGAGAACAAAAGTAGTTTTGAAAAGCAGCTGACTAACTAAAACACACTGTTTAAGAACAGATGACATTCTTTTTGATTTTTCTTGAATGCATTTCAAAGTATCACTGTATTTCCCCTTAATACTTTTTATTCTCCTTTCTGAGACTTTATTTGATGTGCTATCCCATCATCCTGTCTAATAAATTTATAAGCCTAATAAGAAATTGAAAATTAGTTTTGTTTGGAGAATTTTCTGATACCCCTTGTGATTTTTCACGACGCTCTGGAGGTTGTGCAAACAGAGATTGGGAAGTGCTGCTTACATATGACCTTCTAAGCAGTAGAACATGCCGCTCCATGGGCGTTGGCTCCTTCAAGCTTTTTCTTAGATGTTTAAAAAAATCTTACACCTATTTTTTTGATTCTTTATAGTTAGGGTGTTTTTGCTTATCGCTATATTCAGCCAGCCAGAAACAACTACATAGAACTTCCAGAGCTTACGAGTTCTGGCTAGGTTAGCTTAGGTTGAACAGGAGGCTGAATAGACAACTTCCGAAGTTCCTTTCATGTCTAAATTTTATGATTCTGGGAATTGGTAACATCCAGGAATTGCAGAATGTTAGACCTGGGAGGAAGTTTTAAGATAATCCGGTTCAGGGGCGCCTGGGTGGCTCAGTCATTAAGCATCTGCCTTCAGCTCAGGTCATGATCCCAGGGTCCTGGGATCGAGCCCCACATCGGGCTCCCTGCTCGGCAGGAAGCCTGCTTCTCCCGCTGCCATTCCCTCTGCTTGTGTTCCCTCTCTTGCTGTGTTTCTCTCTGTCAAATAAATAAAAATCTTAAAAAAAAAAAAAAAAAAGATAATCCGGTTCAAGCCCCTCATGGTGCTGGTGAGGAAAGCTACCTAAAGTGGAGAGACAGGAGCTGGGCTGGCTCCAAAGATCAGAGTGGTGGTGCGGGGGGTAAGGGGGTGGGGTAGGGGGGGCCCAGGCCTGATGTTACATGACTGGTCAGTGCAGTGGCCTGGAGATGAGGAAGAGAAAAGAGGGGCCACAGACAGTTCTGGTAGTCATTCCAGGAGATTTATCACAGAGGTGGAGGGGTGTGAATGGGCCAATGTCAGCAGCTGGTAATCTGATCAGAAGCCGGTAGTGGTCACTGTGTCTGGGGTCACCCCCGCAGACAGGGCCGGCAAGACTTCCGCGCTCCCTTCCACTAGCCTGGTTGCTTCTCCTGGTTCATGAGAATAGTCGCCAGAGTGGGTTCTGACCTGTTCTCTTGTCTCTAACCTTGCAGATAAGCTGGGCAGCCCACAGCCGACTCTGCTCATCCTCCAAGGCTTTTGGCTCCTTCACGACCTTGTTCTGCTTTTGGAGTCTTCCTTTACCACGTTCCTAAGGGTCTTTGTTTTTGCAGCCCTGGGTCTAGAGCCCAAATCCTGTCACTTTGCGACACGCCTGGAGCTTTCCCACACGAGCAGGATAGAGTCCAAACTACTTCATTCTTGCTAACCTTTTTCGGTCCTGCTGTTAAGTGTTCGGTCGCCACAGCAAAAAACCCGGAGCGACTCTGATTAAACACCTCCTTTACTGGTTGAAGCCAACCACTGTGGTGGGGACCACCTTCTTCCCAATGCCAAGCACACCACACTAGTCTCTAGCATTTCTTAGTTTTTTCATGAGGTATTAGAACATAGTTGGAGGCCTTCAGTACTCATCATATGATCAGGCTTCAGGAACTCTGTTTTAGTTGATTATGAGGGGAACTCTGGAAAAACAAAATGCACAGTAGGCGACATCGACAAGCCCATTATACCACTTGGACATAGCTTTTCCCACATGCTGTTTTATCTTATATTCATTAAGTACACTAGCTGAAAATACCATGCCTGGCTTTATGACATCCATTAGGGAAATCAAATACAGGAGAAATTAGGATATATTAAACAAATAAGAGAAAGTGATTTTTCCACACTTTACTAAAAGATTTACCGGTAAAAATGAATCCTTAGTTCATTTACATATTTCAAAGGTTATTGTAGATCATTACGTCTTTGATGGAAAGTATAATTTAAAGCCGCCAGGAATGAAGGCCTATTAAAGATTAACTAGATATTAAGAAAAATAGTTTGTGAAATAATTTCAGTCATTTGGAGAGGATGAGGATATTTTGTTATATTTGACTTACACCCAATATCTTGGGACTGCGTGGTTGAGTAAAGCAAGGTACAACTGTAGCTCCCTTTGTTTTTTTTCTCACTGTCTCAAGAATCCTCTGCACTGTTTGGTTCAGACCTTTTTTGTTTTTCTTCCTGTAAGCGTGTGTAACCGTAACTAGTAAGTTCTGCAAGGCATGGGATGCACGAAGGGAAATGGCAAGAAAGGGTTGTGAGCGATGGAAAATACTGTCGGGGCCTCTGATTTATCTGTAAGAAGACGGAGTTGTTCGGGGACCATTGGTAGTGGACACGTGTCATAGTCAGGGAGGTTTCAAGGTGGTGCTATGTTTAAATGTTGGGGAGAGACATGCCTTTTTAGATGTTTTAGGTGTTTTGTTTTTGTTTGTTTTTACTGTGCAATTGACTGCTTAAGCTAGAAAGTTCTCTCAGGAGGATCGAGCAAATCATCTTAAAACATGTTGATCCAGCACATTTTACTGTTAATGTTTGTGCATAAATTGCTCTGAATCTCTACTTAAACACAGAAGTAGCCTGTATTTGGATTTCCTTTACTTACTTAATATTCAGTTATGGAAGATGGATGGGCATGCTTGACCCTTTAGAAGTCCTGTGCTTTATCTGCCTAAGTTAAAGCATACATGTTCAATGAACATGACCTAAAGTCCAAGGAGAAAGTTAGGGTTCCAATAAGCATATGTGTAACGATTGTCTCTCAGTATACAGGGAGTTTCCTATCTGGTCCAAGTTTACTTCCTAGACTGAAAGTTTCCAGTTTGGGTAGTTTTCATCTAACTTCCTCAACATATGATGAAGTTTTCGGGCAGTTTTTTTACCCACTTTTTTAAGAATAAATAGGCAAATTGAGGCAGACATATCAAATTCTATATTGGTTATGTACTCAGTCTTACGTATTCACTCATAGACAGTTTATAAAATCCCATTTTTAGGATGTTTAAAATGAGATGTGAAAGTTTACTAATTTGATTTTTCCTTTTATCATATTTTAACTCCTATCAAGTGGAATTTCATTTGGACTATACTGTATAATAAATTTACATTATAATATAACTTACATGTTAGGGGAAAAGATTGAAAAAGTTAGAAGATATCAGGAAAGAAAAAGCATGGCATACAATTATATATATATAACTGTTTTTTAAATATATGTTACTATATATATATTTAAAATAACATTTTGTTCAGGGTAATTTGTATACTTGTGGTTTCCTTTTTATGAATGGAAGATTCTAAGACAAGAAGTTGAAGATTTCTTGACATCAAGAAATCAAGATTTCTTGATTCTAAGACAAGAAATACATCTTATTCATATTTGTGCCTATTAAATGCTTTGTATATAGTAGGTGCTTAATAAATGTTGATTAAATTGAGTCCATATCTTTTGTTTACTAGCATGATAAAGAGAAATATGAACCACAGGCAGAATTCTTTAGGGATGAAATGCTTCTGCTTAAAATACACACATGATTAGGCTAAAAATGGGCTGTTAGTCTAAATTACCTAAAAAATTTTCTCAGTTTCTAGCTTTGCTACTTGACTCCTTGTTCATGCCTAGACCCCATCCCTACTATCAAGCTAGTCTGTCATTGTCACATAAGCACTTCATGAAGTAGAGAAACAAAATATTCAATGACTGCCTTAAGTTCAATACAGCAAATATCATGTGTATAGAAATGGGAGGCCTGTTAAAATACAATCTCTACTCGATCAGTGTAATTTCTTAAATAACATATGGTTGGGGCATTATTGAAAATCATTTAAATTTTTTAAAAGGGTTACATTTCTAAGAGATACATTTTCTTAGGATTAGTTGGAGGTCTCTAAGGGCCTGGAACTGTGTGGAAGGCTGTGTGATTATATTTATCAAGGTTCTGGCCAGAAACCTACCATGTGTAATTAACATATACTTAAATTTGGTATTTAAAGGATATTTAATAAAACAAGAGTATTTACAAATGTATTGGCAGAAATTAGGGAAACCAGAAAGGGACATTGATATATTCTGAGGCCAGCAAAGGATGGGCATGCTTTCTGAGGCAGCAAAGGATGCTTACCTTTGCTAAGCAGGGTTGGAAGGGCTAGGTTGGGAGCCATTATTGGAACTTCGAGGGGTGGCCCTGTGAAGAGGACTGCCAGAGAGGAGCAGTGACTGTCAGCCAAGGACGAAGGCCAACCCATGTTAGGTAGATACCCCTCATTCTCTTCCCACAGAGGGATCTCCTGCCTGTGCCTTCTTTTGGAACCAGTAGGAACCTGGAGGAAGAAGGATTCCTTTGATGCATAGGTCATTGTAGGTCAGCCTCCCAGGATGTAGAAGAGCCTGGAAAGACAGAGCGAGGTTTGGGGTTCCTTAAATATTTGTTGGATAAATGAGTGGCTGCTTACTGCTTTTCTTAATGGATGGTTTGTTTCTTTTCTTTTCCTTTTTAAAAAAAGATTTATTTATTTGTTTTTAGAGAGAATGGGTGTGTGTGTGAGTGTAGGAGGAAGAGAGTCTCTTAAGCCGACTGTCCGCTGATCGTGGAGCCCTAAGCGCTTGGTCTTAGGACCCTGAGATCAGGACCTAAGCTGAAATCTAGTGGTCATTTCTTAACGGACTGAGCCACCCAGGCGCCCCAGTTTTGTTTCTTTTAATTAATAGTGCTACTTATTCCTTCTTAAAAATCTGCATTATTACTCAAATAAGATAAGCATTACCTAATAGAGTGCCTACTATATGGAAAGCATTTTGCGAGGTCTGCTGCTAGCAACAGTGGATAACTTTCTAAGAAATCAGCTTATGTACCTTGCTTTACGTAACAGACAGATGCTGAGAGCAGTGAAACAAGTTTTGATATTAAATAGTTTGGAGTGGCCTTATAAGGTAATTCAAAATACCTCATTTCAGGTAAATTTGGGAAGCTTGCTTTCTAGAGCAATTCTGTAGGGGCTCCCTGTCTGGTACAACTTTCAGATATGGTAGAAATGTTCAATATCTACCCTGTGATACAGTGGCCACTGGCCCCTGGGGAGCTGTTAGGCATTTGAACTTTGGCTGGTGCATCGGAAGAATTGAATTTAACATTTTTAGCTACATGTGGCTGGTGGCTCTCATTGGACACTGCAGTTATAATGAATTGTTAAGTAAATATGCCCGACCCAATTTAATTCTTGAATGAAATCCGTTTTGAGGTAAGAAGTTGGGTATAGCATTTTTGGATTTTCAGATTACTGTCCTCTCTATATAGGAACCTTATAAATACTGGTCACCAGAATGTAAAGGGAAGAAATTGGAAGCAACTAAGGTAGAGCAAGTCCTAAGGCTTTGGATAATAAAAGCAAAGCAAAAAATACAAGAATCTTTCCTGTTACGTACTGTATGCTTTACAGATGTAGGTTATATTTATTTAGACTGAGTTCTGTTTTAAAATGACCACCGTGTCCAGGTTTCTTATCATTAAGGTGTCTACTTCAATTAACAAAACCATACATTTATTTCTGTGATGTAGTTATTCTGGATATTTCATCCTTAATTACCCTACTAGTTGCCTCCATGCAAAGGGAATTGGTTACAAAGAAGATATTCAAAGAATGAAGATAGGAAATTAATATATACACAGCCAAAAGAACATAGGACTGATACTATGTTAAAGGCATATGTATCTTTTCAAGATTTTGGTATGTGGTCATTTCGTTCATTTTTTAAAATTTATTTGCGTTTATGGGATGGATGGATGTGTGTATGTGTATGTATTATATGTGTGTGTGTGCGTGTGTGTATATGTGTGTGTATTCAGCTTTATGGTAAAATGCCTCAATCTGATCTGAGAGTTCTCTTGGAGGTTTATCTGAAAAAAAAAGAATCACTTGAAGCTCATAATTATTTCATAAGGAAAAGCAGATTATCACATCATAGTGTAATATATTACCTGTAATACAGCTGTAAGTGCTTCTCAGGGTATTAAGTTCTTGGATATTTGTTTTCTTATTATTCTCATTCTACTCAAGCCTACCTCTTGCCTACCTTTTTCCACATTATACTTTATTTGACCGGTCTTAAATAAGACATGAGGATTATATGTGAGACTGTGCCTTTTAAAAGGAACAAGTTCTAAGTTCAATATGACAGATTTTGAAAACAGCTCAAGAATGTATTTGTCTTGTTTACTGTGGTAACATACACATAGCATAACATTTACTGTTTTAACTGTTTTTCCTTGGCATTAAGTACATTGACCTTGTTGTGCGACCATTGCCACTCAAGAACATTTTTAATCCTTAATATTGGGAGGTGATGTTTCCAGTTTCGTGGAGATTTCTTTCTTTTCCGAAAAGAACAACAAGAAAATCATCCACAAATCCCCCTTCATGTCTGTAAAGAAACGTCTAAAATCCTATCTAACAGCATTTTAAAGCAGTATTAATTTAGCAAAGCTCTTGTAAGCTTGTTTGTTCACACACAAAAAGAACTTGTTGAAATAACTTTTAAAATGAAAATGGCACTTTAAATAGGAAGAAGCAGTTACTTTGCTTCTTTCCCTATCTGTTTTGAAGGAATTTCATCAGAAGCCCAACTAACGTTCTGGAACAGTGACACAGCGTGCTAGAGAAAGGTTGTGATTGTAATCTGTGGGGGTCTATCACATCTTGTGACTCTCCTTCATTTCTTAAGTTTGTATCATAATATTCAGACTTAAGCTTCCTTTCTTTGATTTCTGGAGAATGACACTAAAAAAACAATGAAATTTTTACTCATTTTTACGTGTGATAAAACACATGCCTAACAACGCTCTGTGAAAATACGAAAGGTAAAACCAACAAGTCTCTTCCGCAGTAGAGTTCATCCTGCACACCTGTTGCCATGGTAACCAGGTAAACACTAATAAAACGAAATGGGCGTCAAAATTTCCCATGTAATTTGTGTTGAAAATTCTTCATAGCACCTTTTAAAAAAATGTGTTAGCCGGGTAGGGGAAGGAAAGGTTCAAGCAGTGGAAGAGAAGGCACTTTATTTGAATACAGAAGGAGAGTTGAAGGAGTGGAAATCTGTGTTGCTGAGAAAAGAGTTTTCAGAGCAGACTGTTCTGGTATTTTATACCAATTATGTGCAGCTATTGCTTTGAATAAATTTTGCTGCCCTGCTGAGATTTCCTTTTTACAAATCCTGGAGCAATTATAAGATGGAAGTCTGGAATGTATAAACAATGCCCTTTGAACAGTAAATGAGCCTCATTCTTATAAAACGAAAGGGTAGGAATGTACTACCTTTTATCCTATGGTTCTCCGCCTTTTTTCCCTCCTTAATCATCGCACTGGTGACTAGAAACTAGTGACTCCTGCAAGAGTGTACAAAAACATGAATTTCTGCCTAGAAATACTTTTAAAGTATAATTTCCATCAAATTAAAATTTCTCTGTTGTTGTAACATAATAACCAGGATACTTAATACCTGTTCAATATAGCTACTGATTATATATTTCTATTATAATCTGTTGTATTACTAACTTTAACGTAACCGTACATCAGTTTGTAATAGATTACTTTTTTCTGTAGATGTGGAAACAAAGCACGGCACCAAGGCAGTGTTCATGGAGAAAGAAATGACACCCTTAGAGCATAGCATGAGTCTGAGTTTCCAAATGTCAGCTTGTTTTATGTGACAGAGCAATGTGCACTAATCATGGCAAACAATATATAAAATCCTAAGAAGTCAGCTGTCACTTGGGGTTAACTGTAGAAAGGCTGAACTCTCCATTATTTTCCTGAACTTGCAGGCCTTATACAATGTTTACAATAAGGTTTGGAGAGTTGCCTAGCATTGGAATATATACAATTAAACAACACAGTTGAGCAGCCCTTTTATGTCAGTACGGCTAAAAGACAGCCATTATACTCACATGATAGTCATTCTTGGGACTCTTAACCTAAACAGGAATGGAGAACATTCATTTGTAATTCTATCTAAGTGCGTGTGGGATTTGATTTGATTTGATTCACGCAAACCCCCATGGAAACTAAAGATAGCAATAATAGAGGGATCACTGGATGAGAATTATTTCTTTGACTGTCAAAGAATTTAATACTTTTATTTTGTTTGCAACTGAGCCTAAGCATTCAGCTCTTTGGACTTTTATGTAAGCTTATATAAACAAGGGAGATTGTGTTTAAATTTATTGCAAAGTGAATTTTATTTGTTTGAAAATAACTTTACACTAGAAATTAATACAAAATACACTTCCTGGCTCCCTCTTTCAGACATTGACTAAAATACCAAATGCAAAGAGGTAACAGAATATCATAGATTAAAATGAAACCAAACACAGACTGTTAAATCCACATCGTGTTTATTAAAGTATGATTTTTCAATAAAAAACTAAATGGTTGCCTCCTCTTACTCCTGGCCTAAAGCTAAACTAAGTTTGGAGCCCTCAATACAGACAACTTTCTTTATAGTCCTTTACCTTCTTTTGTAGTATAAATCCTTCTACAGATTTCTCAAAATACTTGGTGAGCTTCCAGTTATAATTAGAATATATAAAAGGTAATATTAAGTTAAACCAAGGATTTTCCAAACACGATTTTGACCCTAATTTTGGAAATAAGGGAGGAACTTTGGGGAGCATTAGCTGACAGTTGGATGAAGTCAACCAAATGCCCCAGATATCCCTTAAATAACCAATGGATCTATCATCTGTGAGTGTGGCTAGACCATTCTTGGACCTGTTTATGTGTTTGGGACACTAAGAGCAATGTGATCCACACACATTTGTGAAGTATTATCAGCATTTTTTTCCCCAAGAAAATTTCAAAAGTATCCTCCACTCCTCCACTCCACTCCTCCACTCCATGATTTTCCATGACTTGAGGAAGAAGTTTGGTTATGATTTTATAAACTTTAAAAATATCTCCTTTAAACTTATATTTTCCCAGACTGAAGAGTCCTAATCTTAAAATTATACTTGCATGGAAATATCTCTATTCCTTGAATCATTTTAGTTGTTTTTCATTTTGTTGGAAGGCCAATAATTACAACTTCCTGTAGCATCCAAGATGCACTTGAGTTTTGTACATACTAACATTGGGTTTGTGATTTTATTTCTACTAAATAATTCTCCATACCCAATGTTAATTGCTCTTTTGGGTTATGGTTCATGTTGGGCAGCTACTTTTCAGATAGTCCAAAATGACTTCCAAACATTGTTCCAGTTGTGACTCCAAACATTGTTCCAGTTGTGACTCATAGTTTAGTGGGATGTCTCTTTTACTTTAGTCTCCTTCTTTTAGGTGCTGAAGATCATCTGTTACCTCTTGGACCCACTTTCCCACAGCTCATCTTCATCAGCTCAGTATGTCAGTGTGATGAAAGAGAGTTGTATATAGATGTGGCTGCTTCAATGTATACTGCTTCTTTTAAATGCTACATAAGGTTAAGTTAAGCTAGACATTAGTCCAAGAGAGACCATTCTTAGAACTTCCAGTAACTTCAAGGAACTTAGGAACTTAGGTCATGATTTTTATGTTGGTTTCTTGTTATATATCCTTCCCTAATAATGTTCTTTGCACACATATTCTTTTTTTTTTTTAATTTTATTTATTTATTTGTCAGAGAAGGTGGGACACAAGCGGGGAGGAGCAGCAGGCAGAGGGAGAAGCAGGCTCTCTGCTGAGATGTGGGAGCCCGATGTGGACTCGTTCCCAGGCCCCTGAGATTATGAGGCATATGCTTCATCAGAGGCATATGCTTCACTCACTGAGCCATGCAGGCGTCCCTGCACACATTCTTAACTAGACATATAGAGGATTCAAAGGTTAGATATACCCCCTCCTCTTGGAGAGAGTATAGCATAGCTAGAGGAAATACTACATAATGGCCATTAACAACCCAAGGTGAGAGCCGCGGATGATATGAGGAGAATGGCCTATGGAAAACTGGAGAAACAGAGCTCGCGTCTCTCTAGGGGAGATCAAAAAGGTTCTGTGGAAGGGGCAACATTTATGCTCAGCCTTGAAAGAAAAAAATGATCAGGACGAGTGGCGTTGGTGGCAGAAAAGTCTTGTTATGTTTGAGGGGACAGGAGGAGCAGTGTGCATTCAGTCTGGCAAACCATGTAGGAAGACGAGGCAAGTGAAAGGTTCTTACTCTTATACTTTGGGCAATGGGAGCCATTAACATTTTTAAGCTGAAGAATGACAACATTTTAAGGAGATTAATGTAGCAGATATATGAAAAATGGGTTGAAGGTGAGGGTAACTCTAAGCATAATGAACTTTGTAAGTATTTTAAAGTTGATTCTATGGGAATCTTGTCAAAGATTTCTTGAAAACCCCTAGCTGAAGTACCACCTATATTCTTCAAAGAAAATTAGTGTTGAACAACTCTTTTCAGTACTGATCACAAAATTATTTAAGTATAAAATCAAATATGCCTGCAGTGTGTACAAAATATATTTAGCCAAAGTGACTCTACATTTTTCTGTTAATTATTTGAATTTGAAATCCACTTTATAAACTCGAGTTCTGTGTAAATCCATTCTTTTTTTTTTTTTTTAATCTTTTTTTTTTTTTTTTAATATTTTATTTATTTATTTGTCAGAGAGAGACAGAACACAAGCAGGCAGAGAGGCAGGCAGAGGCAGGGGATGAAGCAGGCTCCCCGCTGAGCAAGGAGCCCGATGTGGGACTCGATCCCAAGATCCCGGGATCATGACCTGAGCCGAAGGCAGCTGCCTAACCAACTGAGCCACCCAGGCGTCCCTGTGTAAATCCATTCTGCACAGTATAGGAATTTTCTGGCAAGTATAAGATATGATATAAGTAGAATTCATTATAGTAAGGTAAATTGCTTTTAACAATAATAACAAAAATAATGATAATGATTACAGCTAACATTTATTGAATATTTGCTGTGTGCCAGGCACTGTTCCAAGAAGTTTATCTATCTATCTATCTATCTATCTATCTATCTATCTATCTATCATCTATCTATGTAAGTATGCAAATCACTGCTGGTAAAATATAACATATAGCAGTTAATTATGAATATATTTTATGTTAAACAATAAAAAGGGAAGAGAACAACATATTAATGTCATTGATAGAGCAAATTTAATCTATAAATTTTGTCCTTTTTCATATCAAGAAAAGACTTATGTCTATAGGCACTGTAGGAAATGAATAATGATGCGGTTTTATATTGACAATTGAAAAAATCTATAATGTAATTATATTACATTATGCTAGAAAGTAAAAATAAATTGGATGTACAGAATAATATTTGGGGTGTGGGATGTGGAGCTATTCCAAGCAGAACAGCAGCTTGGATTTGTTTTTCTTTTACATCTACACCTGCCCAACAGCGTCATGGATTTAAAAATATATCTGTGCAGTTTTACCATCTTGGTTCAAGAGTCCCACACTCAATGAAAATCATAGTTCTTTGCATTAGGCTTCAGGTGATGCCAAGCAGTTCATGCATCTTCTACTAAGAATCTTCTTGGAGCACCTGGGTGGCTTAGTTGGTCAAGCATCTGATTTCGGGTCAGGTCATGATCCCAGGGTCCTGAGATCGAGCCCCACATTGGGCTTCCTGCTCAGTGGGGAGTCTGCTTCTCATTCTCCCTCTGCCTCTCCCTGTTCTCATGTTCGCGCTCTCTCTCTCTCAAATAAATAAATAAATAAAATCTTTAAAGAAAAGAGAATCTTCTTTTTCATTTTTCCTTTCAGAAACTTATAACTCAGCCCTCCTCCCTGCTTTTCAGTTTTATCTATTCACTATGAAGTCAGCTTTTTGTTTCCTTAACTTAATTTCTTGGAAGTCTCTTATTTTTTTACTTCTTATGGAGTTACATTCCAGAATGTACATCTCCTATAATTATATATGTGGTCTCGTGACAATTCTCTCAGTGCTTCCCCAGAATCATTTTCAAGTTGTTTGCATACGTCTGGCTTGAGAGGGAGTTATAGGGATACCAGTAAGACCTGAGAAAACGCAGGTCAGGATTTAAATGCTGAAATTACTGACCTTGAAGAAAAATGGTCTCCTGTGGGGCAGCTACTAAGGTGGGCAACTAGAGACTTTTAGGTAGGGATTCTGGCAGAGGGTTGTCCAACTGTGAAGAAGCTAGAACCTACTAGCAGAATGACAAGTGTAGAAAACACTTGAAGCCTTCAAAAACCCCTCAGCCTTGAGTTGCCATCAGGGGCCATGTCACTGGTATGGGCAGAGTCTTAGGAGACTTGGGGATCAGGGCTGCGGTGGCAGTTTTGAGGACTCAGAGTGGGGATTGAGGGCATTGTAAGAGAAGGCCAAAGCATGAAACCAAGCGACTGTCTTTGGAGGAGAAACCTGTATTCCTTCAGGCGGTGATTACACATTTCCCCAGAAGTGGCATCAGAGAACAGAGACTTTTTGTGTCAGGGTGCCTTGGGGCTGGGTTTCGGCATATGTAAATGTAATAATCCCAGCACTAGTAAATACTAACTCTGTCATGGGTAAGGATGGAACTAATGCGAACAGTTTTTCAGTGAGTTGTTACAAAGCTAGCCCTGCTCCCTCTTTGTATGCAGGAGTTTGGATCTCTCTTGCCCAGTAAATTAGATGTTCCCTTACAAAGCCGATTAATGAATAAAAGTTGCTCTAGTGATCTCTAGTATTAACAGTTTTTTTAAAAAAAGCCTTGGAGCACCTGGGTGGCTCAGTCGGTTAAGCGTCTGCCTTCAGCTCAGGTCATGATCCCAGGGTCCTGGGATTGAGCCCTGCATCTTCCAGCTCCTTCCTCAGTGGGGAACCTGGCACTCCCCCTGCTTGTGCTTGTGCTTGCTCTCTCTCTCTCTTTCTCTCTCTCACTATCTCTCTCTCTCTGTCTGTCAAATAAATAAACTATTAAAAAAAAAAAAGCCATAAGGATGAAGTTCCTTCAAACTTTGCTGCCTGATATAGAAGTTAGTCATATTTACTTATGCTGCAGATTTTAACCAAATGATCAAAATTGCATATCCCACATGCTGGGCATAATACTGTTATTTTGAGTGAAAGCTAACCAAAGTAATCATAAAGTACTTTGCTGTTTATTGAATTTTGCTGAAATTGGAGGAATGAAAATAAGTTTACTTCCATTAGAACTGATTTTGTATAGACACCTTTCCGATGCTAGACCATAAAAAAGCAGACCCAAGATGAGGGGTGTGTGCATTTACCCCTCTAACCATTTTGCGATCACACTATAAACATAATAATCCAAAAGTAAATCAGATAGAAAAAAGCCACTTGTGAGCAAGCGTCATGCCCTCGATTGCTTGGAAATCTCTGTTGGGCACATATTGGATATATACTAATAAATACTATATACTAATAAATAATTCAGGAGTGACCCAGATCCATATATAACGTCATCTTACTCTTTTTTAAGAAAATAGATACTGCATTTTAAAAATTCCAGACACACAAATTTCCCTCCCTTCCACCCACCCAGTACTTTCCTACCTCCCTGAAATCAGGGTGCGTTGTATAGTTGATGGAATGTTTGAGGGCTTGTCGGCCTGTATTCAAGTCCACTTCTTCCGGGGCGGATTTCTGGATTTGTATTTACTTGTGTTAGCCACCTGGGGACACTCTTCAGTGTGAAAGCCCTTGAATTTATATTGTCTTCTGGAGGTTTCCTTGTGCCACACTGATTGTGTGAGTGTAGTACCAGCCAATAATTCAATCTCTCGGCAGAGATTCATTTCCTCGTCTTCACCCAGTCATGAGCTTAAGACGTGCATGTCTCCTTGCTGTCTCTTTCAGCACAGTAGGGTGATTTCTTGTTTGCCCTTCCCCAGACGATGTGACCTTCTGGCGCCCCAGTTGTGTGTGGCGCTCTTCTGTCCGATGCCTCCTTTCGGAGCATCTCTGATTTCTAAGTGGTGCATAACATAATGGCGTCTTCTATTGTTGATGGCATCTTAGATGTGATGAAAGACAATACTTCGAGGGTGCAGTTATCTGGCTGACCCGTGGCATTTAAAAGCCCAAACTGCGGTTCTACGGATTGGCCTGCTCGTGGGGTCAGACGCTTATTTTGTATAGAAGATGGTTATGATGCCCTTGTGGGTCTGAACGTGTGAGCCAATCTGGTTGACCGCTGGTGCCTTGGCAATGTTAATTCTGCTAAGCCTGTTCAGGGTTGAGGAAACAAGGTCCCACTATAGTTACTTCACGGTTCTTCGCTTTGCCTAAGTTTCACTGGAAGATGGCACTCAAGTGACACATTTCATCAGAAGTCTCTCTTCTTTTCATTAGTTCTCACTGAATACCCAGTCATTTCCTTAATGGCCACACTTGTACTTTACGAACTTGCTGGTCAGTTGCATCCCTTTGTATTTCTTTTTTTTAAGATTTTATTTATTTATTTGACAGAGAGAGATCACAAGTAGACAGAGAGGCAGGCAGAGAGAGAGGGGGAAGCAGGCCCCCCGCCGAGCAGAGAGCCCAATGTGGGGCTCGATCCCAGGACCCTGAGATCATGACCTGAGCCGAAGGCAGAGGCCTTAACCCACTGAGCCACCCAGGCGCCCCTCCCTTTGTATTTCTCACAGCAATTAGCCTTCGCCCGTTTCTTGGCTCTCACGTGTGCATACTAGAATGCCATCCTGAATTACAACCTCTGCTTGTTGACAGACTATTTATTTCTCTCCTTCATGAGTGTTGCCAACATTCTCTTAATGCATCTGTCCCCAGGTGATTCTCTTCTTCTTTGGGAAAAGAGACAGGAGGAAGAGAATTAACGTGTATTTATTGTCTGCTACCATTAGCTGCTTTATGAAATTATTTTATATAATCCTCCTGACAACCTGGGGCAGATAATCACTATTATCCTATTTTGCATAAGCAGAGACTGAGTTTCGAGGAGGCCAAGCACCTGCCCAAGGCCATAAAGCAGGTAAAGAGTCGAACCAGTCTTTGAAACCTGTGTCAGACTGCAAGAAGCCAGACCTTGTCATTCTATCTCAGTGCCTCATTTGAGGTCTGAGCTTCACTGAGTTTTTGTTTGTTTTAGCTTCTCTTAGGTGACTTATCTACAATAAAGATTGAACACACACACAGAATTGAGCTAAAGCAGAGGCTGCCTGACTCCCTCGTAGGTATAGTCAAATGAAATTTGGGCTTTCATTTTGAGGTGGTGTGTGTGTGTGTGTGTGTGTGTGTGTGTGTGCGCGCGTGTGCATGTGTTGTGTAATTGTTGGTTTTGGTAACTGTGTTAACATTTAAGAAATGCATACTTCTACCTCAGTTAAAAACAAAAGCTGAGGCCTGGCTGATCCAGTTCTCAAACTTAAAAATCTTAAAATGAGCCTGTTATCTGCTTTGGTGTCTCGTTTTTACGTGGAGGACTACTTTTGAGTTTCTCCCTCTTTAGGATTTGGTAAAGCATCCTTTGAAAGCAAACGCTATCTTGTATTTACATTTAGATACATTCTGAGAATCGCTGGAACTTAAGATACAATTTATTGAGTAGCTTTAATGTCCTAAAAGAAAATGATTTTAGAAACTTTTGTTTTTATAGGCGTGATTGACATCCAAACCACTTGGGATGGCAATAATTACAACGAAATTATAGTAAGACACTGTGAGTGTGTATATACCATATGATAATAATACACGAATACATGTTAAGCTAAAAAAAACTTCTCTGATCATGTTAGAACCCAGAGAGGGAGGCTTTATGGAAGGTAGGTGACATTCATAATTACTAGATAAAGATTGAAATTCAGAAGTGTAAGCGTGTGTGTGTGTGTGTGTGTGTGTGTTTGTACACATACCTGTAGCCCTACTAAGCAGTTTATTTACCTGGCCTCTTGGTCCTTACTGGTTGATCAGACCCAGCCGTAATAAGCTTGGGTATTCTGAACCACCCTTAATCTCACAGGCTGTACCATGAACTTTAATGTTTGGTAAGTACTCTCAGGAGAGGGCATTAGAGAGAGGAGAGAATTCTGTCCCACAGTCTTCCTTCTTGGTTTCTGAGCCAAGCCTGTTTTGATGATTCCACATCAGGATTCCCTGTTCCTGATACGACTGTGATCTGGTTAGTGTCTGACTTTTTCACACCCGTAGACCTGGCCTCTCTTTGAGAGTGAATAGTAGCCAGGGTAGCCTGACTGCAGGCGTGGGGGCCGACAGGTGATGACCGAGAGTGGTGCCTTTCTCATCTTTATCGGATAAAAAAGTTGAATGAAAAAGGTAGGATTGAGTTGGTCAGTTGCAGTAACGTTGGGCGTTAGCCAACAATATTGAGGCCTGATTATTTTCAGTACAGGTGGCAATGTATTTTTGTTGTGCAGAAACTATATACGGTTACCTTAGAGAAAGAGAGAATAGACAATACTTCTAGTCTTGGATTTCTCCAGAATGGAGCCATGGGATGTTGGAAGTGCTATGGTGTTGTAGTGACTGAGCCATATTCGAGTTTCACTCTATCACCTACTGTTGTCATTAGTAGTGACAGGATGGCCACTTAATCTGTCTCTTTGAAAAACTTTCAAAGAGAGATCAACTTATTTGACTTTTTGTCATTATAATCGTCTGTTTGATAATAACTCACTTTGGAACTTCTTCAAAACTCACTTGCTTTAATGCCCTTTCAAAAACTCTTGGCAAGAAGATAGTTAAAGGCAAATATTGACAGTTATATTTTTGGAACTGTAGTAGTATGCTATCCTGTAAATAAGCACACTGCATTTACTCTTGGGCAATTTCAAACCTAACGGAAATCCTTCCTTACTGTATACAGAAAACTACATTGCGGAATGTGACAAGATTCCTAAACAGGAATTTGTCCACTCATCTGGGCCTTACCAGGGCAAGGATCTTTTCCTCATATCCTAGGGTTAATGACATGTTCAACCAATACTTGTTGAGTAAATGGACAACTGAATGAATTTAAGAAAATGTATGACTTTTCAATAAATGGTACACAAAGGTAAACTATTTTAAAAAATCAATTTAACATCCAGAAAGCTGCAGGGAAAGAACATAAGAACCCATATATCTACCTGAAAGTATTAATAACCATTAACGTTTGCCACATAAGCTTACTTCCTTTCTTCTTTTTAAATAAAAGACATAAAATATTGACTTTCCTACTTCCTCACAGGTGCCTCTCATTGTGAATTTTGAGACTATTGTTCATGTCCTGATAGTTTTCCTACATTTATATGTATTAATAACATCTGGTAGTGCATTATTTTTTGTTTTTAACTTTACATTTATGATATACTCTGTGATAGAGTATAATTCTGCACTTTGGTCCATGCAGACTTATATTTTTGAGGAAGGTCCGTGTTGTTTATATGTTGTATATCTATTTTGTCTGTTTTATTCCTTAGTAGTTTTCTGTCTTATGCCATAATTTATTCAATTTTTGATGTGTAATGAAAATGTTGCACATTTTTTTACTGTTAGAGGAACGTGCCTTTGAATATCCCTATCTGGATCTCTTTGTGCGCATGTACGGAAGCTTCTCTGGGGAGGATTCTGGAAGTAAACTGAAAGTCTTGGTGTGTTGTGTGCCCTCTGAAAGGGCCATCTTTATCCTTCCAACTGCATGCAGGAAAAGACCTCTCCTCCATATTCTTTCAAAGGGGCTTTCATATTTAGTCAAGTAAAGTGGGTTGTTGTTTTTTTTTTTTTTTTAAAGTTCATGGAAGATGGGTTGACTGCTATTTAATTCCACAAAGTTCAATTTTTTTTTCATAACCCTAGAGGAGATAGGAAGGCCACATAATACACAACACACTTGTGAATGAAAAAAGGGGATAGTCATGGCATGAAATAGAAGGTATTAAGTTAAAAGCCCTTGTGTTGCCCGCCATTGAGGTTGCTTTCGACTGTGCCGCCGCAGCGCTCCGTCAGAAAGGGTGGTGGCTAAGCCTCCCTGTGACACTCCCGTCTGACGAGACCCAGTCTTGTTGCCGCCCGGGCTGATGCTGTTTGAGAGGCAAAATAGGAAGCAAAAGTAGATATCTAATGAAAGGTCTGGATTAAATAGCTTATGTAGGTAAGAATCAGCTTTCACAGTCATTGGATTAATCATCCTGACTACTCTGAACATGTTCATGAACCTCTCTTTTTTTTTTTTTTTAGAAAAGATCTCTCTTTTATTTTATTTTATTTTATTTTTTTTTTTTTTTTAAAGATTTTATTTATTTGACAGTGAGAAACACAGCGAGAGAGGGAACACAAGCAGAGGGAATGGTAGTGGGAGAAGCAGGCTTCCTGCCGAGCAAGGAGCCCGATGCGGGGCTCGATCCCAGGCCCCTGGGACCATGACCTGAGCCGAAGGCAGACGCTTAACGACTGAGCCACCCAGGCGCCCCAAGATCTCTCTTTTATGTGGAAGTTACTATTAGCAGAAATGAAGCCCTAGTTTTGTCGGAAGGGGAAAAAAAAAGCATTATGACTACTTTTGTGTTATCTTTATCCTGTTGTTGTTGTTGTTGTTTGCTCTCTTCTGACACTGGGGCTCTGTATTCCTCTCAGTCCTGCAGGAAAAGCCCATTTCCTTGACATGCTTTTCCTTTCATGTATAAATAGCAAGTGTTGGACGGCCTCTTTAGCCCCAAATCTCTTCCATTCTTCTCAGATACTCATTCCTCAACTGAAATGTCTATCTAAATCAAGCAGGTGACCGTGGCTAATGTGATGCTCTTTATGTTTCGTTTAAATTCTCTGTTCTTCTTGCCAAAGGTTTTCATTGTTGAGAGTATCATTTCTATCTACTCAGTACTAGACTCGCAGATACCACGGGGTTGTCAACCACCTCCTGGGTCTCCTCACTGCCTTTGTAGTCAGTCTTCCCTTTCCTGCTCTAATCTGACCAGGGTGTTATGTGAATTAGAGGTCAGGAGAAGGTTTCCTCAGGGCTGCTACCCTGAAACCCCTGCAGTGAAAGGCATATAGGGGGGCAAAAGGCAGGAATCATGTACTTGTCATTTCAGTATAGTACTTAGCACATTTGTGAGCTCAGTAAATACCAAGCACAAACGCTTAAGGGCCCACTTGCCAGTTATCTGTGATAAATGGCACAAAACAGATTGGTTTTCCTTAACACACAATTTGCATTCAGGCCACTTGAATACCCTCTGACAGATGCATCTTGGGGCCCCCAGGGCTAAGCGGAAGAGAATTTGGGAAGGAAATCGGTGGGGGCAGAGCATATAAAACAACAATAGCTAAAACATAATAATAATTCCCGTTATCTGTTGTTCTGGGTCACTGGCTCTCCTCCTAGCCTTCCATTGTCATAGAAAACTGAATATTGAAAGAAATTATAAATCAAGAAGGTGACGACGGTGATGCTGTTCAACTGCCTATTAGCCCAAGGAATTGTTCTAGATAAGTAGAAGGCCACGTGGCTAATGCCTAAAAGAAGCAGCTGGTCCACAGGAAATTAAACGCTGTCCCTTCTCTGACCCCCTTTCTATTACATTCTACTGGAAATTTGTATTTGTGAAGAATTTCCGAGTCCTTTACTGTAGGCAAGTACTCGTGTGGGTCTAATACCTGGAGCAGTGAAAAGGGAGGTTACAACTCGGGAGGAAGGTGGTGAGTGGCAGCGGTGGGTGTGAGCTAGGGAGGAGAGCGCCTTCCTCAGTCTTGGTAGCCCTGTGGGCTCACCACAGCTCGGTGCTCTCAGAGAGCCAGACCAGACTCGGGGGCCCTCCTGCTCTTCAGTGACTGACTTCTGTGTGACTTTAAAAAGGCAAAAGGAAAGGGATCGGAAGTCACCCCCTGCCCCTCCACTTGCTTGAAGTGGATTGAGTGAAGTTCCAGAACTGCAGACAAAGCCGTGGCCACCCTGCCTACCTGTGATGTTTGTAATGCCACCATCTTCTTGCTTTCATCAGAGCATTGTCCCTGTTTTTGCTTTTGTTTTAAAGCATAGTTTCTGAGAGGATAACATTAAGCTTCGTTGTGCATTTAGCTCTTACTGTAGTAGGCTGGATGAAGAACAGAAGCTGTATGTCTTCAGAAGGGCTTCAACAAGGTAACCTAGAAAGGGAGGTTGGGGGAAGGTCATTCCTCAGGGAACTTAGGGACCAGAGAAAATGTACTTCCTTCCTTCCTCCCCACCTCATGTGTCTACTCAGTGTGGTTGTTATGTTAGTGAAACCAGCATAAACTAAGTCCACACCAGGATTTTGGCAAAACCCCCAAAGAGAAAAATACAAAAACAGTCACAGGTTGTCTGTGGTTGAAAAGAGAGTGAGTACTGTTGCGGCAGCAGCTTCTGGAACTTTCTTCTCCTGGAAGCTTCCAGCCTTCTGACCTGTGGCCAGAACCCAGCAGTTAATTGTATGGTAATCTTAATCGAGACTGAACTACAGTGTCCGTATCAGCAAGTTGTGGTGTGTGGGACCCCAGGTTGTTGACCCCCTTACCCCATGGTGACATGAGTGATGAAGATGCCCAGAAGTGGTTGCCACCTCCTTTCTCTTCTGCTCCTCTCGCTTGATACCTTTCAGAGTCATTAAAGGCCTCAATTTCCTATTACCCACAGAAAGCAGATGGATCTCAAAATTTATGACCAGAATCGGGACCTTCACCTTGATCGCCTTGCTTCAGGTGAAGATGGAACAGTTGGGGGCGGGGTGGGGTCATCTCCTGTTTCGGGGAGTCTCTACTTTCTGTGGGCCTTTTTGTTCTAACTTATCTACAAGGTTAATGGATTTAATTTTGTGTTAGATTGTAATTAAGGATTCTTCCCAATTAATGATGCTGGTGTAGGAAAAGCCATAAATTCTCCCATGTCTCAGATAGCTTAAACTTGAAATAAAGTAGTGTTTAGATGAAGTTCCTCTCTCCTAATAAATACTTTTGTGCACATTGGGTTCAATCAATATTGACGAACTGATCTAGAAGGAAGATAAGTGCATTAAACCTTATCTCATCTGTCCAGTTAAGTCAGGTTCTGTGCTTCATGAAGTATTAGTGTCAGGGACTATTCTGCAACTTTACTTTCCAAGTAATGGGAATGTGGAATAAATTATTTACTGAGAACTTCAGTCATCAAATGCCCCCTGATCACCTGAGGCAATAAGATTAACCGTGTAAGGGGAGATAATATACGATTTGGTCAACAGTTAACAATGATTAATGAGTGGAAGAAAGAGGAAAACGTTTTAAAATAGGGCAGAAATGTAATGTTTTTGTTGGCTTGTATTTCTGTACAAATTTTTAAAGCTAAGCATATGTATCATTTTCAGTTTTTTGAAATATGCCATTAAGAATTATGGATTTAAAGTCTCCCCAAAATGCATTTAATCTTTTAAGCATTTGTGCTATTAAAAAGATCATAGAGGATCAAGTAAAAGCATTTTAAATGTAAATCTTACAAGCAGGAAGAATGGCAGCACTCTGTTGTGGTGTCGTTTATTTTTCTAGGATGAAACTAAGTGGCGTGTACTTAGGAAGCCTACTGGAGTTTTTCTGGAAGGGTGGTGGCAACATAGTAACCCTAAAAAAGAGTAGATACTTATAGGAAATAGAAATACATATGCCCGTGTTAGAAAAGAGACCAAGAAAGCTCGTGAATCTATGTGAATGAAAACGATCTAAAATGCTGAGGATAGTCTGTCACTAGGGTTGTGTGGAAGAAAAATGCAGACCAGGTGAAGATCAAACAATTTCCAAATGTAATTGCATCACAAGAACAATTAGACCACATGGTGGACATTAGGTCTTGTCTCCAGCAGAGCCATGAAGGTGCTGCCTGAATTTCTAAGGAGTTATTTATGCTGATGCAATTTTTGCCAGGGTACCTCTGATTTGTGGTTTAAAAGAGTCAAAGCAGCAAATAAAGGCTGTATGAGTCTAAAGTGAATGAAACATAGTGAAACATAGGGACCTGCCCCATCCAAGAAGCCATTCTCCATAGTTGTGTGTGCATAGTATACGTTATTGGCCTTTGTGTTTAAAAGTTTCTCTGGCAATTTCCTTCTGAGACCCAGAACCCCAAGGCACAACCCGCAGTGCTTACGACAGGTCTAAGTAACTGCTTAGGGTACAACGACCTCTCTGCTCCATGTAAAGACTTTTAGTAACTTTAAATATTAGTCAACTGGGGAGAAAACTTGTTAAAATGTAATCTCATGTACGAAACAACTTCTATAGCAAGTTTCTTGACTTGCTTTTTAGAATATGGACAATTTTAAGGATTACTGAGAATAAACGAAGGTGCATGTTAATTCAGTTACAATCACTGTACCTGAGTAAATATCCAGGGTTACACACCATTAAAAGAGTTACTGTGTGTCTGCTGTCTTGACGTAATATGCAGCACATAGTGTCTGTAGCGGAGTATCTACTTAATAACTATCGGTTAAATAAATGAATGGATTTGGACAACCAGGCTGTAATAGAGTTAGGTCTACATAGGACAGGCAAATGGGCTTCTGAATAAGATGATCACTAAAGCTCGATTGTGATGATACACAAAAATTCATGCCAGCAATATTTTTACTCTGAAGATGTTGAACATAAACTAGATAAATCTTTGTATCTTTGCATAATTGTTGCACTCTTAGGCAATCGTCTGCCTCCAGAGTGGTGGGCTGCACCTCCCAGAGTCAGAAAATCACTGAGGAAGTCACACGATGCATGAGTGTGTGACATTCAGGCCGGGGCTGATTAACGCACAATTCAAATGTGGTACGTTGTCTCATTAGCAAATCTCTGGTCTGTGCTTTGAATCCTGTTTTCCAGTTTCAGTGTGGATTTGTGATATTTCAATACTTACCTTACTAACTTGAAAGACATAAATCACACTGTGGCTGTGTTTTGAAGCCATTAGTACTGCAAGAAATCATGCTGTGTTTTCTCCTCCACCCTGGCTGCGGCAGTGAAGCTTAGGACTCAGACCGTCTTCAAACGCAAGCTCTGCTGCTTGTTAGGTGGGAAAGCCTAATGGAGTTGCTTAACCTCTCTGAGCCTCAGTTTACCTCTCTGGAAAATGAGGACCCTGCTACTAATTCACAGGACCAATAGTCTTCTCAGCCTCCATTAAGCTACACGGAGTCCGTCCGAACTGGCTAGCTGAGGTTTGCTAGGAAGGAAATGCCTATTTTCTGGGTTTGGTACAGCGGCTGTACTATTACTGTTGGTGAAATGGCCCACGGAGAACAGACACAGGGCAAAGTAGACTTTAGGAAAATGTGTCGAGTGAATTGGGTTGGAATTGAGAAGACAGCGGATGCTGCTGAGAGGAGGTCGCAGAAGCAAGAAGCAGCTGAGTTGGGTGGAACGGGTGCACAGGCTGCTTGAGCTGTGAGCCCCACAGCAGCGGGTGGGTAGGGATGATAACCTGGCAGTGCGGAGATGGACTGCACAGTCAGAATACGAAGAATGGGGAACAACTCAAAGAGCTTTGCCTCCCATTTGGTGGAGGAACAAATAGTCCCACATATCTTAGTGTCTCTTGGGGTTGTTACCAGTAACAGGCATAACATGATGGCTGATGTTGAAATTACACTTAGTATATTGTGAATCATTAGGAGAATATGCTCAAGATAATTGTGCTTAAGAGAGCAGGAAAATCTAAAATATGGCTTAGAAAGCTTGTCATGAAAAGACTTAAAGTAGAAATCTGTATTATGTATATATATATTTTAAAGATTTCATTTATTTACTTGACAGAGAGAGACACAGCGAAAGAGGGAACACAAACAGGGGGACTGGGAGAGGGAGAAGGAAGCTTCTCGCTGAGCAGGCAGCTGGCAGGACTGGATCCCAGGACCCTGGACCATGACCTGAGCCAAAGGCAGCTGCTTAACGACTGAGCCCCCCAGGTGCCTAGAAATCTGTATTGTATTGTATTGTATTTAAGCCTTGGTTATCTAGATTAAAAACAACAACAGAACTTAACGTGAAATTCATTTGCAAAAGCCCCAGTCAGAGGGCGCTGACTCTTGGCTTCTAGATATTGCAGTCAGCAACAGTTTCCTCATCTTTCAATTGGAAAGTAAGAGGTTTGGAATATTCCCTGGAAAGTCTTAGCACAGTACCTAATAGTACCTGCCACGTAAAGGTTAGCTTTCACTATAGGTGTGCTCTTACTATGGATGTTACAACTACGATTTTACCTTTTCGATGCTTTTTCTGAAACGGTTCAATTCCACTCCTTTTGTATCACCTGGAGGTCCCTGTTCTGGACTCCTTTGTTTGGTCTAGATGTCCTTGTCTTTCATTCAGTTTCCAAACATTGTTTTTATATTGGAGAAATTGCCGCACATTAAAAGCTCGGGAAAGGAGTTTATCTTCCATCGTGTGCTCTCTTTCTCTTCTTTCTTGGCTGGGTGTTGGATATGTCCTCACCATGTGTGTTCACAGTTTTCCTTCCCAAGCTCTAAGTAGTGCCCATGCGTCACTGCTGCTTGCCAGCCACAGTCCATATGCTCAAGTATGTTCCCGTTAGTCTTTGTTCAATCTGCAACCACATTCCTCTTCTCCTCTCTTCTCCTTCTTCCTGCTTGTAGTCTTTCTTTTGGTTTAATGAATTGTCACGAAAACATTTTTACAACGAGACTGCACTTCGGCTCCCTTTTGTGACATCCTTGTAACAGAAGTGGATTTGTTCTCAACGGAGGGAAGGGTTGTGCCATTTCTACGCAAACAAAAATAACAGCTTTCACTGTTTCTCATATGCCATTCATAAAGTGTCAGCTCAGGTAGAAAAGGCCAGGGCTTCAACTGAAGTTAAAATGAAAAATTTGAGTTTCAATCAATGTCAGACACTATTCTTTATCTTAACAAGAGGATTTACACACTTTGGAGCAATAGCTCTGATTAAATATTTGTTGGCACGTACCATGTGGCATTCTAGGAACCAGGACCTATCTGTACGGTAACTTTGTACACTATCCTATTCAGAAAAACAAGACCTACAGGGGTGGGTCAGGTTTAAATTTGAGAATGATCAGAGACAAATATTTGACTGATGAATATAATATTTGACTGATAGATGTTCAAATAATGATTATCCTAAATGTACTGAAAAATCAAATAAATGGAGAACTTTTCCATCTCACTAGTGATTTTACCTAAAAGGAATTTTAATTCCTCACTTCAGAGTGATATTTTAAAAAATGTAAATCGGATCCCATTGTCACCCCCACCCCCAAACAGACAACACTGCCTGAAATCTTCAGTGGCATATGGGTACCCTGAGAAGAAAGTGCAATCTCTCATAGAATGAGGATGCCCGGGCACCTGGGTAGCTCAGTGGTTAAGTGGCTGCCTTCAACTCAGGTCATGATGCCAGGGTCCTGGGATCAAGCTCCACATCAGACTCCTTGGTCAGCAGGAGCCTGCTTCTCCCCTGCCTGCTGCTCCCCCTGCTTGTGCTTGCTCTGTCCCTCTCTCTGTGTCAAATAAATAAATAAAATCTAAAAAACAAAAGAACCAAGATGCTTTCGAGGAACTGGCCCTTTGCACTTCTTCACACTGGCCATCCTTCACTTCCTCATGCTCCATGTCCACCCTGCCTCAGGACCCGCAGGGACATTTCCCCTCTTTCAGAATGCTTTTTCTCCCCATTCTTTACATGGTTAATTCCTCCTCAGCGTATACTTCATTGTCACAGTTACTTTCTGAAAGGGCTTTCCTCTTCCCCTCTTTTAATTTGGAGCCTCAAAGTTGCCGTTTTTGATCGTCTCCTGTTCTTTAACTGTATGACATTTACCACTATCTGTAACTGTATTTATTTGTGTGTTCCTTTAGGATCCATCTCACAAATAGATCGTAAGCCCTATGAAGACAAGGATTCTGACTTAGTCACAGCTATACATAGTGCCAGGCACAGTGCCTGGCAAATAGCAAGCACTCAATAATTCTGTGCCAAATTGATACATACTCATATAAGATTGCATGAGAAGGTTATGTAATTGGAATGGTTTGCATGTGTCTTTGCTGCTTTTTGCTCTCTAGTTTGCTGTAAATATTCCATATCTCCTATGATTTCCTCAACAAAAACATTATAATATTATTTTAGTTTGAATAGCAATGACATTTATTGAGTTATGAGCTTAGTGGTTCTACACACAAAGGTACATTAGATGTAGTTTCTCCCTTAATGGAACTCATGAGCAGAGAGATAAACATTTAACTCTTTGGAAGGCAGCGTGAGGATAGTACCTAAGGGCAGGAAATGGTACTGGAAGGACAGATGGGACTTGGGTTCTGGATCATTTGGGTGATTTTGATAGCAGGTTTGGATGCTGTTTTGTAGGCCACGGAGGCCATGAAATATTTTAAGCATGTGAGTGAGAAAGCAGATCTGTGTTTTAGAGACATAATGCTGGAGTTCTATCTGAAGACCTTACCAAGAGAGTTCATCTGAGTGGTGGCATCAAATTGCCGACAGAGTGGGACAGAAGAGGGCAAGGAATAATAGCCCAACTTTGCAGAAATTAGGTTGTTATGGGGAGAGAAATAATGATGGGATCTCTTTTTTAAACTCTTTCTTTTTTAAAAAAATTATGAGGGGCGCCTGGGTGGCTCAGTCGTTAAGCGTCTGCCTTCGGCTCAGGTCATGATCCCAGAGTCCTGGGATCGAGCCCCGCATCGGGCTCCTTGCTCGGCAGGAAGCCTGCTTCTCCCACTACCATCCCCTCTGCTTGTGTTCCCTCTCTCACTGTATTTCTCTCTATCAAATAAATAAAATCTTTAAAAAAAAAATTATGACACTAATGTGTGCTTAATAGAATTTGGAAAATGCAGCAAATTATAAACAAGAAAATAAATATTACAATATGATACTGGAAGGGAAAGCAGAGTCAAGGGAAAGTACTCTTCAGATGGTCAAGGTGAGGGGGGAGCTTTTGGAAAAGATCCAGAAGGATCTTCCTTTATAGAGGTCTCTTTGTTTGTTTGCAAATCCTAATTTTATCCATCTAGAGAGGCCACAACCTTCTTGGTCTCCAGGCTTTTGCCTTTATTTTTTCCTCTGTCTGGAGTAGTTCCTCTTGCTGTTCCTCTTCTCCTCCTTTTACCTCGCTAATTTTTACTCCCTCAGGCAAATAGTAGTAATAATAATCAGCATCATAATAATAACAATAATTGCAGAAACATATGTTGGTCACTTGCCAGATGCTAGTCATTGTGGTTAGTGCTTCCATTCTTACCTAGTTTAATCCTTATAAGATTTCTATAAGTTAGGTTCGGAATCTCATTCTTTTTTTTTTTTTTTTTAAGATTTTATTTATTTATTTTGAGAGAGAGCATGAGCACAAGCCAGGGAAGGGGCAGAGAGAGAGAGAGAGAATCTCAAGCAGACTCCCTAGTGAGCATGGAGCCTGATACAGGGCTCGGTCTCACAACCCTGAGATCATGACCCAAGCCAAAATCAAGAGTCAGATGCTCGATGGACTGAGCCACCCAGGAACCCCACGATAATCTCGTTCTATAGACAGAGACACTAAGACACTGCCACATTAAGTGATGTCAGCAGGTATAAATATCACTACTTGTAATTCCCTCAGGGTAGCCTTCTCTAACAGCTCACATCCCTGATCTAGTTAGGAACCCCTGTAATGTGTTCTCATAGCCCCTAAGTTCTCCTGGAAGACTTGTATCACGCTAGAACTAATTTGCTCAAGGTGGCTCTTCCCAGTTAGATTGCAAACTCCGTGAGGGCATGGTTGAGGTCTGTCTTGTTCCTGGCTGTACCCTCCAGTGCTTAGCTTTGTGCTCAGATGCCACATGGTAGGGTGTTCAGTTAACCAACCAACTGACACTAAAGAATGCTGCTCTTGTGGTAAGGTTAGTCTAAGCCTGTAATGCACCAGCCTGGTAAAAGCACCCACCTTGGAAGAGGATCCTTGTTGGCTGAGCTCTGTGATAGCCCTGGGGCCTTAAGGTCATGATGGCTTTGGGATTTTCTGGGGCTTAAATGCCTCTAGATCAAACTGTGTATCTTCTTTTCCATCTCTTTTCAGTTCCCTGTATTCCATGATGCCATGTTGTAATAGATTTGATTTTCCAGGCCTTGAACTAGTCACATCCCTATGCATGTCTAGATAGCAGGGACTCCAGGCCTGCCAAGGTTGATGTTCACATTCTCTGAGCAGCTTATTTTAAGGGTTCAAGTTTGCTTTTATTCGGGTTTTATCCATTTGATTGTCATTGAACTTTTAAGGCTTTATAATTTGAAAGAAAAAAATGAGAGATCGTGGAAGATCATTTTTAAGATAATGCTGCATTAAAAGTTTAATTTTCATATTTTGTTTGATGGATTAGATTTAGGTAGATTTGAAAATTACCAATAAATGGATTTCTTTAGCACAAAAAAATAAATTATTAATCTTTACATTTTAGTTTAAATGTGGGTTGCACTGTACATTTTAAAGTAAATATGGGATGGTGGTGGGTATTGAGGAGGGCACGTATTGCATGGAGCACTGGGTGTGGTGCATGAACAATAAATCTTGTAACACTGAAAAGATAAACATATTTGGGGGGAAAATAAAGTAAATATGGGAGTCCCTTCCATATCTATGGTTTCGTTTTCTGCACTGTCAGTTACCCACCATCCACCATGCTCTGGAAGCTGGTGATCCTCCCCCTGACATATTGTCAGAAGGTCCTTCGTAGCCAAACGCTATGTCACAATGCCCATGACATTCACCGCACTTCTTCTCATCACGTAGGCATCTTATCATCTCACATCATTGCAAGAAAGGTGAGTACAGTGCAGTAAGCTATATCTTGAGAGAGAGACTATATTCACATAACCTTTTTTATAGTATATTGTTATAATTGATCTATTTTATGAATAGTTATTATTGTTTATCTCTTACTATGTCTGATTTATAAGTTGAACTTTTTCACAGGTGTATATGAAAAAGCGTAATATTTAGTCTGATGCTATCTGCAGTTTCAGGCTTCCACTGGGGGTTTGGAACATATTCCCTGTGTCTAAGGGACACTACCGTATATTTTTGGATTAGTTTTGGACCTGTTGCTTATTAATTTTTTTTATTGAGACATAAGACCTATGAAGGCACTGGAAGGTGAATGCTCATTTCAGCAGATTAATCTCAGGTATCTAGAGCGCAACAATCAACATCCGAAGAGCAACATATACATTAATTTTGACATAAATGAATACATTTAAGGATCCTCACAATTTCTTTAAAGTTAATATGATGCATCAAGAAAAGAGACATGATGTGAATTTTTTTCCTAGTTTAGATATTAATTTTTTGTTCTTTGATTGTTTTCGCTTTTGTTTTTCCCTTGAACACTGCTCACGGTAAGTAAGTAAGACAGTTAAGGCAGGTCAGCATGAGTTTTCAAAATATTGGCTTGGGAGGTACTTCAGTCTTTATCTTTGTCTTCCTGTTTATTTATAGACTGGAAAAGGAAGACAGCCTTTCCTGCTTTTGCAGTTTCCTAATGATGATATCTCAGTTTGTAATGAATAAATCCAAAGGAAGAAGGCGTTCTTTATACATCTGCAGAAGAAACCACTGCTCTTAAAAGCTGGGGGTCAGGGTTGTTAGTTGCAAGTGATTTTCACCATTCACCATTTCCCTTTATTTAAAAATTAATACAACTTTTTAAAAAATTTCTTAGCCTTGAAATATATTTGAGCTGGTATTATAAAAAGAATATCAGAATAGACAGACAGTATTATAAAAGAATATAAAGATAATTGTTGTGAGCCATAGTAAAACTAAGTCTTTTGGCATTTCTGGCTGGTCCTGATAATTTTGTTACCTTTGACATGAAATTAAAGTTAGTAGAGCCTATGATCTGATTACCCTATTTGTTACAATATTTTGCCTTCATCCAATCAACACTTCCTAAGGGTGCTGAGTGCCAAGAATGCATAGGTGAGTAAGACCTATCCTGGGTGTTGGAGAGCCCATAGTATAGGGGAAGGGAGATGACTTAATCTTCTCCGTGGTCATCAAGGGCATCAGCCAATCCACTATAAGAACGACTATAGCCTCTCTTCACCCCCAGTGCTCAGAAAAGCCCTGTTCCAGTCTGCCTTGATTTGGGGTCTTCAGAATTTCAGCAAGTTAGTTAGGGATATTTGAAACCAGGGCAAGACTCCTTCATGAATCCATTCACTCATAAGTATAAGCTGCCATTTGTGGCAGAAATGTCCTGTGCCACATACGAACAGTATAAAGGTGAAAACCCATTGATGTCTTCAAGGTACTGACAGTTCCTTTGGGGAAAAAAATTCAAGTCTATGAATATAATTTCCCCAGCCAGAGCAGTAAGTGCAATGAGATTAGTACTATAGACTTTCGTGAACAATGTGGTAGAATCATCCAGAGACGGGGCTATGGATTTAGCAGCTCTGTTTCAGTTTCCTCAGGCAGCTTTGTTTCCCAGCTTCTTTGCAGTTAGGGTGGAGCCCTGTGACTGGGCTGTGGTGAGTGGAATGTGGGCAGAAATGACGTGCACCACGTTTTGAACTGGATATAAAATCCTTCACTCTCCTTCTTCCCTTTCTAAGATGACCTTGGAGGCCAGATATAGAAGATGGCAGCATTATCAGATAGAAGGAGCTGCCTGGCTTCCTGAAAGATTGTGTGCAGTTCACTCACCCACCTATAAATACGGACCCTCCAAACAATACTGAAATGTGAAATAAATGAGAAATAAACTTTTATTATGTAAAGTCCTTAGATTTGAGCTTATTTTTTATAGCAGTTAGTTGTACTGATTAATGTACTCTCTCTCCACTCTAAGGATATTGGCCCCTAGTAAGTATTAGTTATTTGAGGAAAGGGGAGGAAGAGTTTTCCAGGTGGCTAACAACACAGGGGAGGGAGAAAGCTTAGAGCTTTCAGGAAGCTGAAGTGTGTGGCCCAGTGTAGTGGGATTGGAGGGCAGTATTTAAGTGATAGGACTGGAGAGTAAAGTCAAGGGCAGATCATGGAAAGTTTTTGGGCCAAACTAAGGGAAAACCACCTAGACGTGAGAGAAAGCTATGTAAGAAATAGAGTGTGTAATGGTGATGTTCAAACAGTAAAGAATAGGAGCTAACCCAGATTTGGTAAATGGTTTAATACTAGAAATAGTTTCTCATAATTGAGGTAATTTTTAGTAATGGACATGCTTTTAGTGGGGTTTCCCACATACATGGTCTTCAAAAGTCTATGGTCATAGACCCCTCCATTGTGCTAACATGGACGCAGACTTTGATGGAACATGAGAAAAGTGAAGGAGTTGGGAATGTTCCACTTGAAGAAGAGGGAACTTGAAAAGACTATAATCATTACCGTCAGGTATGGATAGCAGGTGGAAGAGGAATATCCTTAACTGAATGGTCCCAAAGGGCTAGTTAAATAATAGGTAGAAGGGTAGGAAGACAGATTTGGGTTCAGCAAAAGGAAGAACTTTCTGTCACAATTGCCTGAATAGTAATTGTTCAGTCCTAGAGAAGATGATGATAAATTTTAAGAACAAGAACCGTTGAAATAGACTGGTACCACAACTTGGAGACACTGTGATGGAGGTCATTCAGGTATTGAATGAGGCTAGATTAGGAAACTTTGGATGTTTTGCTAATAATAGTCTCATGGTCTTTGATAGTTATCTGAAATTTAAACTTTTATGAAGGCTAACTTTATTTACATTTACCCTGATTTCAAAGTCAAGGAAGCGTATAAGGTTAAAAAACTTCTGGAGAGAAACCTATTCCTGAACAAAAATGTCTTTACCCGGAGCTAACCATTTGGCAGTTCCTACATACTTTGTGTTGGGGCTCATGAATAGGCATTTAGTCTGGTGAGTATGGTGAGCTAAATGACCTTGTCTCCAGCAGGGTTTCAAACTTCAGCAAGAAGGCAGTAGGGTGAATGAAAAGGCAGATACTATCTTCCCCTGGGATATTGGGGGAAGAAATTTTCTCTTGAATCCCTTATTTATCAACACCAGATAGCTCAACTATTCTCTATACTGTCAGAATTTCTCTCATCGCTGCCTCCGAACTGATGGATGAGAGTTGATTGGTCTTGCTTACCAATGTGCACTGTAGCAAGACACAACTTTATTCAAAATACCATTAAGATGCAAACACATTATGGCCGCTCTGAAGGCTTTTCTTACAACATGAATTATTTAAATAGCTTCTTAATAATTGCATTGATTGCCACAGTTAAAAGCAGATCAGATTATGGAATCTGCTCGGTACCACTTAAATGTTTATAGATGTTCGAGTTGACAAAGACCTTTTAGACACTGATAATTCCTTGCACTAGATTGGAATGCTGGAGATTTAGCATTACCAGTAGTGCTCTGTGATTATTTTTAATAAATCAGGAGCACTATACCAGCAGCCATTTAAGGTCTTCATTCGTATTCCATTTTATTCCCAGAGTCGTAGCCTGGAAATCTAGTTATGCTAAAAATCTGACCAAAAACTTTTACATTTATATTGATCAGAAGCTTTTATGTTTCTTTTGCAAAGATCAATATAGTAAACGTGTCCTAACCTGCATGTATTGATGCATATAATTTAAAAATCTATGAATATTTATAGTGATAAAATCCAATAAGATTTCAGGTTCTTAGATGCTTTTAGTACCGTAGGAAAGAGGGGCAAGTTTACTAGTATGCAAAGAAATTATAAGTGAAGCAAAAATTGGATTTTTTGTTCTCTTTGATTCTCTCCTTATTTGGAAGTGTCTGGGGAGAGTGATTTCCATAGTCTCTTAGTCTGCCCAGGTTGCCATAACAAAATACCATAAATGGGGTGGCTTAAATACCAAAAAATTTATTTTCTCACAGGTTTTGGAGGCTGTTAGTATGAGTTCAGGGTGCCAGCATGGTCAGGTTCTAAAGAGAGCTTTTTTCCTAGCTCGCAGATGACTGTCTTCTCTCCTTGGGGCATGCTCTTGGAGAAAATTTACCAGCCTGACTGGATTAGGATCCCACCCTTACTCCCTCATTTAACTTTAATTTCCTCCCAAAAGCCCTATCTCCAAATATGGTTACCTTGGAAGTTGGGACTTCAACATAATGAATTTTGGGGAGATACAATACAGTCCATAGCACATATGTGTGGGTTCTGGAGTTAGACTGCTTGAGTTTGAGTGTGACCTGGGGCAAGTTACTTAGCCTCTCTGTTTCTTCGTTTTGTATGAACTTAGAATGAAGATAGTAATTATGTCATGGTTTTAGCATGTTGAATAAATGAGTTAAGACATGCGAAGTATTTAGTGTAGGGCATATAGTAAGTGTTCAGTAAATGTTAGTTATTACTGAATATTGGATTAGATATTTGTACCTTTAGCTAAGAGTTTTGTGATTTTGTATATGTGATACTCAAGTACTTCATCTTTATCGATATCAATAATTACTGGTATTGGGAATGCAACAACATGCCTTTAAAATATTCCCCGTGAATCTTGATAGATGCTTGACTGTAGGAGAATAGAATATATTTTACTTACAAAGTTCTTATAATGAAGTTTTTCCCATCAGTGTTTATCTGGCTTCCCTACTCCTTCCCATTCTGTCCAGCATTACAGAATGTCTGCTCTCCCAAAAGCTTAGGACCTTTTATTGTTTATCACTTAAAGGTTTCAGGATAGTATTGTGTGCATTCTACCAAAAAGCAAGGGCAGTAACTTTCCTAGAAACAGAAAAAGGAATTCCCTACATTTCCCATTATCTTACTTACCTCTGACATATGTGTGGGCTGGCACGCGCGCACACACTTTCCTTCTTGTACAATTAATAATGAAACACGTGGTTGTATAACTTATTGCTCTGGAAATCAAGGTCCTGCATCCATTTTAGAAACTCAGTAGTCTTTCAGTTCTACTTACAGGGAGTTTGGGGTCAAAGATATCCTTATTTAGTTAGTGTCTTGGAAAGTTAAGTAGAAAACAGTGGACACCTTACCAGTAGCTCTGCAGATAAGGTACAGTTGCCCAGTTCGTTGGCCAATATTCTATTTCCTTTGTTAAATTGAACACTGCCTAGAATTTGAATTGAATTAAAAAGGTGGAGAGAGTACACTTTAACTGATTTTCAAATAATTATTTTTTCAAGATTTGTAGCACATACTATCGGATGGTCTGCATTCCTTTGTGGCTCTTTCTAAATCTAAAGGAGGAACTGTATTTTCTATACACATCAATCAAGGTTGTTTCTCTTTGGCAGACAGGGTTTAAAAAGGGTGGGGTAGAGGCAGGAAGAGGAGAAAAAGCAAGCTAGAAAATGCCCATGAATTCTCTTAGCCCTCTTCATAGGCGACAGGTTTTTCCTGCCTTCTGACTTCGTGTTTATGAGTTGGGCCCATTACTTACTTCCCTACCCCATTTTGAGTACATGACAAATCGTGGATATCTTATAAACATTTCATTTTAAATAGTTGTGCTTCTGAGTGAGATTATGAGATTTTCACTAAAATTAGAAACCCAAGAGTCTTTATATCTAAACTTCTGTTAAGAAAAAATAAAATGAAATATTTATGTAGTGCAGTGTCTAGCTGCCGTAGGATGTACAATTTAAGTGATCTATCCCTGTAATACTTTTCAGTGTTGGGATAGCCAATTCAAGAATATTGAATGCAATAGAAAATAAAATCAGCATGATATGTGCATGTACAACTTGCATGTAAACTAAAATGTACATAAATTATATTTAAGTATACGGGGATACAACTATTTATTGAGAAATAGTATTGAATAGTGTCAGTAAATAAATATATACATGCATATATACATACATATATGCATAATAATATAATCTTATTCTGGAAAGAAAATGAACATGGACACCAATCTCCATACTAAAAAATTGGTTTTGGGACGCCTGGGGGGCTCAGTCAGTTTAGTGTCTGACTCTTGATTTTGGCTCAGGTCATGATCACGAAGTTGTGAAATTGAGCCCTGGGTCAGGCTACATGCTCAGTGTGGAGTCTGCTTGAGATCCTCTCTTTCTCTTCTGCCTTTCCCCCTGCTCACTCGCTCGCTAAATAAACAAGTAAATTTTTTTAAAAAATTAAAAATTGGTTTCAGTGGAATCAGATTCAAGCGTAAATTCAGAACCATAAATCTTCAAGAAGACAAAAGAGGATGTCTTTGTGATCTCAAAATAGGCAAAGATTTCTTGGACATGCAAAAAAAGACAAATCATAAACTAAAAAAAAAATTGATAAATTGGACATCATCTATATTAAACATTTCTACTCACCAAAATATATCTTTAAGGAAATGGACAGCTCCCAACTGGGACAGTATTCACAGCACCTGTTCACATGATGAAGGACTTGAATCCAGAATACATGAAGAATTACAGATGTACAAGAAAAGACAACCCAACTAAAGACTTGAGCAGATACTGCACAAAAGGATATCTGTGAGTGGACATTACGCTCATAAAAGGTGCTCAACATCATTATAGGTCAGGAAAATGGAAATTATAGCCACAGTGAGATGTAATTTCCCATCCACTAGAATAGCTAAAATAAAAAAGACTGCCAGCTCTGAATATTGGGGAGGATGTGGAGCAACCTGGAATTCTCAGTCATTACTGAGAGTATAAAATGGTCTAATCACGTTGGAGAACTGTTCCACAATTTCTTATAAAGATAAACATAACATATGTCTACCGTATGACCCAGCAGTCTGACTCTTAAGTATTTACCAATGAGGAATAAAAATACAGGCCCACAAAAAGGCTTGCATAAAAATGTCTATAGCCATCTTATTCATAAAGCCCCAAACTGGAAATAATCCAAATACCCATTAACAGAAGAATGAATAAGCACATTTCTTTATAATGGAATACTACTCAGCAGTTAAAAAAAATAAACTACTAATTCAAGCAGCATCGATGAATCTCAGATACAGGTTGAGTGAAAGAATCCTGTTGCAAAAAAAAAAGGTGGGGGGTCTTATTCTATTATTTCATTTTTCATGAACTCCAAATACAGGCAAAACTATGCGGTGATGTCAGATAGTGGTTGGAGAGGGAGATTGACAGGAAAGGGGTATGATGTAACTCTCTTAGGGACAGAAATGATGTGTGTCTTATTTTGAGTGGTGGTTACATAACTGCATGCAATCGTCAACATTCATGGACTAAACATTTAAGATCTGTGCATTTTATTCTATGTTCATTGTATCTCAATTAAAAAAATAAGAAGAATCTGTCTTCTTCCACCAAAATGATTGCAGATTGATGAATAATCCAAGATGGGAGCCTAGAGAATGTGAGAAATTGTTATACGTGCAATTTCTTGGAAAAAGAAGAAATTGGCCGCCTCCAATGTACATATGTATGTCTATGCTGTGAGAACCCTTCAAAAGAATCTTAGAGAGGAGGACCTGGAACCAACAACCTACTAAGGAAATGCAAATGGAAAGCACTGCTGTTATACCAGCAGATCTAGGGACATCACTGAATAAGCTATTTTAGAGCAAACAGATTTTGGTGGGGGGTTGGTGGGGAGCAGGAGTGGGCTTTGTTAGCAGTAAAGATGGCGACTCTCATGCTTTACCGAGGGGAGGATGTGGTGCATGGGGATTCTTTTGAAGATATCTCTGGTGTTCCTGGGCTTGAGAGTTGACTGACTGAAAGACCAATTAGTCAGTGTATGTCAAAGGTGGAGCTGAGATTATCCAGAAGACAGAAATGCTGGATTGGTTTTGGTATCAGAATTATACCTTGGACCCAGTTTCTTAAGGCCAGAAATGTTGGGTTCTGCCTCAGACATGAGGCTGGATCCATGTGATGAGCCTTCCTGATGGAGAAGGAGAATTCCTTTATGTTCCCAGTTACTGGAAAGCATTGATCCTCCAAAGATTGCCTTTCATCTGCATAAACAATGGACTTTATATAACTCAATTCCCCTACGGAGTTCCTTATAATGATCTCAAAGTATTCTTGACTTCTGAATGCTTTCAGTGCTGCTGAGAAGCAAAAGGACTTGATAGGAAGTCAGAGAGGGCATCAACATCAAAGTAGCTTATTCCCTTCCTGCAGTGGTAGGAACAGCAGGATCCTAAGGCATTTCTTACTTCTTATCCAGGTCCTGTCAAAAATCTTAGCCAATCACAGCAGGGAAAGTGGTATGAATAGAGTGATTCCTCTGAATTTCTGGAGTCAGGCTCTCGAAAACTCTGTCAGAGAAATTTACTTGTGTGTCCCTAATCCCTTAAATGGAGAAGTATCTAATAGGGTTTGGTTTGGAACTTGGTTTTGGTTTGGAACTGAGTTTTAGAAAAACTGTGAAGTGTAGCTTGTATCTGTTATAATCAGTGCCTCTCATTTTCTTCCTGAATGATGGCAGTGTGTATTGCGTATGATATGGACTGCTTCTTTGTACCTGTAGCCCTCACAATTTGAACATTTCCTATGTTATATATTATAAGATGCAAAAATGTTGTTGAGACCCTGTCCACAAAACCCTTGGGAGTTTGACCCAGAGGAAGCATCATATTCATGGAATGCCTTAGTTCATATGGTTATAGACTTTGCAAAATTCACTTACCAGCCACAAAATTGTCATATTTCAACATCTGTTACTTGGGCACATAACTGATGGAAAGATGAAGATTCGGTGCAGTGAATACTGGGTTGGAGGGTTGACATTTCTGAAAGAACTGGCGATTTTTCAAATTGAGGGAGGCATTAGGTAGACTTTGCTTTATGGATTATATATCATTTTATTATGGATTATATACCATTCTTGTTAATTGTGCTAAACTTGGAGAGACTGCAAGAGACATGAGATCAGGCTACCGCTGCCTTCCCAGAATGCCTTTAGAAGAGTTCAGGTGGGAGCCGCAAACTTAGACAAAAAACTAAGGAGGTGGCTGTGGTGAAGTTAAATCATTGTCACGAAGAATGACCCTAAAAGTCTGGGATCATGGCCTTCAGGATGGTAGTTGTCAATTTGTTGTTCTATTTTTATGCAAGTTTTTCCCCCTTTAACATTCTTTCAGGGTTCGGTCTAAGTGAATTGGGAACTCTCAAGCAGGTTTTACCTTGGCGAGTATTCCTTTTAGCATTTTAGACTTCTCCAGCTTTTTTTTTTTTTCATACCATCCATACTTATTTTGTCTATTAAAAATATTTTCCCAGTATCATTTCATTGTTGGGAAACATAGTCTCCTTGTCCAACAGGCAAACAAGATTAATGTGCAAACTTAGCACTTATCTACTCACATCTTTTAATGATGTAAAAGTTCCAATACTTATATTTAATCATTGAATTAAATATTCATGGTGAAAAAGAAAAGACAAGAAATAGAGTGGGGGCAGGGGTGAGATTCTAGGATGTACTTCGGAGACAGACAGCCTGGCTGCTTGATTTCAGTTAATCTGGCTTTTTTGGTTCTTCACCTTCACATTTCAGTTTAAAGGTTTTAGCTGAGGATTCTTTAGCTAAATACTTTCTTTCCTAATAGTGTAAACATGTACGATGCAGTTGTCCAAGAACCTATTATTACTCTTTCGGCTCCTTTTTAATTTTACTTTCTTTTAACTTAGTGGTGGCAGTAACATGCTCATAGATAAGCCATATCGAAGCATGGGTGAAAGCAGACAAGCAAAATTTCTAAGTTATTTCTTTTATTTGGCATAAAAAGTAGAAGTATGAGTTCGGTACTCAAGTATGGAGTAGATATGAAATTAACCCAAAACTTTAGAGCTTCAAGCAACAAGAATTTATTCTTTCTCACGATTCTGTGGCACAGGCATTTGGCCTGGCTCAGGGTTGGCCGTTCTACATGTCATCACCTAGGGTCGGGCACTGGGCCATATTCAGCTGAGTTCACTCACTCAGTGGCATTCAACTGGTAGCTTGGATGAGCTGGAAAGTTGTGAAGGTTTCACTTTGAATAGCTAGTGTCTCTTGGTTTGTACTTATCCTTTTTCTGTCCATCTTGGTAGCTTGGCGCTTTCTCAAAGGGCAATAGTCTCATGATAGACTTACTATTTTTTTTTTCTTTTTAGAGAGAGAGCACACACATGCGCACAGCAGGGGAAGGGATAGAGGGAGAGAGAATCTTAAGCAGACTCCACGCTCTGCAGAGCCCAACACAGGGCTGGATCTCACGACCCTGAGATCATGACCTGAGCCGAAATCAAGAGTCAGACGCTTAACCAACTGAATCACCCAGGCGCCCCAGTGGTTGGACTTCTTAATGGTGGCTGGCTTCCAAGAGGAAAAATGGAAGCTGCCAGGGATAGCATCAGTTACACCATATTTTATTGGTCAAAACAAGTTGCATGCCAGCCCAGATTCAAGATGAAGCGAGATAGATTCTACTCCTTGATGGGTGGAATGGCGGGTGACTTCAGGAAGGGAAGGAATTGGTGATGGCTGTTTTGAGAATACTCTGTAGTCCCCCACCTACCTCAGAGAATGTTTGTGAAATTTAGATGAATGAAAGCATTTCAGGACCATATATAAGATATGATAATAAAAGAAGAGTTGAGATTCCAAAAAAAGTGAGGAAGAACTCATATATATGTATATATATGCATTCCCCCCAAGGGTCTCATGTCTCCTTAGAATATTTCTAGTATCATATCTAGTGAAGGCACAGGGATAGTTTAAAATAATCCTAATCATTTCCAGAAAGAGTTGGCAAGAACTTTTGTTTCAAGTTCCATTTGGTTCTGCTGGTTAAGTCAAAAGTTTCGGTCGGGCTGAACTGCCCTGACCAAAATACCAGACCTCTTTAAATACCTAGTTCCCTGGAAAAGCTCGGTGACATGGCAGCTCAGTAACCGCAGGCTCAGGATTGGACTTGTCCTCTCTGCCCTGATTCTGTCATTTCTGGCCTTCCTTGACAATATTTTTACTTATTTGTGGTCAAAGATCCTTTTCATGACTGAATTAATAACGATTTTGAGAGGTCATCAGTTAATCATCAGATAAAAATAATTCTAGACTCCTGCTGGCCATAAGTAATTGCCACATTTATCTGATGAGTATCTTCATTTTTCGGGGATTTAGTAAATGATAGCCTGTGCTGTCTAATATGGACGCCTCTAGCTATGTGTAACATTTTACATTTAATTAAAATACAAAATTCAGTTTCTCAGTTAACTCCAGCCACAGCAGCCACATGTGACTGGTGGCCGCCATATTGGACTGTGAACAGGTAGATGCTTTTATCCTGGAAAATTTTAATGGATAGCATATTTTAGACTTGTCTAACTCATATGTTGCTGTTTTTTTCTCCTGCTATCTCCTTCAAAGGCCCTTTTTCACGTTTGTTTGTTTTGGGTAAGCAGTGGGGAAAATGAGCTCAAACTCATGTCCAGTATGTCTGATTTTCAGTAGTGTTGATGAAATGATTGATAACTGGGTGGACTAAAACTACCGACTAGAGTAAGGTTTTTGAAGTACCTTTGAACTTAATTTGTATCTATTGCCTGAAGCAGTTGTTGCAGAGGTGGCTATGTATGGTTTTTAAATGGACTCGAATCATGTGTTAGCCAAACACTTTTTAGGAGCTAGTGACAGCATTTTTCTTATTGAATATTGTTTCATTACTTCTAAAAATTTCACTTTCCTGCAAGCTCCTTTTCTAGGTGAAAATTAGGCCAGTCTGCTCCTATCTAAGACATTTGAAGTAGTACGTGCCCTTTCCTCAGCTTAAACAAAATTTCTGATCCAAGATACATTTGGATCTTGGTATAGGCCAATTAAAATATTGACTTAAACAGAGGGGTCATAAAAAACGTGAGATTAAAATGATTAGGGGCTGAGTCCTTATCACCTAACCCAAAGTAAACGAGGATTGCACAATTCTGTTCTGAAGAAACCCAGTTCGGCTGCACAGGCACGCTCCTGGATATCCCAAACTGCTTTTAAATTCTAGCGCTTCATGTTGAGAGATTGACATTGAAATATACTGGGAATTAAAATTCAGTTATGATGAATAGTTGCTAAAAAGGCTTTAAGATAGCACTGCAGAGATGTGGTGTAAAAAAGAACAGTCTTCAAAGCCAAGCCACATTTCTTTAGATTCAGAACCAGAAAAATTTGTGAAGTGGTGTGGTTTGCCAAACTGGTCTTCCATACTGGAAACCTGCTTTTTATGTAACATTGACATCATTTCTATAAAACTAGGAAACAGATTAAACCTCACTGCCATTTAGTATTTGCTACATGGACCAAATTTTGATGGTAAAACTGAAAATGAAGTTTTGTTGCTGAGAACTTGAATTCCGTGAACAGAGTTGTTTAGAGCATGTTTCCTTTTCCTTTTTTTTTTTTTTTTTTTTTTTTTAAATCAAAACCAGTGAGAATACGTACTCACCCAGGAGATCCAGCCAGTTAGCCAGGATCCTCGAACCTGAGAAGGGAAGAATAGCTCATAGCTTCCCTCACTGGATTTCCTACATGATGTGAATGAATTGCTTGAGGGTTGAGCAATGAGGGTCATGTCCCAGGTCGAAATCTGCTTTTTTCTAGGTAGTCGGACAGGTTACTTAGCATATCTGTCCAGAATTCCAAACCATTAAATGCAATGCCAGTCATCATTATTTCCCAATAACTGTAATGACGCATCGAGGAGTCACAAAAATTTCGCCGCAGTGTTGCGGGAGGGCCTGACTTCTCCCAGAGCTCTGGTTCTTTCTTGGACACGCTGCCATTAGGCTACCTGCTCTGTCTCCAGACTCTGATATCTGCCTTTAGCTAAGGACTTTTCTTGGTCAGGACTTGGTTTGCAGATCCTCACCTGAATTCCTCCACAGATGTCACAGCGTCATTGTTGCTAGGGGTTAAATCAGTCTTTATACGTAGGTCTGATAGCATACCATTAAAGTGACGTTTCTTCGAGTTAATCATGGCAACGTTCTATGAAACCACCATTTTGTTTGTTTCCTGGAGTTTAGAAGGCATTTGAGACACCAGGTGGTAAGAAAAAGTGAAGAACGGAAAAGTATTTGGAGAGAACACATGCTTGTGAATTTTACTGTTTGTAATGGGCCAGAAGAATGTGTGCAAATCTTATTCTCGAAGGGCCTTTCCAACCCTTCGCCTCAGCTTTCCATAGTCACCATTGGTAGTCCGTCTTCTTTTCCCTGCTCTCCAGCTGTCTGTTATTTAGATCTCTATCATATCACTCATCAGGTTCTGCTTTCTACTTGGCCATCTGTGCATGTCTCTGTCTTCTGGGAACCGTCCGGTTCTTCTTTGTATCTTTAGAAATATCTGTGATATACTCATATGATATGTAAGTTATTACATAGACATGTGTATTTTTTAGTTCTTTAAATAATAAATTCATATTCAGTAAATAGGATTGAGTTCGTCCTCTACATTTGTGCATGACACTGGTGAGAAAAGCAATGAAGAAAACAGATAGGACTCCTCTCAAGGAGCTTTCATCAGAGGATGGATGTTAAAAAAGATTTTAAATTGCAGCTTGAAAAGGAGATATACATTGTGCTCTGTGTCAGATTATAGGTAACAGGAGGGCCTAACCTCTTCTGGAGGGGTGAGGGGGAAGATTTCCCAGTAGGAGTGGTTGTAAACTGAGACATGCAGGATGGGTAGGAGAGGGAACAGCATGTGTGAAGTATGTCGCTGGGTAGGTTGCCTTATAGTCATGAAGCTGAAAGACCAGAATACCAGGAACTAAGTGGGTGCGGAAGAGAATGATGCAAGATGGTGCTAGAAGAATGGATAGACATCAGATCCCACAGGGATTTGGGGACCAAGTAAAGGATTTGATTAGTGTAAGATCAAGAAACTGCCACCCAAAAGGTATAAAGTAGAAGATACTTAATCCATATTTATTCAGTTAAATCCTAACAGCCTCCAGCTTCCAGCTTCTATAACTTACATTGTCATAGAATGTTACACTCTGTTCTCGTTTGCACTGACTGTTGGGGGAAAAGACAAAGAGGCATGGCTTACACGGGTGCTTGGAACCTCTTTACCAGAAGTTAATGAGATGCCTCTTTGGAAATGAAACTGACTAGTAGGTTGGAAGACTACCAGTGTGGAGCCAAGGCTTTCAAAATTTGATTTTTATTCTTAGACATGGACCACTCAGTTTATTCTGGGGGAATAAACAAAACAAAACAGCAACCTGATTTCTAGCAATCACCTTCCTCTCAATTTATTCTTGGACTTTTGCCTAGGTGAACTAGGCCTTTCTTGAATTCCGAAACCATTCCCCCTGCCACACACAGCCCCCTCCCTGCAGTACTTAGCCATCAAAGGGCCAATTCCGGCATTTTTCTCTTGCTGGAGCTATGTGTCCATATCAATCATATAAGCAGTCTCCCTGCTAAGTCTGGAGAAGAAAGGGAGGGGTGGAGGGACCAATATGCAAAGGGCCTGGGTTTGGTGTCCCGTGATTATTTTGTTGAGCTTGAACTCAGGCAGAGAGGAGAGCTGTAAAATTTGTAAATGCAATGAGAACAAAGAAGACAAGAATTCTTAAGGGGTCTTTGCAAATTTAAAAATCCAGTGTATGGTAAATACTGCTTGGGGATGTCAGTGCTTTGTGCATTGCACTTTTAAATGACCAATATTTCTTAAACATGGAACCAAAGAAGAAGTGTGCATAAAGAGGCACAGGTCCAGAAACGTTATTTCTGCATTTTGAATCCTTAGGACTAGTAGAACTACATACATTGTTTAGGTTAGTCAGTTCTTACTAAAAAGAAATGCCGGAAAGAATAATTTTACATCAATGCTTGACTGTTTGATTATCACTATTATCCTAGATACAAAACAGAAAACCAGAAGTGTGGTGTTTTCTTATGAGAAAGATCTTTTTACTATCTCCTTCACTTGGGTGTGCCTCATGACTTCTCATATTTAATTTAGTTCAATTTTTTAAAATTTTACTTATATTGTATGATTGACACACAGTAAGTTCAGGAAAACATCATTCTTTTAAAAAGGTAAACTATATTTGCTTTCAAGCATTCTCAGCTCTTGGAATAGGGTATTTAATCTCTGATCCAGTCTCCTCTGGGAAACTGGGGCCCTGGTAGGGCTCATAGAAGACCATGGATTTGAAAGGGCTTTTAAAAACTATAGAGCACCGGGGTGCCTGAGTGGCTCAGTGGGTTAAGAGTCTGCCTTCTGCTCAGGTCATGATCTCGGTCCTGGGATTGAGCCCCAGGTCAGGCTCAGTGGGGAGTGTGCTTCTCTCTCTCCCTCTGCTGCTCCCCCTGTGTGTGCTCTCTCACTTGTGTTCTCTCTCAAATAAATAAAATCTTAAAAAGTCCACAAAACTATAGAGCACCATACAGATATATTTACTAGTGTTATTTGTTTCAGTTCTCTGTTACCGAGGAGCAAACCATCTCGAATTTAAAATGATGATTTATTATTTTGCATAACTCCCTGGGTCAGCTGGGATCAGCTGGGTGCCTCTTCTGCTGCATAGTGCTTTGGGCCACTCTTGCAGCTGCATGTACTTGGGAGCTTGGCTGCAGATGGCGTGCCCGAGATGGCCACAGTCCTCTATCTTACAGTTGTCTGGCTCTTGACTGGAGTGCCTCCATTCTCCTCTCTCTGGCTTCTCATTCTACACGGCCTCTCTCTCCGTGTAAGCTCTCTGCCTGGAGGGCGGCCAAGCGCAGACTTCTTTACATGGCGATTGGTTCAAGGCCTCTTAAGGCCTAGACCTGCAAGGCACTCAGCAATACTTTGGAATTCTTCTGGCTTGGTTACAGGGCCATCCCACATTCATGGGGATTAAAAATAAGCTCTAATCTTGACTGAGGAGGGCAAATTCAAACTGGGAAAGCGTATGCAGAATGGAGGGATTGTGGCAGCCATGTTTGGAACATTCTATCACAATCATTCTTGACGAAAGCTTCATAGATTAAAAGATTGCCTACTCAGTGAATAAGCAATCAGAATGCAGCTCTTGACCTATACTACTTCTGGAGAAGAACATTTCAAAATTGTTTTTAATATAAGTGTGCTGTGCATAATTCTCATCACCTATATCCACAGTAGTTATTTTAGTTGAAGGGGAAAATACATCTCCTAAAAACCTAATTCCTGATTTAGTCTTATTGTTTAGTAGAAAAGAAATGTACTACAATCATACTTTTTATTATTTCAGAAGTTAAATTCACTCTAGATGTTTATTGATACAAAGGGAATTTTGCACTCCCTCTAGTGGCGAAAGATTTTTCTTTCTTTTTTTTTTTTTCCCCAAAGAGCTCGCTTGAAATAATAAGATGGCTGACCTATATAACGGAACACAGTTTCAGAAATGACTGGTTCTTACTGAGAGGTGCGCCTTCTCCTGTGTGAGCTATAATAGGATTTGTTCATCCCTGATGAGAAATGTTCACTTTCCTAAGAAACTTTAGTCATATTTTATGAAAAAAATTGAAAGGAGACTTCCTTTTAACTTTTAAAGTTGTAAAAACTGTTAACTGCTCCCATGAATTAAAGTCCTAAGTAAAGATTATTATATTTTGACAACTAAAATAACCTCATCCCTGATTAAAAAGTAAGTTGAGCTTTTAGTTTTTGTCTGAAGAATATTTCTTAAACAGATACACGTACTTAATTGCAAAAATCTTTAGGAAGAGAGCAGTAGAGAACTATTGAAACGTGAAGCCTGGAAAGCACTGATAGCCAAATTAAAAAAAAAATTGAGGTGCCAAAACCTTATGTTTTCCTCTTAAAATAAAGTTCACATTTAGATTTTCACAGCCGGTTGGGAAACAATATTCATCATAGCAATCACCATCACTCTACAAAAAGGAAGCACGTCAAAGGGTGGGCATAGAAAAATAGCTACTGTGGACTTTGTACATGAAGGTTTCCTATCCCCACCCACCATCAAAGAGAGTTAATAATGCTCATTAACTTACTCTGTTATCTGTCCGTTTACAGGCAGATTTATTCCAATTTTTTTTGAAAAGGACATTTTCTGTACTGTCATCAGCAAAGACATTCTTAGAAAATGCTGTTTTCTCAACTATTTGCTGAGGCTGATCCAAGTTACTTGCCCTGCACTGTCTTGCCTGGCAGGCGGAGACCCTCATCCCTCTTGTCTTCCCCAAAAGAGAGGAGAGTGGCCAGGGAAGAACGTAGGTAAGAATCCAGACATTTTTGGGGTGCCTGGCTGGCTCAGTCGGTAGATCTCAGGTTGTGAGTTTGAGCCCCACATTGGGTGTAGAGATTACTTAAAAATAAAATCTGAAGGAAAAAAAAAGAATCCACAGATTTTTTTTTTTCCCTTTTAAAACTCTGGAAGGTGGAACCCAGGATTATCATAATAATTCCCAGAGGTTTTGTTTAGTTTGGGAGTAAACTGTGAACTGGTAAGATTAAAAAAAACAATTAAGCCATCCAATGAAAAGTTAGGCTTTGTTTCTTTCCAATACCTCTTTTTAGTTCGACATTTATAACCCAGTATGTGTCTCTTGTGGTCTCGATTACATCCGGTGTTTTTAGCTGGCAGCGTTTCCTCTGTTGAGGCCCCACTTTATTTGCCAGGCTTCACTTCTGTGAATATAAAGAGAGAAAACCAAGTTGTATTAGAGAGCGAAACTTAAGAAAAAATTCAGTGCCTGGTATAGCATTGATTTTTGAAACAAAAAAATGAAGCACTAAATTTCTTGTAAACAACCTGGTCGTCTGGTTATTAAAACATACAGGCTATAAAGCACATGGAAAGTGTCCTAGCCTTCTTCCAACCACCCTGCAGGTTTTCTTTTGAATATTTATGAAAGCCTAATTTAACTAACAGAGACCCAAGATTCCCCTCCCATTTAGTCACACAGATTTGGAATAATGAAAGTGAATTTGCAATTCTTAAAATGGTGTTTTCTTCCAGTTCTCATAGAAATGTTTTTGGAACAGTGGTCTGTGCAAACAGCTGTATTCAATCTTGAGTAAAAGTCACTTCCTGAAGAGAATGAAATTCAACTTAACATGCGAACTTGCCTGGAACATTATCCTGTAGGGCGAGTGTACTATGTGATGATGAAACTGGACACGGGCACCCTGCTGAGGTGACTTCTTGTAAATGGTACCCAATAGAAACCATTAATCAGTGTCAGTGGTTTTAACTGAAAATTAAATAATCCGGAAGCATTGCCTGTTCATATACATAACCATGATAATTTTCAAAAATTTTACCCTTTGGTATTTTGAAAATATAATTCCCTTGTAGAATGGTATTTATATGGAATCTATCTATCCATGTAAACACACTCATAGATAGATTGATATAGATCTAAAAATATATACATATTCATATTCATATATACATACACATAGGCTTTTCAGAATTTTTAAACTGTTTTCTTGAGTTTCAGGCAAAATTTATATTTTATTCCATTTTATTCATTCATTCATTTATTCATATGTTTTGTGGGGCCTAATTTAAATAGAATCTTTGTTCCTGGCTTTTAAGATTGGCTGATTACATATAAATATGAGAGGTACAGCTTTAGCTATTTAATATCTATTTAAATTATCTTCTGGGTGGATATTACTGACTTTTAGTCCCTTAAATAATGTTCTTTATTTTTTTATTTTTTGTGATACTTCTTTATTTTTAAAAAAGGAAATGTTGTATGACTTTAACTGGGAGATTGCTAAACCCTAATAGAATCATGCTTTAGATGGAAAAGTTTTTACTTGCATCCGTTGTTTACATTACAGGTCACCCTTTTGCTGTCCAAACAGTGAATGTATAGATTTCAGTCAAGGCCATCAAATTAAAATAGAGATAAAGTCTAACACATTAAGCTAGGATTAACAAACATACATAAAAATTCCAGCCTTCTCAATTTGTAGAAATCAACAACATTTCATGCTTTACTTTGGTAACAAAGAAGGAACTAGGCTTTCTTCGTTCCTTGATGAAATAACTGAGTTGCCTTGAAGACTTTCGTTTGTAGTGTTTTCGTGCATTCTTTTCCTCTGGACATGTTCCCCTCCCTCCAGTGAGATACTAATTAAAGAGAGGCCACTCTGACCCCTAGGTTGTTTAGAAGTCACCAGGGAATGAGGCGGCAGCACAAATCTGGAAAGGAAGTGCTCATTCCCAAAATATAACACAACCCTTAAGACCTTCTTATCAAAAATCTGTTGGCTTCTAATAGCAAAAAAATGCCTCCTTTGATTTAAAACACATACACGTAAAACCAAACTAGAATCTCTTAGACTTATTTAAATGGTACATCATATATATATGTTTTAGAAGAATTTGTAGCAAATAACATGATCTCTTACATACCAAATGTTAGTTTATTTTAGAGACATTGAAATATGTAATGTTTAAGTTTGATGAAGGACAGTCTGATTTGTATGTGAGTTTCAGAGGGAGTCGGGGAGGGGAGGCTTTATCTTGTCACATCTTTTATAGAGTTTGAGACGGCTCAGATTATATATGAGAAGCTTGTGTTTTTTGGTTTGTTTTTTGGACAGCAGGCAACCCTTTAACAGGAATGATAAGAAAGATGAACGCAAGTACCTGCTGATCATATAGGTAAAGTGAGGGCAATTTTGTTAATAATAAATGATTTGAAAGAAAATGGAAATAATTTAGTAATTTATCTTAATAAGCAGGTGGTACTGACTGACATCATATTATTTCCCTCTTGAAGTAATTTGATATTGCTAAGTGCTAACTTCCAAGAAGCAATTTCTTCTACAACTATGTTCGTATTTGTTCAGTAAGATGCTTTTGATTGCAAGTAATAGAGACCCACTACTGTTTGTGTTAAGTAACAAGGGTGTGATGGTTCTGAGAATATATAAGAGCATCAGAAGCTCAGCTATGAGACCAGAGCTCAGGGGAACCCAGGAAGGCTGCCTTCCCAGGCCTTTAGGATGGGCAGGAACCGTAGTGGCAGTGGCCTCATGGAGACCAACTGGATGACCACTCTCAGTTTGAGGCACGAATTCAGGAACAGGAGGTTTGAATTTTTCTCTTGAAATCCCCCCCCCCCTTTCTGTCACCCAGTCACTCTTTGGCTGATGTCTGTGTCTGGCTACTTTGCTTCTCGCCAGCATCTCATTCCTCCCTCCTGTGAGTCTCAGTGTTGTTGAAAACCCCTGCCCTGTGAGTCAGTATTACACGTGATGATTCCTCTGTCTCATTGTTTCTGCATCCTGCCAACTTCAGCTTAGTCATGGCCCCTGGCTCCTCTGTGGCCTCCCTAGCGAGGCCCAGCACCCGGCAATTTGACTCTGGTAGGCTCCCTGTAAATCCCGGTTGAACCAAAGGATGAAGAACATCGTTAAGGGATTCAAAGAGCAAGTTCTCGTCTCTTTTTATCAAACTTTAAAGGGGATAACATTATGCAAAATAACTAAAAGGCAGCTGGGAGAGAAAAGGTATTCTGAAAATTTTAAGAAACTTTTAGCTTAAAAAAATTCAATGTAATAATAGTAAAAAATTACTTGTTTACAGAGGCACCCGAGAATGGTATATGTTTAAACTTGAGAGTCCAGACTCCCACATTAAAGGATACTTTAAATTCTCCTGCTTTGTGCTGCCCCATTTAGGCAGCTGTACATCCATACTGTTAGGAATGGAGGTAATTGGGGGCTTCAGATCTTAATCTTAATTATTTGTCTGTGAATAGATTCTCCATTCCTGGTTGTCTGAACACAACCCATCCCTTTTATGACTGTTTTTAAACTCCCATGCCTTCTTATAGCTGCTCATCTTTTAGCTTTTGGTTACTCAGGGTATAAAGGTAAACACCCAGGAATTCTTAATTCTTCACTCCTTTGCTTGCTTTTTTTCTTTTTAACCATGAAAGAAAGGTACTGAAGCTTGTTCTGTCCATTAAAATCTTTGCTAGTTTCTGCATTTGTATAATGGTTGGTAAGTAGATGGTAGATATAATTAGACCCAAATGTGTAATTTTTCTTTTCATTTAAAAGTTTTCAACTAAAAATTGGGTTCAGGACTCTGAAAAGCGTTTTAAAATTCAGTCGCTCAGCTGTCCCTCCAAGAGCATGACTCTCCAAAGTTGCCAGTTAATGGGGCTTCTATTCCCCCTGCACTTTGGAAATGATCAGCATTCTCAAATGCATTTGAGAGTATTTTCCCTCATTAGGGAAAAAGTGCTTCTGAGTTGCTGAAGATTTTCTGTGTGAAAACAAAACAAAAACAACACAGAACGTAAAAGTGCTACATGATTATGAGGAAAATATTCTCTTTAATTTTATGAAAACGATACTTTTTTCTTAGATTCATAAGTCAGTACATTTAAAATACCTCATTTATAGAGTTGCAACTGTGTGCAAGGCGTTAAGATAGACCCCTGGCTCTATCCTGTGAAACACACAGATAGAACCAAAATACAATATGGGTGGCTATAGTAGGGAGCATATTGATTTCAGTGGTGACGTGAGAGACCAGCAGTCAATGCTGACCGGGGGAAATAGAGGCCCAAGGGGGTCTGAACCATGGATCTGATCCCTTCACAAAAGCCGGGATTGGGTCTTTTAGATGTGGAGTACTAGTTGTGGGTAGACTCCAATACGGAAAAAAATTGAGAGCAGGGAAGAAAAGAGGGCAAAGGAAGATGACCAAAAGAGTAGATGTCTTGAAATTCCACGAAGAGGTGTGACAGAAGTAAATCATGTTGAATGTGCTTGTGCGTGAGTGGTAAAGGGCACAAGCTACAATACAGTAGTCTGGACTTAGAATGGGAAGTGAAGGCCAGCGAACATCCACCGATGAACAGGCTTCCGAGAACTCTAACAATGAAGGAGAGAAAGAATAACAACCTAAGCAGGGAAGGGGCTGCTGTTGGTGATGGCGGTGACCTGATAGAGGAATGGGAGCCTAAAGACTGATGATAAATAGGGAGCTTACCTTTCTACATCTGGGATGGGAAGAAGAGTGGTGGTGTGAAGAGTAATGAAGTAACACCTATAAAATACTTGTAACTATGTCTGGCACGTTATGCACTCAAACCATGTTCTCTGGTAGCCAGGAAGAATGGTAAATTCAGAACTTGATGTCGCGCAATGGTGTTCGTCCTTGAAGTAAGGAGGATAGGCAGGTTTTGTTGCAATGGAGCTTAAGGATCTGCAAGGTTGGGGTTTTAGGTAACATGATATCAACTAGGAAAAGCTCTTAGCTATGTGCTAAATTGTCTGAAGGTAAGTAAATGATAAGTAATCTTTATAATTTAACAAACTGATGTGTCTAATTTGCTTCTCCCCAAAACTGTAAAGGAAATATTGTCTCTTTTCCCTTTTTATAGTTAAGCAGATTTAGGTGAAGATTGCTAAACTAGCAAGTGGTAGAATTATCTTTTGAACATGGCAATTTCTGTTGAAAGCCCGTGCCTGTGCACTACTCCTTATGGTGGACAGGCCCGGGCTCTCAACAGAAATGGAGGTTTATAGGTGATGGAGATGGAGTGCATTTCGAGGGCTGTGCTGTTTTGCACTGAAGAACAAGGAAAGGGCAGATGTCTCTTGGTGTGGGGAAGACAGAAGAATCAACCACTGGAGTTTCGAGGGAAATTGTGTCATTAGGGGAAAGACCTCAGCTGCTTTAATTATTCTAAAATACATTTTGGTACCATCTTGGGTTTGAATAAATATATGCTCCTTTGAGAAAACAATCATTCCTAAATCTTTTTAGCTTAAGATGCCTTAATTTTCATATACTTTATAGCAAGGCTTCTTTCTTTCTCTTTTTTATAGCAGAGCTTGCTATACGTATAATAGGTTATAAATATATCTATTGTATTGATATCTACCTATTATATTTATTACACATTGTGTGTATATATATGCATATGTATGTAGGGAGGGAGGGTGGAGGGGAGAGAGACAAAGCTTGGGGAGACTGAGAGGCAGAGAGGAGGGATGGGAGGGAAGAGAGTGAGAATGTGCGCACGTGAGCACAGGAGTGCTGAAGTTCAGTGCTTATCTTTTCTGGGTTCCTGTAACCACTCTCTGTTTCGTTCTTTATAACAATGCTGTTCAGATAAGGATGCGAGTGTGTGTCCGCATCATCTCAGACTCTGAATGGTGCAGAGTAAGACATGGTGACTGATGGGAGTATATAGCATTCTTTAGGTGTGCTGGACCTACAAAGAGGTTGAGAACCGCGGCCTTATGGAGAAGCCAGGTCCATAAGGACTTGCCGAGCTCTCCCAGGACGCCTTTCAGTGTAGTAAATAGTGGAGAGTACTTGGCAAACCTTGGCCATAGTTTCATCGGCAGAGGAGTTTATGATGTAAAGAGACTAAGTTGACCTAATTTAGGCATTAATACAGTCCTTAGAAAATGTAGTGCGAGCTCTTGGAAAATAGATGAGTGGGAAAAACTCAGAGGGGGTGGCCCATAAGCTGTGATTTCAACAGAGTAAACAAGGAGGGAGGAATGTGGTTTGGCTGACGGAAAAACAGAGGCTGTTTCTTGGCAAAACTCAGAGCCAGAACAGAGTAAGTTCATGAGCGGCCAAACATAAGCAGTCATTGGAAGAGAGGTAAAGGGGGGAAAGAGTTAGAAGTGGAGTGCTTTACAAGTGATGTGCACAGATTTGCATTTGATGTGGGGATTTTAGGAAGTAGAATGATAGGACCAAAGAGGTCGTCGTAAAGAAGTTCTTTGGGAACAGTGTACATAGGAATTTGGAATTAATAAGAACCTGTCAGGGGGAGAAGCAGAGGATATTCCAGCGGTTCTAGCTTGAGGAAATTAGTAGATCATAGATATGGATAAAGGAGAGAGTCAGGAAGAACCAAAGAAATGCCGATTTAGAAATCACGTGTTTTCATTCTCAAGTGTAGAAATTGGCCGAATTCTTTTTAATCACTTGGATTTGTGCCATTTTCTAACCGAATCACATTACATTTTTACTATCTAGCCTGTTATCTTGTATCTCAACTTTAAAAAATTTTTTGTTTGTTTTTTTTAATGAGAGATTCATAGAGGAAAGAGTTGAATGGGCAGATGAAGTAGTTATTTAAAAGAAAACTTTGCCTTTGGCCCAGGTCAGATCCCAGGGGCCTGGGATCGAGCCCCGCATGGGGCTCTCTGCTCTGCGGGAAGCCTGCTTCTCCTGCTACCATTCCTTCTGCTTGTGTTCCCTCTCTCGCTGTGTTTCTCTCTGTCAAATAAATAAAAAAATCTTTAAAAAAAGAAAAAGAAAACTTACAACCAGCTATGTAGTCCTTTCTAGGTGATGGGGCACCAAGAATCCATTCACCTCGGTTTCTGGACTCTCTGAAAATTAACCTCACAAGGCTTTTAATCACTGGTATCATCTAAAAATACTGTGGTTGTGGGAATTTTCAAACATAGATTAAACTAGAAAGATGAGCTTCAGCAGTTATCAACAATTTGTTCATTCTTATTTACTGATTAAACTTATAAACTTTTAAAAACACTGTGTGACAGAATGAAACAAACTGTATGATTTTCTATTTCAAGAGCTTGTACACCTGCTTTTTAAAAATTTGGTAATCATCAAAAACTTAAATTATGATTTTTTTAAGTAAAAGGGACAGAGAGATATAGAAACGGGAAAAACAGTTTGCAGTATTTTGTAGCCTGATGTTGTTCATGGTAAATAGCTTTAGCTAATTCTAAGACTTCTTAAAAGAGTCCCCTAAAATAGGATATATTTTCAAATCACTCAAGAGATCATGAATTACAGATCCTGGAATGATATTCTCTAATACTGAAGACGTTTGGCTAATGAATTAGAATTTATAATTTGTCATCTAATTAACATGTCTTAAAATTATAAGCTTGTTTGACTTTCATGGAATAATATCAAGTGGGACTTGCCTGCATTTTGAAGACAACATTAATTAATTAATTAATTAATTAATACATACATTCATTGAAGCAATAGTTGAATGACTGATATGTTCCAGGCCCTGAGTTAGGTGCTTGGGATGTATTAATAATTCCTATAAGATAATTTTTATTGTGGAGCCAATTACAGTTTTCTCTTATTACAAGGGAAACATTACAGATAAATGAAATTTATAGATAATCTCCGAGTTTATGGAGACTATAGGTTAGTCCAGACTATTGTCAACTAATGGATTGACCATTTTGCTTCAGCTTTTCATATTGGTTTTATCTTCACACCAGCAGTGAAATGATTAAAAGGAAAGCTGTATAAAGGAAAAGGAGGAACTACAAGGGACTGGTCACTTCCTAAACAAGTGTGAAATATCAGATAGTAGCATCTACTAATAGCCCTTGCTCCGAGTAAACCATTTACACTTCTTCTCAATGGTGGGATCCTCTTATCTGCTACGTTATTATTTTTGATTCACTTTGTAATTTCATATCAATTTTAAGGATTACGATAACCATTTTAAATGTATGTCTTTTTATATCTGATTTCCCTGATTCATGTAAAACTTGCTTTTTCCATCCGAAGCTGGAGGAAGACTGAGAGCTGACGTTCCAGTTTCTGCAAAAAGATGGAAGTCTGTTGGTGAGCTTCGTAGGTTTGAATGGTTGCCGTGCACCAAAATGGGCTGGCGCCTGGTCTTCGGAATGTGTGTGCACGTCTGTGTGCGGCATCCATGTGATTAAAACCCGCTAAAAAAGTAGCAGTACAGGATGAATGTTCTCAAGTTCTCTTTGCAACTGACGACTTCTAAGCACTAATAGCAAGAAGTGCAGAATGGAGAAGTCTGATCAGTACCTACAGATTTAGGTTCATCTCCCTCTACTCTTTCTTATTACATAAATGCACTGTATAAAACACTGTGGGTGTAATCTGATACAATTATGGGGAGATGGCTGAGGAGGGAAGTCGACAGTTGAGCTGGTTCCTTTGGGTTGGATGCCTTTGTTAGATTAGGGTGAAGTGTCTCATTTGGACTTGTGGAGACTGTGCCCCACTAGTTGTAAGACACAAAGTCAGATCTCCTTGGAAAAACTCAGTCTGTGAGTCATTTACTTGTAACCTCTTAGTAGCTCTGTGTTCTTAGGAAAGTTGAAAATGAATGTTTGAAAAAAATCTATTTCTCCAGCCTAAGCTATGAATAAAAAGAAATGTGTGTGTGTGCCTTTGGATTCATTGTGCTCATGCACCTGTGTGCCATCTAGACAGTGTCTAAGACTCACCTTTTTCACATTTCAGCATCTTTGAAATCAGACTCTATCTTATAATTTATGGTATCTGATAATTAATGTCCATTTTTTTCAAATATTAATGTCTCAGGAATTGTCAAGTGTCTTCTAATCAGTGGCATCTTAGATTACACGATATGCAGTTTTTTTTCCAAATATTTATGGGACAGTGTTTTCAGAGAGATGAGTAGGACTTTTCTCTTTTCCCCAGAAAGTAAAGCAGGGAGATTTATCCAGACAGTAACAGTTTAGGTCAAGAGAAACCATTTGGTTGTGGACTTCACTATTTCCTTAATAAGACACACAAATGCAAACTGCATTGTTTCTTACACCCCTTCTTAGGATCTCAAATGACCTAAAAATTAAGATGAAAACTCATCATGTTTACTATAATCTATAAAGCTTATTAAGATTTTATCACTCCATTTCTTAGAATCTGCTCTTTCTAACCTCAGATAATATGGTTTTGAAAAATGGGTGAAAATCCTCATTTCAGCTACTTGTGTGTGTGTGTGTGTGTGTGTGTGTGTGTGTGTTTTGAAGAAGGCTGGCTTGCCTCATCCAATCATGACTCTTAACAAAACCTGGAGTCTATACAGGACAATGGATGAAGAAACTCATCAGAGATTTACAGACTTTTAAAGCAATCTTATAAGATTGTTAAGGCCCCAAATAAGATGATTCTTTCCTCACTTTCATGGGTAAGGAAGTGTGGAATTACAGAGAAAGAACACTATACAATCTATAGAAGACATAGACTAGTTCTGGGGTAGGACTGTGATGCATAGGTTTAGATTTGGAGACCATTTAACATAGAATTTGTAATATATGTGGCTAAATATGGATAGAATGGATTTATTTTTGGTCAGGGTATCCGAGGAGAGACAGTAGCAGTCCTTCATTATTGCAATACTTATTGAATGATTATTATATGCCAGGCACAGGGCCTGACCCTTAATAATTCTTTCCAACCCTGAGATTCTGTATTTCTGGGCTTCATGACCTTGGGCATATTGTTTAACCTACCCGAGGCTGTATCACCTGTTTAAAAAAAAGTGGAGAATGCCTGCCCTACCTCCTTCCCTGAGACTTTAATATGGTTATGTATCATAAGAATTCAACAGGATTTTAACACTTCATAATCCTTTCATTGAAACATTATCATATTTGCCATTAGATCAAGCATTAGGTAGGAAGCTGAAAGGAGGGTGGTTCTGGGAGGATCCATTTAATATGTTGTCAGCATTCTGGGAGTGTTCTTTATAGTTTGGAATTAGGAATTGCTGATGTCATGATCAGTCATATTGTCCTGACAACATCAGAATTTCCTCATTCGCCTTGTCTTCGCTTGGGGAGTATCAATTTGCGACAGGTTTGTCATCTGTTTGCCCCATGAGTTAAGTGTATTAGATAACCCAGAACTAGTCATTCTTAAGAACATTTTGGGTGGGGATTTTTACAATAAGCTCTGTATTTAGCCCATTCCAGAATTTTTAACTAAATATTCTGATGTTGGAAAATTTGCCCTTGTATGTACTCAACTGAATAGAAATTCATTTCTAATACTTTATTCTCTCGTTTGAACTTTTACATTTATAATGTAGTGGAGAAGAAAAAACTTCTCAGCATCTCCGTTTACTTAAAGGACATCATTAATTGTCCTATCACCCTCCTGTTGAGGTGAAATAGACATCATTTAATGGTAATCGTAGCAACAGAAGAGAAAGGAAACTGTTTCATTGGTTTTTTTTTTTCTCCTGTGTTTTTAAATGCTTTCCAAACCTCATTTGTGCTATGGATCCCAAGTTTTGGGTAAACATTGGTTATGTCCCCCAGACATTTAGGGATGTCTTAGGATAACCTTTTGTCAGTCTGAGCTTACAGGAGGGTTTTGTGTGTCCCACATACAGTTAATTGTTCGCTCTGTACTCTCGAAGTTGTCATTTCAGCAGTTGATTTGTATTCATGAGAAGGAGATGGTCATTCCAGGTTTGAATTTTGTTTTTCATGATTTCGAGATTTTTTGGTGGGAGGCGGTCTCTACATCTAGAAAGTTAGTCTCTGCATCTGGGCGAGTTCTACATCTGTTGATACCCTAAGTTCTTTTAGTCTCTTCTGAATAACAAGAGACAGATGTGATGGCTCTTTCCACAGCACAGCCAGCCCTTCCCTTGCTCACTTCCGCCCTTTTCCTTGTTCACACACAGTGGATGATTACTTCCATCTCTTTAGGGAAACTGTAATTTCAAAGATCATCTCATATCCTCCATAATCTGCACATTTTACTCTAATTCATGGACAGTTCATTGAATTATCTCAAAGTATTCTGAAAATAAGCACTTGTTTTCTTATAGGCTTGCTATAGGAATGGAGACTAACAGCTCCAATACTAGATTTCCACAGTCAAAGAAGATAGAGGATTGAGGCATCCATCCAGGTAATTTAGGAAAAGAGTAATCCACAGTAAAAGAAAAAATTTGTCCTAGTTTTCTAAACAGTTGACACTCTTATTTTGTTATAGAATTTGATGTAAATTCAATGTGGTATAAAATAAAGACAAAAATCTTGAATTTTTAACTCATATAGGTTTCCCCTGTCCCCAATTTCTTTTTTAAGAATAAGAACTCACATAGCTTTTTTTTTTTTTTTTTTAAGATTTCATTTATTTGACAGGGAAGTAGAGAGCACAAGTAGGCAGAGCAGCAGACAGAGGGAGAGGGGAGAAGCAGGCTCCCCACAGAGCAGGGGGCCCAATGTGGGGCTCTATCTCAGGACCCTGGGTTCATGACCTGAGCTGAAGGCAGACTCTTAACTGACTGAGCCACCCAGGCGACCCTTATTAGCTGTTCTATAAGAGCAGGGTAATAACTAATTTATGAACAGATTATATACAGAAGTTATTTAGTGTAAATGATTTGCTTCAGATTTGGAGGATATTTCTCCATAAAGAGAAGTGTTCTAAATAATGATTAGGATATTAGTTGACCTATAAGCATCTAGAATCCCACAGAGAGACTGATCACTAATATGATCTTAAAATATGTTTTAAGTTCCAGTGTAGGTTTCTGGAAGTACCTTCCAGCTAGTCACCATCACAGCTTCTAGAAGGTAGTTCTTTCTGCATCTCTCCCTGCTCCATCCTACCAACTCTCCCAGAAAATAAAACTGCTTCAAGAAAGGAGTTATATCTTAGTAACCATCAGTTAAAAGAGATGTAGGAGCTGGGTTAGGTGACAATGTATATTGGTACTATTAACTGTATATTGTAATTTTGGAAAGCTTGCCTTCCTATTCAACTGAATGAACATTCAATGTTATTCTGTATCCTTTTTTTTTTTTTTTTAAGATTTTTTTATTCATTCATTTAAGACAAAGAGAGAGAGAGAACATGAGTAGGGGAGAAAGGTAAGGGGAGAAGCAGGCTCCCCGCTGCACGGGGAGTCTGTGGCGGGGCTCAGTCCCAGACCCTGAGATCATGACCTGAGCTGAAGGGATACACTTAACCCATTGAACCACCCAGGCGCGCCACCCTCACTCTGTATCCTTTTTTAAATGAGGAGGTCTGAGGTCACATAGATGGTGACTGGGGAAGATAACATACTTAGTCTTGGGCTCTTAAGTTTTCCCCTATGGGGTTTGGACGTAACCCTTAGCTAAGAGTTATAATAACCATTATTAGTGTTATTGGAGGCAGGGGACTTTGGAGTCGGAGAGACCTGAGTTCAAATCCCCCCAGTTTCATCATGTATTAGACCTATGGCCTTGGGAAAGTTCCTTAAGCCTCCAAGCTTTAGTACTTCAGTTTACTGAGTACTTTTCAGTTTACTGAGTACCCTCAGTAAAGTGGGATAAGCGTTCTTTCCTCGTGCTTGTATATGTGTGTGAGAGAGAGGGAGACAGGGCAGGGGACGTGCTGAGAGAGTGCCTAAAGTGTAGTAGTTACTCAATAAATGACAGCGATTATTTATTAGTCCATGCAGAGAAGCACTAGTAGGGCAAAGCCTGTTCTGTTTGGTTCCCCAGAATAGATTTAAGAATCACTGGATTATTGCTTGTGGTCAGACTCTTTAGAATAGGGGTATGTTTCTGTTCTGCACGCATTCTAGGATTTTAGCTATAGAGCTATAGTTTTATTATAGTGGTATCATTTTTATATACATATGATTTTATGTGTGCCTAGGGAGGCTTTAAGTCTGGAATAAGAATCGTACATTTTTTTAAAAAGCAAAATGGTAAATAATAGAAAATATTGCTGTTACTTTAGAAATTGGGTACTTTATCAACTCTATTTTGTACCAGGAAAGAACAGAAATTTAAAGAATCTGCTGACCTCCTATTTTTTCTTTTCTTTTCTTTTTTTTTTTTCTCTTTTACTGAGCCAGAGGCTTTGTGAGCTTTTAAACATGGAGACTCAAATGTAAACAATTTTTTAGTGTGAACTGCTTATACTAACCAATACCATGTGATTATATTTTATTCATTAAAGATTGTAGTTTGAAATACTGCTGGATGAGTTTTTCCTCGAGTCCTGTTTTTAATGTGATCCAAATAAAAAAAGGCGCCTGGAATGCTTGAGCAGTGATAGAGGGCTGGAACCTGCTATAGATTTGTTCTTTTGTTGATAGAGATGTTCTGTTCTTACCTCCTTGGACATCTTATCTTCTCTGCCTCCATTTTTTTTCTTCTTTCAAAGCCGAGCTTCCTCACCATACTTTCTTTGTAGTAATTTCATCCAAAGGCTCCTCTCTTCTGCGGGGCTCAGTAATGTGTGTGTTGGGATGAGGGGGTTCCCTAGCCTGTTGACTTTTTGTCATCTGCTCCCTTCCTGGGAATTCATCGATTAGCCGTGATTTCAGCAGCTATCGCCCCAAATCCACTTGCTCTCTCATCCAGGCCCTCTATCTCAAAGTCTGTCTTTCTGGTGGTCATCTGCATAATGCTTCTTTCTAAATGTCCCTCAGACAAAACATGTACATGTCTGAGCTTCCCACACCCATGTCGTACATCCTGTATTGATCTTACCCTCTGGTGGACTTGACCAGACCCCTTGGCTGGGACTTACCACTTCACGCCTTGCATTATTAGTGTACAGTAACTCAGGTGCTATAGGGCTTACAGTACTCACCTAGGACCTGGAGCATTATTTATAAGGCTTTGTGGGGAGATAGTATTATAGAGTTAAAGGAGCACAGGATGAACCCTAGCTGGGTCTGTTTTAACACTTGCTTGCTACTTACTAGCGATCGGTAGGTCAGTCAGTCCTATTTTTTTCCCTGTCATCTGTAAATGAAGCCTAATCACCCTTCCCACTTCACAGGGTTGTTGTCAATGATTTATGAATGAAAGTTACATTTTCAGATTGTTTCTTGGGACAAGTGTCTCCTAAGTTCAGATGCTCAAATTCCAGGTCTACAAATGCCTGGAGGTCATGGGTCTCCTTTCCTCTGCCGAGATCGCAGGCTTCTGCCTGTACCGACTGTCTCAGTCCTTATTCGCCTCCCTTGCAGACTCCTCCTGCCTCACAGTGTGTGATCTCTGATGCTGCCCACGGTCTTCCCATTCATACCGAAATGGTCCGGGGCCAACACATAACTTCCTTAAAGGAAATGGGACAAAAACAAATGCGGCAGAAAAACTTCAGGGAACCTAGGCTATTGAAACAGACCTTTGCCGCACTTTTTTTTTTTTTAACCTCTGAAAGTTAAGTCTGTGGTGTATATGGACTTAGAAAGCTCTTTTTACTTGTTGTCAATTCCATCCTACCCTCGCTCCTGCTCTTGGATGGTCAGCCAGACGTCCTAGGCATCAGTTATGTGTACAGTACACCCACAAAAATCTACGAACCGCCGCTATAAAACCTGGAAAAACAATAATAACGGCCGCCATTCATGGAGTTTGGCACTTTTGCTGGTGTACCATATGTAGACTTAAGACAATCTGTGAGGACTCTGGGACCGGGAGAAGTTAACTCACTTGCCCCAAGCCTCGTGCCTAGTGAGTGAGAAGCTGCAACGTGGAGCCAGATCTGTTCGGCTATTTAAATTTTGTTCCTTGGATTGTGAAATCCAGATTCACTGAAGCCATCTGAAGAAGGGGGGTGTGGGATTAAGCATGTACGTGGAGGGGCTGTTGGAAGCCAGAGCAGCTCCAGGGACTGCTGCTCCCTTCATCATCTCGCGGCCCAGGGCTTACCCGCCCCTGGCATCGGCTTTACTCTCTGCTTGCTGCCAGTAAGCTTCCTGTTTACTCATAGTTTCTGCTTCTTCATAACCTTGGCTTGCATATGGTTTTGGCTTTTTGTGGCCTCGACTCTACCCCCTGGCACTGTTGCAGTTTCTGCCCCTTTCCTAACTAGTTCAGCTCTTGGAGTTTTCTGAATCAGATTCCCAAGGGTGAGAATCTGATTGGCTCTGTTCATTTTTTCTGTCCGAACCATGTCCCAGGTCACTGGCCTGTCTCTTCATTGGCTGCTCTTGGGTCAGATTCCCATAACTCAACCCACCAGCTGAGCTGGGGGTGGAGGGTGTTATAGGACTGCCTGGATTTCGAACTCTCAGTTTCCCTTTCGGGAGAAGGAGCATTTTACAGGACAGATGCCAAAGCCCTTAATTCTTTCCATGATAACTTGCAGTTTCTCTGGAATGTTTCCTTGCTTTGTCTGTCTTAAAACGTATTTGTTTCAAAGGTCAATAAACTTTCCCAGATGAATCTCACTAAAATCTATCCCTGTAATCATTCACAACTAAGCACTTGTGACTATCTATAACTGATTATATATACACACATGATTTTCTATTTCTGTTATTTCTCTTAGGTTGGAATCATGTGGGCTTCAGTGATTTCATTACATTTTATAGTCTTTGAGGCTGTCTTCTCTTTTCTTTATAATGCTTTACTTAGTTAAGACTATAGTACCTACCTAAGTCTGAAACTTTTGAATCCTGGCTGGTAGACATTGTTTTTAAAAACATATGCCTTGTGTTCTCTCCTTGTATGTCATTCATCATTATAGGACACTATACTTTTTTTGATATTTCTGTATCTTTTTAATTCTTAAAAAGAGTCTTTTAAATATTATTTATATTTAATAAGAATACTAATGTATTCTTAGTATACTTTGTATAAAGTATTATTAGTATATTTAGTATTCTAATTTAAATTTTGTTATTAATTGAAATTTTGCCTTATCCCTGTAAAACTGTTGAAGGGTATCAGATCACGTCTTAGCATTCTAGAATAGCACAACATCAAAAGTATTGTGAATTTAGAGCAGAGCCATAGAAAAATTAACCTATGCTGCTCTTTGTGGTTTAGATTGTGGTTTTCTAAGAGAGCAATCATGACAACTGAGGTTGTACCTGGAATTTTTTCCACAGATTAGGTAGGTCTGAACTTCTGGGGTCCTGGGCATTAAGTTCTCAGGAAAAGGTACCTATAACTTGAACAGTTCTACCTAACACCTTATATTTTATACCTGTGGTTGATAACTTGCAGTAAAGCATCCTAGTGATGGGAGGCAGCAAATCAGCAGCTGAAACAATCGTAAACCCATGGAGTAGTAGGAAATAGTTCTGGCATATATATAATATTAACATGCAACTGAATGTTAGTCATGCTGTGTTTATTTGAATCACTTTAAAGGACAGATATGTTTCTGTGAGTTTTATCTAGCAAATTCTTACTTGTGCACTAGTACCGTGCCTAGAATAAGTTCCTTTGTTGCTGCTTTTTGTTTTTAATGAAAAGGATTAGGAATTACATATATGTGTATTTTGTCTGTATGGTTGTTTTTAATTAGGCGAGACTTGCTAGTTCTCATCACTTTTGCTGGGAAAGTTGGGAGCATCTTGGAATATGGAGGTGGAATATGGTGGCTAAGTCACCAGCAGGTCATCTAAGATGTTTCAGTTCCTTGCTGCTGGAAAAACCTGTGAATAGCCACACCCCCCCTTTTTTTAAAGTTTATTTATTTGTTTGTTAGTTTAGTAATCTCTGCACCCAACATGGGGCTCAAACTCAGAACTCTGAAATCAAATAGCCACAGCGTCACTAGAAGACTCTAGGGGACACTTTGTTTTCTTTATGGCAGCCAGAAGTTGAGTGCCTTCACTTAGAGGAGTTAGGATTTTTCATTATCACAGCAGATGGCTCTTTCCAAGGTGTTAGAGGCCAGAGGCCAGGGGAAGAACTTTGTAATACCGCTGTGATACTACCCTGTAATACAGCTGAACAGGCCGACATGAAAGATGGCAAGCCTACCAGACCCTGCGGGGTCTGCCTGTAGGACTTGCCTTAGAGGCCTTCTGTAATGTACACGTTCGAGGCTTCTTATACCCAACGTGAAAGTGATCAAGGGGCATCTTGAGCCGCCTTGGATAATTTCAACTGGGAAACAAAGGAAACTACCTCCTCCCTTTGTCTCCTTTTTGCAGTTTCTGTGCCTCTTCAACAGAACACATTCGGAGGCATCTATTATTTAACGTATAGTGGGATTACGCTATTCCAATTTAAAGGAAAGCTTACCAACCCAATGGCCGTAAGTGATTTTCGCTGTTTGATATTGTCAATTTTAAGGTAAGCTGGTAAACTCTGGCAGGGGAATGAAGTACAGAACTTTACCCGTCCGTACTTGCGGTGAGAGGGTGGGGAGTGTAGACCCGTTTTCCTGTGCTAAAATTTTAGCGTTGTGATTTGGGGGAACGCCGATTTGCAGAGGTTTGATGGAAGGCTGGTTTGTTGAAGTAGGAGTGATCGCTGGCACCCTTTTGGGGAGACTGGGGGCGGGGGTGGTGGGTAGTTTGGCAGGATGAAAGAAAAGCGAGAAGACGCGGGACTGGTTCAGTTACTGCCCAGGTGTCCGAGTGCTCCCCTAATCCATACCCTTAAAAGGGGCTTCGAGCAGGGGTGCAAAGCTCCCGCTGGTGCTTAGGCGAAGAGCCGAGGGGAAAAAAAAGAAAAGAGGAGGGGGGTGGCTACTCCAAGGAATGTGAAGCACGCGGGGAGCAGACCCAACCATTGCACGGAGCGGGGGCGCCGGCGGCTCCCCGGGCGGCGCGGCCCCGGCTCCGGCCCCAAACCCGGGAGGGAGCCAGCGGGGGCCGATCGGCTCGCGGGGTGGCAGGCGCGACGCCCAGAGGGCGGGCGGGGAGGCGCGGGTGGGCCTGGGCGCGGCGCTAGGCGGTGCGCGGCCGCCTCCCCGCCCCCGGCCGGCGCGCTCTCGGGCGGTGGTTGAGGCCGCGGTAGGTGGGGACGCGGCGGCGCTGCTCCTCCGCTGCCGCCGGGAGAGTCCGCGGCGCCGCCAGCTCCGCGCGCGAACTCCGGTCCATGGCACGCAGGGCGGCGGCCGCCGGAGCTGCCCGAGTCTCGCCCGCCGCCGCGCCGCACTTTTAGGCGAGTCCGGAGGTCGAGGGCGGAGGAGAAGTCAGCGCCGAGCTGCAGCCCCCGCCGGCCGCCGCCGCGCGGCGAGAGGGAGTTCCCAGAGCGCCGCGGCCCGGGCCGGCCCCTCCTGCGCCCTCCCCCTCGCGGCGAGGCTGCCCCGCGCCCGCGCCCGCCGCCCGCGCCCGCCGCGATGATCTTCCCCAGCAGCAGCGGCAACCCCGGGGGCAGCAGCAACTGCAGGACGCCCTATCGCAAGCAGGTGAGGCGGCGGCCGGGATGCCGCGCCGAGGCCGGCCGCCCAGCTTTACAAAGGGCGCCCGCGCTCGGCCGGGCACCGCTTTCCTCCTCGGAGGGACCGGACTGGGCGGTGACCTTGTTTCCGAAGGAGGCGGCCGGCGGCGACGGCTCGGGCCGGTGACCTTAGCAGGGGAGATGCCCTCGTCTCCGCCGGCCGCGCCGGGTGGGAAGTGGAGGAAGGGGAAGGGGCGAGAGGCGGCGAGAGCGCAGCGCGCCGGGCCAGGGGCTTTTCCCAGCTCTGCAACAAGTTTGGTGTTGTGTTTTTTTTTTTTTTTTTCACCCCCTGAAACCTTTGTGTGTAGAGAGTACGATAATCAGTCGTAACATCGGTTTGCAACAGTCTTCACTCGGAACCCGAAAGAACCTGCCTGATTCATAGCAAACCCGGAAGACCAATTTGTGTGTGTGTGTGTGTGTGTGTGTGTGTGTGTGTCCGCGCGCGTCCCCCGCCCCATATATATTTAAAAATGAGAGACGAAACAGGAACTTCTGTCACTTTCTCAAGGTTTTCAGTTTTCAGAAGCACAGGGAAATCCTGTGACATCCTAGTTGCAGAGATACTTGGATAAGCCTGAGTCATACACATGCCTTTTCCTTTTTTAATACCGTTTCATACATTTTTTAACAGATTGAACTCTAAAGTCACTTTAGTGGTTAGATCGAAATCCCCTGCCGGGAAAAGGAGTGGAGCTGGGAGCTTATAGTTTCGGCCTTTTGTTTTGTTTTTCATCTTTGTTTTTAAAATAAGGTTACTGAAGCCATGTTGTGATAAATCTCACAGAGCCTTTCAGCAGCAGCAATAACAAAACCTAGCTTTAAATTATGTAAAAAATGTGCAGGTCTGTTTAGAAAAGGTTAAACTGATTTAGAGGTCAGCGGCAAGATGCTTGTTGAGAAAACAAAAACACGATTGCAGATATTTTCTTCCATAATAAATCTCTTGTCTACATCCTTAGCCACGGAGACAAATCAATTAAGTTATTATCCCAATAATGATACAAGCAAACTCTGTCCTTCCATGCAGACCTTAGCTCTGTTAAGATAATGACAGATGACAGGGATGCCTGGTGGCTTTCCTAAAGACATTCACAGGATTATTGATTATAGGTAGTCCTTTTTGTTCTCAAAGTCATTTGGTGGGGGTATGTCTTAGCATAAGTATATCTGAAGGTAGGGCTAGTTTGGTCAGACAGTGATGGTGTTGAAAAGTATTGTTTTCTGGTCTTTGGTTCTTTTACTTGTTAGCTTTTCCTTGAAAAGGCAGTAAACACCCTGGTCTGTGTGCCTTTGCTGTCCAAATCAATGCAACTTTTACCTGGCTTAAGAAGAGCTCCTTTTTTTTTTTTGTCATGAAAAAAAATCTGCATTTCTGACTTGTCTGAAGTATATGCTAAAATTGTCTAGATTTAAAACCAGGCATCTCTAAACTCACTTCATGTGGCCTCATTTGAAATAAATGCCCTCGGACCCAGCACTCTTTGGTCAACTTCATCAGTGAGGCCAATTTACAATGAATATTCTTCTCCTGAACCCTCCTCCTCCACCCACCTCTCTATACCTGAAAAGATGGCTAATTATGTAAAGGCCTTGTGTATTCGTTTATTTGTTGTCAAAACCCGGCGGGGTGTTAGCTCTGAAATGGGGAAAAGGCTCTGAGGGCGAGGCCCTTTTGCTGTGAGGGGCTGGAGGTTTTGTGTGTGGAGGGGGACAGCCTGCTGGTCTGGAGCACGCTGATAAGATGCTCTTCTTTTCACTGAGCTCTCCTTAGATTCGGAGACTAAAAGGGCTGACTGAATCAGAAAAACAAACAGACTTTCTTTTTTCTATAGGCAAAGAAAGAAATGAATGTGTAGGCATTATACAGACACAAGACCCCGGGTACCAGTGGTATTTGAGTCAAAGGCTTCTTTTGTTAGTATTTAGCCATTCACTGGGAAAGCACACTTCCAGCGTGGGGGCCTGGTTACCATGAGTGACTTTGTGATCTCATCCTGGCTTAGTCTAAACGGGAAGTCTCATTAATGCTTTTCATAAGATTTTGTGATGTTGAGCTTGCCCCTTTCAGTTTGTATTTTTCATTTTGGTGAAAGAATAGGTGAATTTTAGGTGTATAGTGTAGTTTGATGTTAATCTGCAAGTATATAGGCAGCCATTCGGAGCTGATTTTAGATAATTTGCCTGAGGAAAAATGCAATATAAGGAATACCTAAAAATCACTTTTGGAAAAGATGAGGGAATGATCGTTTTTTTTTTAAAGGTGTATATGAGTAGTAGCCTACCATCACTGAGCACCTTGATGCCTGCTGGTCGATGTTCAAAGTGCTTTAGGTGGATTAACTAATTTTAGTCATCTTGACAGTCCTATAACACAGATAGTCCTTTAACACAGTCCTATCTGCTTTACAGCGGAGAAAACTGAGGCATAGGTTAAGTGACTTGTCCAGTCTGTGCAACTCAAAGTGCAGAGCCGGGATTGGACCCTGGCAGTCAGGCTCTTAAAACCATCACATTGCAACTGCCTGCTTACGTGCACATCTCAATAGAAACTTGTACAGAGTTCATCCGCATCACTGCCCATTCCTTTCTCATCTCAAAAGTCCAGTTTAGGGATTCTTCCTACTTTCTTTCTTTTTTTTTTTTTAAGGGGGAGGGTGGAGGTTGTGAGGTTGAAAGTGAAGGATATCGTAAAGAGATGATATGGATGATGGGTTCATGATACTTGTTTGAAAGCCCAAGTATCGCTTCAGTGAATGACTGTAGAATCTTTAAGACTTTATATTGTACGTATACTGGAGTGGCCAGTTTCAGTTCAAGCAGAGGTAGGTTGTGCTCGTCCCCCTCCTTCCCCGTGTGGTATATTGAGGGCATCAAAGAGCACTGATCTCTGGCATCATCTCGGATAAACAGGATTTTCCTGCATCACAGGCCTATGAGCACATTAGAAATACACCTGCTTGGCTCAGGTCAAAGTGAGACGCTTTTGAGTGAAGTGATGACCCAGTAGGCAGTATCCAGACAAAGATGGTTTGTTCAAGCCTCAGTGGAATAGTGTGTATACATCCTATGATTGTTGACTGAGCCTTTCAGACACATGATATTCCTCAAGCATGTCCAGTCTGATTGTAGGAAAATGCCCTGCAACCTAAACAAAAGTCATTTACCAAGACTTCTGTAGTTATGAACATATTTTATTGTGTTTCGGAAGGAAAAACATGCTTTATGTTAAAGGCTTTAAATACGGAAAACAAATATTGCTATTTTTGCTTTGACTTCTTTTACAAGACACTTCTCTCTCCACGTTTTCTGACTTCCATTTTAGAACTGCTTTCTCTGGGTAGTTGACTCAGTTATGTCACAGAAATTGGTTTTTACAAATTGTGCCATGTAACAATTCCTTTCTTGCTGTTTGCCAGCGTGGTTTGCAGCGGGGCCTTGAACTAGAGGAGTGGATGCAAGAATTTTTCATCTGTGTGTGTGTGTGTGTGTGTGTGTTTATCTTTCTTTCTCTTTATAAATGATAGGGCCAGCTAATAGCTGTACTTGTTAAATGTTGCTAACTTTTTTTTTTTAATTTTTTTTTTTTGTCAAATTTATTTGACAGAAACACAGCGAGAGAGGGAACACAAGCAGAGGGAATGGTAGCGGGAGAAGCAGGCTCCTCGCAGAGCAGAGAGCCCGATGCGGGGCTCGATCCCAGGCCCCTGGGATCATGACCTGGGCTGAAGGCAGAAGCTTAACGACTGAGCCACCCAGGTGCCCCTAAATGTTGCTAACTTTTGATGAGTGAAGTACTTATCCTCCCCAGTTTAAGTAGATTTACATAGTTTGCTGCTTTCTTGAAGATTAACTGGGTGTAGCTGCACGTGAAGAATCCAACAGTGATTCAGTGTTTGGCCTTGTTGGAGGATGACATACAAAGCTGTTGATTAATCCTCTTCAAGCACTTTCTGTTCACAGCAATCCATGTGTGGTAGATTGGGGTTTTGTTAAGTTCTAAGATTAAAGTTGTACATAGAAATATTTAAATGAACACTGAGCTACTCCCAATTTGTCGTTTTGAGGAGAAGGTAAACCTGCCCAGACCAGAGATGGGCAGTTGAGGGGAAGGTAGCAGAAAACTAAATCTCTACGCGTAAGTAAGTAAGGTCTTATCCTTTTTTTAGGTTAGGCTATCTCAGTGTGTTGGTGATTCAGTAGTATTTATGAATTAAGGGGCTGTGCTTTAACTATGTATCCACAGCCATTTGAAAAGCATAGAATTCTCCATCTGTGATTACTCCCTTTTCTGCTGGGTACCCCTTTTGGTGGCTCACTACATTTTCTGTAGTTCACTTCAGATTTTGAACATATTTCTTGTTTTTGTTCTTTCCTCCATTTAGAGACTGATGTCAGCCGGGCCCACCACATATTGGCATTACTTTTCAAGCCCGTTCTTGGTGGTAGGGTGTTGGGGTGGGTGGGTGGAGGAGTAGTCTGTCTTGCCCAGGTTTCTGAGAACATATATCCAAAGCACTCCACCAAAAATAGGTATTTAAAGATATAACCATGATATTCCCTCCCACCCTCAATTATATTTAATCTTCACAACATCCATATAAAGAAGAGAAGGGTCAGGAATTTTGAGATGGTGAATTTATTAAATGGCCTAGTTGGCGAAAGTTAGGTTTCTGACATCAAGGGCTGGGTCTGCTACCAGGAAAAAGAGAAGGAAGCCCAGCTAGGAACAGCTGGAGACTCACTACACTTCCCTTTCCTTGGCCTCCCAAAGACATGTGGCGCACAGAGTGTCCCAGATTTCAGCTTTGGGAAGTGTAGCTCTGTAATTCATTAGTGCTTTTTGTTTGTTTCATAAAGGTCTTTACTCTGAGGTTGTCAGGTGACATCCAGTTACCTGACGCCAAGTTTGATTTGAATTTCCAATAAGCAGTGAATAATTTCTTCCATCTGTGTGTCCCAAGTATTGCCGGTACTGGGTATTTGTATTCGCTCAGTCCAACAAGCCCATCTCCCGGGAACCCAGTTCGCTTTTTAAAACTAATTATAAAAAAAAATCATAAGTGTAAACCATATTTTTCCTTCTTTTTCCACTAACATTTTGCCTCTTAGCGTATACTCTGAACCCTGATAATGATGCAGATTTCACACTGTAACTTCATTAACGGTCACTCAACTTACTGAAAGATGCAGGTTCTGGCTCTGCCCCTTGCGTGCTTTCCACTAAGCCTCACTTTCTGTTAAGGAAAGGTAGTAGTGCCCATTCCGCAGGGTTTCCCATCAGCCCTTCTGAGGTGCTGTTGTTACTAATGTCCCCACAGAGCAAGCAGCAGCAGGTGGTCCTGGGAGACTGTGTGACCCTGGGAGACCTTGACACAGCCTCTAAGAATGGACTGTGTTTAGAAAGTGGGGGCAGCCTCCAGATGGGTAAGGACCTGGAGTTTGAAGATGAGACTCCACCACTGGAAAGAGAGGGAGAGAGGAAGAACTACAAAGTAGAAAAGTGCACTCCACCATATTTTAAAACAATTCCTATGTCATGCTCTTATTAGCAGAGATTTCCTTCTCTTTGGGGAAAGAAAGCCTTTCAATCCGCTCTGTTTTATGCAAAGATACTATTGGAGGAGGAAGAAAAAGAACACTGGTGACTCTTACCAATGAGAATTTCTACCTTTTAATTTTCTTGAAAACAGACAGATACGATTATTAGTATATGTATGATGATTTCCTGAATTCTTTCCTTTGTCTTGTTTGTATATTTGGTTTTCAAGTAAGCCGTCTTTGCATTACTCAGAAAAGATAAACATTTTTTTTTCTGTCCTTGAACATCTGTAGGTGTTTGGTGGGTGTTTGTTTTTAATCTCATCCATAGAGAATGCTTTGCTTAACACATTCTAAAAGCTTAGTAAATTTTAAAATAGGGTAGAGGGGCCTTGGGGAGGGAAAGCAAGCTTTTTCTGAATAAAGACAGGTGAAAGAAATGAAATGGAACAAACTAAATTCTGTGTTCAAGAAAGAGTCAATATAGCTATTGTTATTTAGCACTTAGTAAGTGGCAGCAGTGACAACAAAACTTGGTGTGAGACAGAGTGCTAGCTACCCTAATAAATAGAATTATATTTTGGTTCCACTTTGCTTATTTAAACATATGGAATTTCAAAACAATAAAGTGTAAACTAGGAAAGATTATATTCGTATTAGTTAATCGTGCATATTCTACAGTCTCAAAGTACATTAAAAAAAAAAGGACTAGAGGAAAATGGCCAAAGTATTAACAAATATTTTCCTCTGTTGGTAGGTAGGATCACGAGTGACTTATTTTTAGGGATTGTTTACATTTTTTTCGACCTTCCAGTATTTCTTGATTCCCACAATAAATATATAGTTCTCCGGTGGTCAAGAAAAAAAGTGAAGAAAAAAATTTAGAAAATCACATTATTTTAATGTCTAAAAATTGTAACATCTAAGAAATTCACGTCATTGAGAGTTTCAGCCAGTAGCACTTAGGCACTTGTTGGTTCTGTGCCTGAGCTTTGAGGTGGCCTTTCCTATTCTTTATGAATTTCTATTCTTCTTTTTACTGCGACTCTTAATACCATCTTTTTGGAAGTCACCTATTTACTGATGGATAGTTTTTATATTTATGAACTTAGTATTTTCCTATTTTATACAGACCAAACAGACCTTCTATGTTTTGATGTTTTAAAACTGTTTTTAGGACATTTTTGGGAGCACCAGTTCATCTACATGAGTCAGTAAGGGGAAAATGGAGCTACATCTATGAAATTTCACAGTCTAGATTACTTTTCAAGGAAGTGGCTATCCTAAATACGGAGGAATTGACCACTGTTGTCTCTGTTTTCATTTGACTTACAGCTGCACTTAAAAACAGCTGTTTTGTGGGCAGATAAGGTCCCCCGCGTTTCATTTCCACATTGAATGTGAAAAACCGACCCTGTTGTGCTCCTTATGTCAGAATCCTTTGGGTTCATTTTGTTAGGAATACTCCTGACTCTCTTCATCACATGCTTCCTGTTTAGTGTGGGCTTTTGGAAAGGGCAGCGGCGTGGGAGGTGGTGGCTTCTTCACAGGCGTCCTTAATTTCTCCTGGAACAGGAGGTTTCTGTGAGAAAGACACCGTACAGATAATGTCAGCCCCTCGCAGGCGGCCGTTGCTGTGTAACCCAGGGGGATTTTCTGTACATCAGGGGAGTTTTAGATGTGTACGCAAAGGCTGCAAGGCTCCACGGTGAGAGGAGGAGAGAGCCTGAGGGAGGAAGGAAGAGGTGGGGGCTGAGAGAGAGAGAGAGAGAGAGAGAGAGGAAAGCCGTGTTGCCTTGTCGGTTCTTACTGTGGTAGCTGATGCATCACTTTACAGAAATGTTAAAGTCTCATTGTTTGGGTGCTGTGTGTGTAGTTGGGCACAAATATGTAGCTTCATGCTTTGTACGATCTCAGGTTATTACACTGCATTTTTTTTCTTCGTGTCATTCCCGTTGCCTAGACTTTCCTTTCAGCCCAGTTCTACGACAAGATCTTACTCTTTCCCCGCTCAGGGAACTGCCTAAAAATGGCCCTTTTGGAAGACCATTTATGATAAAACCAGTCCTACCTCATGAAAGATTCTAGAAATGACTTTGCCTTTACTTTCTCTCTCTGTAGTCTGCTTTATAGGTCAAATGCGTTTTTCTGGTTTAACTGAAAGTTTGACTCCAAAACATTGAGTTAAATAATTATTGAGTGTGTAGAAGTCATTTTGAGGACAGCCATCTTTCTGTAGGAAGTAAGCTGGTGTCATGCAGGGGATACACTGTTGCTCATCAGGGGAGAGGTTGGGCAGGGAAATCAGTTAGCTAGCTGTCAAAACAGCTGTGAGATAGTGAGGACCCAAGAGAAGGCAGTTAAATTGTGGACAAGAGGGACAACCATATTTTATATTTGAGTACGTAAAGTTGTATATAAAATGTTGCACGTATTGGCTTTTTCCTGAGGAGAGATCCCTAGCTTTCATCAGTGTGCTAAAGGGATCGGTTTCCTCCAGAAGAGTTTATGATCACATGTGGAAGGAGACAGAGAACTTAAAGATGATGCCAAATTTCTAACTCAAGAGATGGGATCATTGGTTACATCACGGAAGGTGACATTTCAGGCGGAGGGGACAGGACAGCAAAGATTTGAAGATAGAAAGCATGGGCTTAATATATTAGGTGAAGAGTGAGTAATTCAGGTTAGCCAGACTGCAGGGTCTAGGTTGGAAGGCAGGGAGGGGCGTATAGGTTCTAGCTTGCTGGAATGGCTGGATGAGAGAACCTGAGTTTAGAAGGTAGTGCCCAGTTGAAATAAAGCTGTGAAAAGGAATAGTGGTAGCGTGGAGGTATTAGATGAGACGGATTTAAGATTGTACACAAAGAATTGACAGGATTTGGCTGGTGACTGGATGGGGGGGTGCTTAGTAAAAGAGGGTCCTAGGTTTCTAGTTTTAGATGATTAAGAAAATGAAAAGTTAGTACAACCTTGCTTGTTCTAGGCTTGCATAAGAAAGGACCCAGCCATTCTGATACAGAGATTTTCTACATTTTTTAATGTATCAAATTGGGGCAGGGGAAGTGCTAAATTCTACTCATACTCAGTGTTCAGACACCAGGGATGCAAAAGGCCCTTCCATGTGCAATTCAGTCTCATTAAGGAGGAATTGTCCAGCCTAAAGGGCTAGTAGCGCCCACACTATGAACCACTGTAAGAACTCATTTTGCATCCAGGAGGTGGTTAGAAACGTTTTTTTTTTTTTTTTACTGCTTCCCTCGGGTTGCTCAAAAGTCAGCATGGAGGCTGTGTCACAGGGGTGCGTGGATTTTCATGTTTGGCCTGGATCCCCACATTCTTTAGAGTGGAGCACTTCCACAGCACATCTTTCTCTTCATGGTACGTGTGTGTATCCATCCGTACATGTGTAGTGCAGCAAGTGCATTCGTTTTGTTAAAAGATCTCCCACTTTTGGTTTTGGAAGATGGGTGGATAGGGTGCTTATGGGGTTAGAGTATTCATCCTACCACCCTGAAAATGTCTGAGGAGAGGCAGTGAGCTTGGTTTGGCCACTTTAATTTCGCTCCACGAATCACACATCACTACCCTTCCCGGGCAGAGCTGGGAGCTGCTGGCCCCAAGCTCAGAGCCTCCTGAAACTTAAGAAGTGGAGCACTGGGAATAGGTGGGAACAGCACTGGGAATAGGTGAAAACACTCCAGGGAGAGAATGTGTCCAGAAGAGGCCAGACAGACCTAGGGAAACACAGATTCTGTAGTGGGAAGGAGGAAGATGAGCTTTTGGTAAAGGGAAGGGGAAAGAAATGGCAAGCTGTGGGGGGAACCCAGTGTCACAGAAACCCGAAAAGAACAAAGCTTCAAGAAAAGATGGTCAGCTCTGTTACATGTTTCCTGGAGATCAGGGAAGACAAAGGCTGAGTAAAAGGCTATTGGAAATACCCATGGGGAGGTCTTTGAAGGCCTTTGAAACGCAAGTTTCAATAGAGTCGTCTGGTGTGGTGGGGCCAGGAAGGGCAGGTGGGGATGAGGTTTGTAGAAAGCACATTCCAGAGGATTTAAGGAGTGAATGAGTGAGGAGGGCGTGTCTTTTTTGAGAAATCCGGTGTCCAGAGGAAAGAGTCTCTTCAGACAGCCTTGAGGCAAGATTATCTCAGTAGCTGACTGTGGATGGAGGGTAGAGCAAGGTAATAGAAAACAAAAGGAGTAGTTGCAACTAGGTCTTTAAGAAAGATTGAGGCAGGGTTAGTCTTCCCGGAAGGGGATCTGAGTGAGTTTCAATCAGTGATACTGGAAAGTGGAGGTTGGTTGAGCTAGGGATGTCAGGGAAAGTAGGAAGAGCAGTGACTCTCAGTCTTTTAAAACTTCTTTTTCAGTAAAGAGGGTTGGTCCTCTATAAAGACTTAAAAAAAACAAAAACAAAAACCCCAAAACCTGGGGGTGGGAGGAGTATATGTAATTCGAGGCTTAAAGAACATGACAAAAGATTAGGAATAATTGCTTTTGGAAATTTGGTGAGTATTCAAATTGAGAGGAGTAGGAAGATGACTGAGCTGTGGTGAGGGCCCCCGGGAGTTCAGTGGCCTCAGTTGGCAAGCTGTTTTGACCCTTTTCCAGCAATAAATGGAGGGAGAGAATCTGGGTAGAGAGGATTTGGCATTGCTAAGGTGAATAGGTGTAAAAATTGAGAGCCTTATTATAATGATTAAGGAGCCAGGTGACCTGAAGAGAGAGAAAATTGAGAACAGGGAGGGGCATCCAGGTTGTGATAAGATAAAGAGAAATCTCTGGGAGTGAGGGAGGGAGAGACATGAGAGGAAATTTGGGATTCAAGATCTTGAAGGCAGAGTATTTCTGGGATGTTACCTTGGGATTGCTGGGAGACGTCAGATTGCACATGTGTGTCCGGCCTGCAGTAAATGCCCACGTGCTTACTCTCTTACGAAGATCTGGCTCTCGTAGAATTTCTACCTCCCTGGCTCTATTGTCATAGTATTTATGTAAATCAAATCATATTTCAGACAGACTTCAACGAACCATGAACCACAGACCAAAATAAAATACTAATTTTTTTAACTGAACCACAAGCCCAACTTAAGTTTTAAAATACACTGTCAAACTACTTCAAAACATCTTAAGTTGCCTTTAAAGAAAAAAAGGTGCCAATTTGTGTGGATCTGAACTCTGTCACTCCTTCCTTCCTTCCGTTTTCTTCTGCGCTTGAGGAAGTACTAGCCTCCAGACAGTTTCTTCCTCCACCTCAGAGCAGAATATGAGATGGATTTCTGGCTTTATCAGCACCATCTTCCTCATCATCACCACTTTGTTAAGACCCCCTTCAGGAGCCTTTGCACACTGTTCCACACATACCTATTTGTCTCTCCTCTGCCTTTGGTTCTATTTAGCATCTGAACTATCTTTTCTACTTACTTCTCCTCGCCAAATGTGGAGCTCTCTGAAGGGAAGGGGCTAACGTTTGCTGAGCGCTCTGTATGCCCTGGGCATAAGGCTGGATCCTTTTACACTTCATTGTCATTCTTCTGTAACACTTTTGTAAGATATTTCCTCTTATCTTTCTTTCAGAGGTTTGGACAGTATAAGTTGTTCAACCCAAATCCCAGAGAAAATGATTTGGGCCGAGGTTTTTACCCAGCTTCCAAGGGCTTCTCTCTCCACTCCCCCGGCAGGAGGGAGCTCATATATTGCTTTTACAGAAAAAAAAAGGCGGATGTGGGTATGGATCCCAACTTCATTGCTTCTTAGCTCACAGTAATAGTGAATGCATCTTAAACACTCTTGATCTTAATTTCCTCAGTGGCAAAACTAGATATAATAGTCACGTCATGTTACTGAGATGATCAGGTGAAGTCACACATGTGACAGCACTTGAAACAGTACTTGGCACAGGGACTCTGTCTGCCTCCCTCCTTTCTCGGAGTGTCCCCTAAGTCCATTTGCACAGGAGGACCTTAGAGGATGGCTCAGGCAAAGCCTGAAATGGTAATAATGGTGGAAGATTGATCATTCTGTTCATTAGCCGAAAACAGTATGTGGTGAGAAGGATCTAGAAGTGAAACTCCGTTCTCATTGGTAAAATGGAAATGATGCTTATTTCCGCCCCTGACTTCTAGAGTGAAGGGTCAATGAGTTAATGTCAGGTAAAGTGCTTTGTGACAGGTCAACACTACAGAGATGTTACTACAGTTTCTGAAATGGATGCTCTCAACTATTATGTAATCATTTTGCTTCTTTCAGCATCTCATTTTAAATTCATGAAGTTTATTGTTTAAAGCTGCTTTCCCCAAATTGTGTTCGCTAAGATACTCAGATTCTATTAAATGTTGAAAGTGTTCCAGGAATTAAAATATTCGGTGTTCAGAGAAACTTGGGAAACAGTACATACTATGTAGTATATTGCCTTGGAGAATAACAGTATGAATTAGCATGAAAAAGTCTGAGAAGGCCTGTAATAAAGACATTTGTCCAACTTTGTGCATTTCATTGTTTCCTAGGATTATTTGATCATAGAACTACTTAGTCCTAGAATATTTACCATCTGTGTTCTGTGGGAATGTTTGGGAGACACTTATTAAAGGAGCCTTTTGCATTAAGAGTTGGAAAGGATCTTAGACATTATCTAGTGCAACCTCTTTGACTGACCCACAAGGGAATGAAAATAGATGTTGAGTGATTTGTCCAAAGTCTCACCACTTGAAGAGCCTCTGTCTTCTGACTCGTAGTTCTCCATCACCTCACCCTGAAAGTCTTGACTTTTCCAGGTGTGGCACATCCTCGCACTGGTGTTTTCAGGTGACGTGTTTTTGTTTTTGTTTTTTTTTTTTAAGTTTTTATTTATTTATTTGACAGAGATCACAAGTAGGCAGAGAGGCAGGCAGAGAGAGAGGAGGATGCAGGCTCTCCTCCGAGCAGAGAGCCCGATGTGGGGCTCGATCCCAGGACCCAGAGATCATGACCTGAGCTGAAGGCAAAGGCTTTAACCCACTGAGCCAGTTTTTTTTTTTTTTTTTTGTTTAATCATTTTCTGAATAAGTTGGGTCTTGGGGATGGTATGTTGCATGTTATTTTCAGACAAAAACGAGTATCTGCCAACTATCATCTCTTTTGTTTTTAATTTCTTTTCTCTTAAGGTTAATTTTTTCACCTATTTTATTGCTTCTTAAAGTATTTAGGAAGTCATGATTATTGACTTGGGTATCAATCTAGTTTAAGATATCAGTGATTTAGAAAACCCACACATTCTAATTATTAGTGCCCTCTTTTGCCCTCTAAATTTGTTTCGTCTTTTTTTTTTTTTTTTTTTTTTGTATAATTGGCTGTGGGTAGACAAATTTACATATTTTTTGCCCCTTCCTGCCTGACTTATTACAGCATGCAAAATTTGTTCTGTGGTTTCTAGGTTAAGTTCCCGTATAGAAGAAACCGCAGTGAAGGCTTTACAACCCTGCTGTGCTCAAGGCCCCGCCAGCACTTGCTGCTCAGTGTTCTTGAGAAATCTGAATGACCAGTTTATTGCCGCTTTTTATAATTATGATATTTCAGGCACAAGAGTTCACATGGAGCATCTGTCTTTTATTTTACTGTTCTTGATTGCCTAAAAAAAAAGTAGGTATCTGTCAGAGGCCCTTACTGATTCTTTCTGTCCTCTGCAACATGAGAATTAACCCTAAATGCATCCAGCGATATGATTCTAGTGTTTTGGATGAAGTGATGTGACATAATGTCTAGTATATCTTGGTTGTCACAGAAGAAGCAGAGACTGTTAGTGCTAAAAGCATCTTAAGAGATCAGCTTTTCTGGGGTGCCTGGGTGGCTCAGTTAAGCATCTGTCTTTGGCTTAGGTCATGAGCCCAGGGTCCTGAGATCTAGCCCCACAGTGGGCTCCCTGCTCAGCAGGAAACCTGCTTCTCCCTCTTCCACTCCCTGCTTGTGTTCCCTCTCTTGCTCTCTCTCTCTCTCTGTCAAATAAATAAAATCTTAAAAAAAAAAGAGAGAGAGAGATCAGCTTTTCTAGGTCCTTATTTTAGAGATCAGGATGTCTCAATATCACACAGCTTATTTGTTATTTGTAACAAAACCAGGGCCAGAACCCATATATCCTGATGGTGCAGTTTGGACCTTATCAAATAAATCTGGCTTGGATCATCAGTCATTCATTTAATGTTTTAGAGCCCATTCTGGGCCAGCCACTATATCAGGCCCCAAGAAGAACAGATTGACAATCCTATTCTCAACCGTACAGCCTAACAGGGGCTGTGGAGCAGGTATATAAATAACCTTGTAAGTAGAAACTAATGCTATCAAGAAGGGCAGATATTTAAGAAATTCGTAGGAAGAGCCTGTCTAAACTACAGCTGTCCTGCTCCCAACTGACCTGATTTTGGACTATTTGACTTCCAGGTACATTTGATTTGAGTCCAGGATAGAAACGAGATTCTCATTTGGCTGATCAATTTTGTCATTGTGTTGGTTGTCACTTTAGAGTTACTGTGTGCTTTAACGGGCACGTCTTAACTGGGCTGCTTACCGGGATACTAAAGCAGAGGAGAAGAAAAGAAAGGAAGTATGGCGTCCACTTTCTTGGCATCAATTCATTGCCAGATTTGGTTTTAGTTCTTTAAAAGGGATGTAGAAAACTAGGGAGCATTAAGAGGAATTCAAGCAAAAAAGCTGCTATTTCAACTCCTCCGAGGCTCTTTTCATTGTTCTCTAGTCGAATGTGTGAAATAGGATTGGAAAATTGTCCTTGTGGAGTTGGGATTGTTGACAGTCAAGGTCATCAATCCATAAAGGTTTACAGAGGAGAGTTGCTCATACATTTCATACACTGTTGATAGCTGGGCTTGGCAGATGTGTTTTCTGGGACCTGCCAGATTGTAAATATTTTAGGCTTTGCAGTCCATAAGGTCTCTCTCTGAGTTACTCAGCTCTGCTTCTGTAGCTCAGAAACAGCCATAGATGATGCACAAACAAATGGGCCCGGTCGTATTCCAGTAAACTTTATTTACTGAAGCAAGTGGCAGGCGGGATTTGGCCAATGGAGAGTAGTTGCGGAGCCCTGATCTGTAGACTCCTTGATTGGCTCTTTTACCAAAAGGTGCACAGAAGGAACTGCAAGAAAATGAAACTCAAACCAGATAATGATGCTACTTGTTAGCGTTGGCACCATCAGAAGAATAGAGCCAGAATAAAGCCAACATGGTATCATGGGGCGCCTGGGTCACTCAGTTAGTTGGTTAAGTGTCTGCCTTTGGCTCAGGTCACGATTCCAGGGTGCTAGGATCGAGCCCCACATCAGGCTTCCTGCTCAGTGGTCACCAGAATAATACTTCTGTTTGAAAGCTAATGTGATCATGAGTGAGTCATGAAGCATTTTGGCTTTATTATGGGCCAACCAATGGTGCCCAACTGAAGAGTTTTGACTAAGAGGAATGAATGTCTGATACCAGCTTGTGTGTGGTTTTTTGTTTTTTGGTTTTTTTGAGGATTTCATTTATTTATTTGCCTGTGAGAGAGAGAGAGCACAAGCAGGGGGAACAGCAGGCAAAGGGAGAGGGAGAAGCAGGCTCCCCACTGATCATGACCTGAGCCGAAGGCAGATGCTTAACGACTGAGCCACCCAGGCGCCCCTACTTCCCTGCTTCTTGAAGTCCGTTTTTCCTTCCTCTCCTCCAAGCTTTTGTTAAGCTGTTACAAACGGCCACAGACTCTATTCTCCCATCTTCGAGTTCACATTCTTCTCTTCTTTAAATTGAAATTTAAGCTCTACCTCTTCCAGGAAGGGGATCACTATGCTCTCCTTTTTTTCAGTTCTTACTATTACACTGAAGAGAATTGTGATATGACGGTTTTCCATCAACCACATCTCATTTAGGGTTTGTGTGTAGGTGGAGTGGAGAAGCAAGAATGCCCTTCCTGTTGAGGGGAGGATGAGTGGCACCATTACCCATTAAGGCATCAGGTTACCTCTAGGGACTTGGAATAGGAGTGAGTTTCTGTAGTTATTAGGTAAGTCCTCCGTAACGGCGAGGTTCTGGTCATTTGCAGGAGTTGTTTCGAAAGCTGTTACAGAGCTGTAGTTCTGTAGGAATGGGAAGTGGCAGTAAAACCTCTGGAGTCTTACACAAAATTTTAAAGATGTTCTTCTCTTGCGTTAGAGGTGCCTCACTTCTTTTATTCTCAACCTTCTCTTTTCTCCCACCCTCCCCCCCTTCCTTCTCTTCTCTTTGGGACCTAGGACACATCTTGGTTGGCAGCAATTTTTTAAAAAAGCAATGAATTAGTTATTTCTCTTTACAAAAGAATTCCTCACTATATATGAATTTTGCTTAATCAATGAGTTCTTTTGTTTGGGCATGTTTCTCATTACCAGCTAGATTGTGTCATATTTTTGAGCACTGGAAACTGTGTTTCTATTTATGTAGCCTAGTGTTTTACACGTATGTTTGGGGCACAATATTTGCTGGTTTTATTCTCAGGTTTTCTTTAAAAGTCCTGTTTCCTTGCTGCATTTAAAGCATGGAATGGCTCATGTAGGGTTTTTCAGAAACACATCCAGTGTATGAAGTCGAGCATACTCATTAGTCATTATTTCAGCCAGTTTAAAGTGACTACTACAGTGCTGTGTGGCAGGGATTATACCTTTCTGCCCAAAAATGAGGTGGTTGGGTTTACAAAAGCAGCCACTATCTGAAGTGTTTTTTGTTTTATTGTTTTGTTTTTGATTTTGCCACAAATAGTCACAAACGCTAAGAGTAAGGATTGAGAGTCTGTAAAATGAACATGTGTGGAGTTGACTCTGTGACTGAATAGGAAGATCTTGTCATGTTGTGTAGGAGCGGCACTGTGGGGGGCCCCTTCGTGGGCATCATCCAGGGAGAGGATTTGTATTTGTTTGTTCCCAGTGAGGTACGTGGAGTTGTTAACCCAGAACTGGACACTGAACGCTCGATTAGTGAGGAGCCAGGAAACCCTCTGCCTTCTGAGGGAGGGCTGGTAAGAACCGTCAGATCAAGGAACCGGAAATTGCTCAGATCAGCTGATGCAAAAGAGGATCTGAAGGGTGTGGCCAGAGGTGTGCAGTTTGAGGAGGAAGAGATGTTGTTTCCTGTTGGCAAGGGAAAGGATGAAGTGTCATTTGGATGAGCAAGGGACAAGATGGTGGCTGCTCTGGGAGTGGCACAGTTGCAGCGTCAGGGTGCTGGCGCTGAAGAGAGTGTGAGAGCCTCCGTGGCCTGAAGATTCAGGTCAGCTCTAGAGACAATAGAGCAGACTCCTGAGTAAGAGGAACAAACACCAGGACTCAGAATTTCAAAGATACACTGTCTTGGTTCTGCCCTTTTCAGAGGTTCTAGGGCTACCCGCATCAGAAACTCTTGGGGTGCTCATTAGAAATGTAAATTTTGGGGTTCCACTGCCTCACGTGTACTCAAACACTGTGGGGTCATTTTAAGGTCTCCAAGTGGTTTAGAAGCTCACTGAAGTCTGAGGACCACTGGGTGAAATATTCCTCAGGTTTTTTTGAATCTTTCAGTGATGAAGAATGAGCTGTCTTACAGAGCAGTGATCTTTTAAGTCCAGGGATGATGCAGGCAGGAAATGCAAATGGGTGCCAAGTAGAGAATGACAAATTTATGAGTAACCAAGTCAAAATTGGGTCCAAAGAAAAATTGGGATCTGTCTCTTAAGACTGACGTCAGAAAAGCTAACCACGCGTGTCCCTTGGAAACTTGGTTGGCCAGAGTACTGGACTAGCCGGGCTCATGCATTCCAGCCACCCTGGATTTCTGTAAGAAACTGGAAATGGTTTCGGGGGTGTCTGTTGCTGTGCTGAGCCAACTAAGTTTCCAGGGCTGGCCATAAATCTTAAAGACCAGATAAAAATCTGTGAAATCCAGGATACAGAAAAGCTTTTTCTTTTGTTCCTGTTAGGTTTTTGCCATGAATTTTGTTTGTTTGTTTGAAGTAACTCCCTGTGGTATGTGTGTGTGTTGGGGGTCTGGGGAAGGTCCATCTGGACGGGCTCTGTGTTATCTTGTTTTGGCGGAGGACATGGCCGGGAGCAGAGAGTTCAGACATCCCAGAGCCCAAAATACAGTGAGTGATGAGAGTCCGTTTCCAGAGTGGGCAGGACTGCCATTCACGGCAGAGACAGGAAGGGTCCGGGGCTCAGCCCCACTGCAGAGACCAGCCCCTCCCCGCCGTCCCCTGCCTCAGCTGGACGGATGTACAGAGGCAGAGGAAGGACTCCCTCATCAGATAGGGGCACCCTGCTCCTTGTACTTGCTTAGCCACAGGCCACAGAACTTACCAGTTACTGCTCATTTTAGGAAATAGCATTTACTAATGAAAAACTGTTGCTGAAATTTGAGGTTTACTCAATTCTTACTCATCCCTCCGGAGGGAAGAATACAGAAAGGAACAGTCTGGTAAAAAGGATGGTTGTTGGGATGCAGTGTCACTTGCCTCAGCCCTTTCTCCGTCCTCACCACCTCCCGAGCCCCACTCACTGTAGCGAGTGGCAGGTTCATGAAAATCTGAACTGTATGGACCACCGTATAGAGGTTTATTGAGTAGCTAGAAGGGAAGAGCAGCCAGGAAAATCAAGAGATGAGGCAGTCTCAGGATTTGATAAACCAGACAGTGAATATCCTGTAATAACATTTGTTGAAAAGACCCAACTTGTACACCACGCAGGAAACGTGCTTCTCTGTTTTTCAGGTGACGTCCAGCTCAGAAGGCTGGTGATCTGCACTGAGGAACATTTAGCCCAGAGATGCCAGCACACTGGAAAATGGGCCCAAGCTAGCAAAAGAAGGGTTAATAGGAATAGGTGATCAAAGTCTTGCAGTTCAGTGAAAAATACTGAGGGAAATGGAGTATAACTAAGTGTGCAAAAGGGCCTGTCTGGTTGGTTTGACCAGAAATGAGTATTAGCCAATAAACTGAGTTAGCTGCTTAGACCATTAACATAGCTCAACCTACATTAATAAAATTAGAATATTTCAAGAAAGAAATGAGATCATCCTGCTGCATAGACGTTAAAATTCTAATACTAAAGTGCAACTCTACACTGAGTTTTTAAAAATCAGGACACTTTTTTTTCCCCCACAGCAGCATTGCATTTGGTAGTGTAGTTCACAGGTTTTCCTACTGAAATGTTATTATAATAGTAGTTAGAACCCCAGGTTAGCCTCAAGGCCAACAGTTTTCCCTCTCGCCCCCCGTTTTTTTAAAGAGAGCACACAAGCAGGGGTTGGGGCAGAGGGAGAAGCAGACTCCCCCCTGAGTAGGGAGCCCAAAGTGGACCTCGATCCCAGGACCCCAGGATCATGATCTGAGCTGAAGGCAGACACTTAAGCATCTGAAGGAGCCCCCACAGTCTCCTAACGGAATTTTGGAACTGGTAGTAGCAGCTCCAGCCCAGTCTCCTGTGAGAGTCACACGGTACCTTGGGTAGAGGGAAAAAATCGCTTTCTCACTTCTAATAATCATAATGAAAAATGTAAATTGGATGGCCTTTTGCACTCTTCCTCTTCTCTCTCTGAAGACTGAGAATAACAAAAGTAAGGCCCCTCTAGTGGAACAGAGGTCCATCTTTAGATTTTCTTGCTGATGCTCTTCTCAACTGTCTTAACGTGATGACTCTTTCTCCATACCATAACTTGGTAGTTTTGGGATTTCAAAGAGGGGCCCTAACCAAAAGGCATCTCTAGTTAGAATTTCAAGTGATAAAACTAACTCAGGTGAAAAAGTCCCGGGAATGTGAGGACTGATCAAGTTTGATGAGGCTAGCTTTTTTAGGGAGCCTTACCTGGGAAATCCCCTTCACCCCTGTATCTCCCCACCCCCATTTTACCCATCTTATGCAACAACTTCTACTTTGAGCCCACAGGGTCATTTTTGTTTGTTTTCCATTTTCTCCCTTCTTTTCCTTTATTGTGGCTGTGCAAAAGAACCTCAGAGCAGCAGGAGAGGATTGAGAAAGTATGTAGAAGTCAGTTTTAAGATTTGGTCTGGTGGTGCCTGCACCGGGCAGAGAGCCCTCAGGGCCATCTGGATGCCAAGTTTAGAGGCAGACATTGAGAAAGATTAACTCAAGCCGACAGTTACTGAGCACTTCTTACAGGCTGGGCATTTACTGTGATGAGCTTGTGCAATCTTCACAACCATCCTGCGAGCTAGAGTAGATGGTATCGTCCTCCATTAAGAGAGGAAGAGATGAAAGGTGGGGATGTGAAATAATTTGCCTTAAGTCACAGTGTGTGAATGGCAGTGGTCTGATTTCCGAATCCATCCATTCAACCCTAGCTGCCTCCTTGGAAGTTGTCTTGGCCAAAGAAGTTGTTGGTTAGTGTCATTTGTAGTGTCATTTGTCTGGAGCCTTAACAGAATACCACCGGAGGGGTAACAGTTATCATTAAAGATTTGGATTTGAATAAAAGAAGAGGAGACAAGACTTATATGTGGTAGCAAAGAGAAATGTGCCATTGGGGCATCTGCTGGTCTGTAATGATCCCCCCACCTTCATCCCCAATTTCTGTGCCATAGAGAAATATCTTACTTTGGATATGAAGATGGACAAGATGACCCAGAAGTTTCTTTCTGGATCTAATTATGGTTAAAGAATTCATTGGTAATACAACTTAAGTGGGTGCTTATGTAAAATAATTCTCTATACTTTTCTTGTAAGTTTTATTTATTTTGTACCTACCATGAGGCTTGAACTCACGACCCTGAGATCGTGTTGCATGCTCTCCCAGCTGAGCTGGCCAGATGCCCCACTCTATTATACATGTTTTGATTACATATCTCAGGTTTTTAAAAGTAAGATCAAGAGAGTCAAAATGGACCTTTAGAGAAAGCTGCTGTGGTAGATTGAATAGCGTCTCCCAAAAATTCCTACCTAACAAGAACTTCAGAATGTGAATTCTTTGGGAAATAAGATCTTTGCAGATGTCATTTGTTAAGGATCTTGATATGCAGTCAAGGTGGATTTAAGGTGGGCCCTAAATCCCGTGACTAGTGACCTTATAAAAAGAGGATAGGACGCAGACACAAAAGAGAAGGTCTGGTGAAATTAGGTTTGGGATTATGCCACCAAGAAGCAAAGAACGGGGAGTTGTCGCAAGCCAGAGAAGGCAAAGAAGGGTTCTCCCCAGAGCTCTCAGAGGGAGCATTGACACCTTGATTTGCAGATTCCTGGCTCCCTGAACTGCCAGAGAATAAATGTTGGCTGTTGTAAGCCACACCAGCCCTCAGAAACGAGTGCTGCCATTTTCACTTTTTCTCCATTTATATTTTATCTTTAACTTTTGAAGAACTTAATGCACTTATCTAATGTTGTAGTTGCTGTACAAAGTGTGAGTTTTAAATTCCTGTCAGAAACAAATTACACTAAATCGTATTAGCATGGATACACTTAAACTGAATTAACTTTCTAGAGAGGCAAGGTGCATCTCAAGGAGTGGCTTTTTGCTTTTTTCTCTCTCCCCCTCCCCCCTTTTTTTAAAACCTCGGGTGGGGGGAGGGGTGTCATTCAGCCAAAAGAATTTTATCACCCCACTCAGATGACTCCATTAAGAAGTTAGTCTTCTAAGTAACTCTGTCTCTTACACTTCTCTAAGGTTAAAAATCAATTAAAAGGATTGGAGTGAAGGTGTCATTTTTCAATTGAGAGTCTAATAAAGCGAATCCTGGCAAGAATGAGTAACAACTGCCTGACCAGATGTGGCCATTACCAAAGGCAGTAGGGTCCCAAAGTGATTACGTGTTCTTGAAGGTTTAGAGTAATTCTGATTAATCTGTTTTGAAAAGACAGATTCCCCACCATCTCATGTATCCAGAGGCAATAAGATTAAGATTATTAGGACTCATATTTTTCCCTGAATTATAATTCTCACTATCAATCATAATTTGTCTAGTGTCTCTGGTGTTTTGAAGTTGAAACTAGGAATTTTTAAAGTCCACCTGTCATAGAGTTGGGACATTGTTACAGAGATGCTTCGCTCTCGAGAGGAAATAGAACAGATTCCCAGTGGAAGTAGAGCTCTTGTTTCAGCTAAGAAAGCAATATGATTGATTTATTTCTCTGTAGATGTCAAACTCCTCTAAGGTACTTCGGTCCCACCACCATCTGACTCTTGCTGACTTCTCTCTGGTACCACAGAGCTGTTCAACATACAGTATTTTAATCACTGCGACCACGACATGCTTTCTGTCCTAAGGCCAGTCTATGTTTCCTCACCAAACACACAGAGCTCTGGGTCCAGGTGCAGAGTGGGATTATCAGACAGGATGTGGTCACATATCCTCAAGGGGCTTCCAGGCTAGTGGGGGAGATTTGTTCTTAGTTCACATGTAGAAATACCATATTAGAAAGTGTTTAGCTTCTGTTGAGATGACGTAGTGTTTGTCGAGAAGATCTGAAGGAAAGCAAGTTGCTCTGTGTTCCCTAGTAATATTCCTTCCCAGTAATGTTGTACTGTTGGTTTGGGAGTAAGGAAGTAACGTGTCACTGAGTTTCACTGTTTGGCAACCAGTTTCCTGAGCCAAAACTTTTGGTTTTGTTTTATTGATGGGTATCAGGAAGATTTTTAGTAACCGGGGCAGTAAGCATGACTAAAAACCTTAATTAGAGTAATTGTGTATCAACAAGGAGGCCGAAACGGAGAAATTTACCAGCATAGCGCCCCCCCACCACCACCTTACTCCCATTTTCTCTTCTGCTTAGCTCCTAAAGAGTTTGTCAGACAGACCTCATTTCACTACCAGACTGCTACCTCCTCGGTGACCTTGGGAAAATCCTTTATCTTCTGTTTTCTTAACTGTATAACAGTGATAATCATACCCCCCTGTTTTGGTTAAATGAAAGAATACATACAAAGCACTTAGCTTGGTACCAGAAACATTGTAAATGCTCAACAACATTCATGATTAGTACTATGAATAATATTCAGTTCTCAAGGGGGAAGAAATGTTTTCAGTAAGTTGTCTTGGTTTAAAATGTTTCCCTCGTCCTTTGGTTTTTGTTTATCTAGCTATGTTTAAAGACTACCTAGATTACTTTGAGAGTAAGAAAAAGATAAAATACTATAGCTCCAACTAAAATGAGTTAAACAAATGGCTAAAACCTACCTCTTTCAGTTAAGGGGAAAACATCAGTCTTGGCTTTTTATCTTTTTCTGGAAAGAGAACTGCTAGCTAGGATTTGCACATCCACTGAGATTGCAAGGTAAGAATTGGATTTTGCAGTAAGGGAGAATGGAGGTGAAATTAGTCTGTCATGCAGGCGGAGTTCCCACATTTATTTCCTGGGACAGCAGAGTGAGCTTACCTGTCCAAGGTTTTATGGACAAACTCTGACCCCAATATTTACAACTTACATATTGCCTTTTAAAATAATCTATCCAGGAAAGATTAAACTATCCTTTAGATTATATAATCTTAGTCTGCTTGGGGATGAAAGTTCTCCTAAAAGTAGGGTGACATTTTACTTTGAGCATACTTCTTATGTAACTGGGAGCAACTGACGGGTTGCAGGGAGGAGCCCGAAGTAGCTGCTGCTGTCCTGTGCACTGTGGTCTGGACCTGCCACTTCCGCTTCCGGGCCACCGTGTGGAAAAGGCAGCTTACCTGTTCATCCCTAACTTCTTTTTCCTTGTGGGAAGGTATAGTGCTGATGCAGATCTTTAAGATTAAACCCACCGTTCCTAGTTCATTCTTTTGCTCTACACTCTGCTGTTTTTTTAAGATTTTATTTATTTGAAAGAATGAGTGAGAGAGAGCGAGCGTACAAGAGCAAGAAGCAGACTCCCCGCCGGGCAGGGAACCCAGTGCGGGCTCAGCCCCAAGCCCCTGAGATCAGGACCTGAGCCGAAGGTAAATACTTAACTGACTGAGCCACCCAGGTGTCTCTCTACAGTCTGATTTCTCTGTGGGGCAGAGAGTACTGTTTTGAGATGAAATCCAGTCCAAAATGTAAAATAAATAAATAATCAATCAGTCATCATTCACTCAATCCAGAGAACTTGAATTTTAGGATCCGTGATGTTGTCTGTACAGAGAAACAGATATTTAAAAATCATGTTCCCCTCTGCACTTTTTTTTTTCTCCAAATGATTTGATAATGTAGGAGTGCCCTGCAGGTTTGATTCCACTGCTTTGTGTTCACTAACTTCAGAGACCTGGCATTGCTTCAGGCCACACCTGGGTCGTTGTTCCTGTGTGCTCTGTCTGGGCAGGGGGCCACAGCAGTGTTTGGGCTCTGGCCATGTTTTTCCCTTTCCTGTGCTGGAAATGCTCACTGGCTGCTTTGGCTTCGGTGGGGTGATGGGAGCCTGGGGCGGGGGAGCTGGTCTGTCACTGGTCATTGTGTGGAGTCTCTAAAGCCAGTCTCCACGTAGACACGATTTTCTTCATAAACGTTTCTTTGTGGTCTGTGGGAAGGGATGGTGTTACTTTCTTGTTTTGTGCATTTGTTTAGAAGTGCAGAGATTTACCCAATTTGGATGCTTGTCACTAATTAGGTTAATCTGGGATTTTGATTGAGAGTGAAAGATCGAAGGTTTGATTTGCAACAAAGTAAAGGATATTTCATTTGACGTTATAATGAAACTAAACGTAACGAGAGGAAAAAGGGATTGTAAAACTCAGGTGTAGTCCCCAAGCGCCCTGCTGCTGTGGAGTGTGGGAGGCTCGCATCTGACCCCCCACACACGGAAGTTCTGGTCCTCCCTCCTAGAGTGCCAGAATTTTATTGCCCAAGGTTCCTTGGAGAGGAAACTCCCTGTGGAATTTTAGTCCCTAGCAGTGTGTACATTTAGCTCATTTTGGTAAAGGTGATGCCGCTGATGCATTGTGATTAACTTCAGCAACAGAAAATAAGGTGTTCGGGAAGATGAATAGCTTCACTCCTTCTCTTCTTAAGCAATAACTCCCTACTCCAAACAAGAGTATTGTGAAATAATTTTAAGACTAAAAGAAAAAAAGTCGCGTCTGGTTTACGTAAATACTGAAACCGTCCCCCAGATTCTGCTTTCCGCAGAATGCAATTCTACTTCACTTAGTCTGCTTGAGGAAAGATGAAGAAAGGGATGAACTTTGCCAAGCATTTGAGTTGGTTAGAGTCTGCGGCATCTTTGTATTCCCAGGTTGATAGCTTCACTCCTGAAATGGTTAAACAGTAGTACACGGGCTGGCTCCGTGAAAGAAGGGCAAGTCTCAAGCTATTTAGTAGCAGAATACTCTGTCCAAATATGTAGAATTGATAAAGAGAGATGCGACATGTCAGAAAGCTCATCCCTGCAAAAATGGGGAGGTGTTTAGTCCTATCAAGAGAGTAAGTTTTCCAGAGTCTACTGGTGAGCTGTGGGGAGCAAGGTTGGCGTACATGTTTGGACCTTTGGAGGAAAATCAGCTCATCTTAGAGAATTAGTGTGAGCATAATCATTGTGAAGCTTTGGGACGAATGCAAACGCTGGCCTACCCAAAAGGAAAAGCTGTACACATCTCTCTTTTCCCTTGGTTTGGAAATTGAGAGGTCGAAGTCACTTGTTTAACTGTATGAATTTGTGACTGTGTGGGGGAATCAGACAGTGGGTGGACAATTCTGGTGATTCTTCAAAGGTTTCTCATCTCCGCCTGTTAAATTACCAGTTGACCCTGAATGTACTTCTCTGACAGAAGGGCACCAAACTGCTGTAATTAATCTGTTTGATTTTTGTATCTTCTTGGAGAGAAATGGTGCAGATAATGATTGTGCATGCTATTCACAAATTTTTAATATATACAGAGATAGAAATGGTACCATTCTTAATAATTTTTAGGAGTTTTAAATTATAAATTTAATAGATGGTATGGATGGTGTGAGTTGTTTTTTTTTTTTTAGGCAAGAAACTGGATGTCTAGCACAGACATAGACATCCAACTAAGTCATCTAGAAGCTGACAGTAGATGAAATATGAGGTATAGGAAAGGCTATACAAAATATGTACTTTTTCTGTGATGCCTTAACAGGACTATCGTATCCGTTTTTCTTTTTAAAACTCATTAGGAAAACTTGGCGTGTACCATCACTTTTGCTACAGTCCTTACAGCAAACAATGGCTGGTGCCTTTTGACAGAATGGAGACCTAGTTCTGCCTTGAATTAGCTGCATGACCTTGGATATACTCTTTGACTTCTCTGGGTTGAGGGGTTAGATTAGGTCATTGTTCCTCCATGTTATTAAAGCCAAACTCCCTTTGATAAAAAGTAAAATACTGCACCGTCCCCCTCTCCCCCCGCTGCAGCCATCTCTCAAGATTCTGTTATACTTCCAGCTGAGACTTATTAGATTGCATTATCTCTGATGTCTTCTCTCATTGCTAACATTTTGTGATTCTGAGCAGATACTGGATTGGAAATCAGATGGACAAAGGTCTTTATCTCATTTTGTGAATAGTTGCAGCTTATTCCTTCTTAGAGCATGAAGGGAACCTTTCTACAGTTCTTCTGCACACACCAAGAACAGTGCCTTGAGTCCTGCCCTAATGCATGGGCGTCGCCCAGAAGCTTGGTAGAGGTGCACAATCCTGGCCTCACCCAAAATGACCAAGTGGTGGTTCAGACGTACATCAGGGTTGGAGAAATGCAGCAGACCATTGGCTTTTAACCTGCAAGTGGCAATATTAGTGAGGGCTAAGATCAATTTAATAGGTCACTACCAGCATTTCTTTTTTTTAGGGAAATAGAGGAGAAAAGGTAACATTATGGTCCATTGAATATGGTAAAGGAAAATAACTGTTATACAAAATTTTTGTTTTAGTTTTATATAGTTTTCCCTGCAAGTGTATACAGGATTGTGAGCTCAGGCAAAAACTTAATTTTTGAGGTGGATTTCAGGGAAAAAGGAATTTAAAATAAAAAGCCACTGTGCTTTGTATCAGAGACAGTATATCTCAGACAGTGAGATAGTGTATCTCAGATACATCAGAGACAATGTATCTTAGAGACAGTCATCTCCTTCCTTCTGTTTACCCCCACATTGTCTCTCTCTCTCTCTCTCTCTCTCTCACACACACACACACATTTACATAGAGATACACAGAGAAATATAATAAAGAGCTGTTCTATACAAATTATCCACCATGTATCGGGGCACCTGGGTGGCTCAGTGGGTTAAAGCCTCTGCCTTCCACTCAGGTCATGATCTCAGGGTCCTGGGATCGAGCCCCGCATCGGGCTCTTTGCTCAGCAGGGAGCCTGCTTCCCCCTCTCTCTCTGCCTTCCTCTCTGCCTACTTGTGATCTCTCTCTCTTTGTCAAATAAAAAAAAAAAATCTTAATTATCTACCACGTATCAAATGTAAGCTGCTGGATTTTATCATGAGAAAGAAATGAATGTATTCATTAATTTTTTTGAGTCATATTAACTCAGAAAATTTTCCTGTGATGATGTTTTACTTTGGCCATGTGTACAGATCACAACAGTGTCAGATAAGATTTCATTTTTAAAATTCTTACGGGGACATTTTAAATACTTACTTAGTTTCCTAAAATTACAGATAATGCTTTTTTTTCCTCTAGGGGTTAGATTATGAGACCTATGATACTGCAAGCTCATTCACATGGCCCTTTACATCTTTAAAAAAAAAAAAAAGTGAATAAACTCATTTGGGGGTTTTGGGGTAAGTTGACTCTATACTTTTTCTCCGTTTAACGTTTAGTTAGCCACTCGACAGTACTTCCAATAAGTATTGTTTAGTGTGAAGAAAAAATATTTTAAAATAGGTAATTTCCACTCTGAGGACTTTGCAATCTCAGCAGTAATTCTTTACTTACAAGAAATACAAACTGTACTGTACGTGGACTTTTAAAAACAGCTGGAAGGAAGTTGTCAGCGCTGGCATCCTAGCTGCATCGGGGTGAGGCAGGAAATCAGAACATTGCCGAGGCAGTTGCTGAACTGTCACGATAAAGGCAATGCTGCACTTCCCTCAGGGAGTTTTCCTTTTTCAAGTTATTTTGAGTAAAAAGGAAAAGAAGAGTTTGTTCTGGTGTCTTTCACAAGGCTCTGTGTTGAGGAAGAAAACTGGCGTAGATCTGAAAATTCCTCACTGGGGGGCTCAGGAGGAGGGGGGGAACCACACTCCGCCCACCCGAGCTCAGAATCCAGAAGAGTGATTAATGTCACACCTGAAGTTGGGCAGGATTTTATGTTTACTGAGTTCTGATCACTGGTGGTTTGGGTGTAATTTGCTTCTTGTTTTAAATTTTCTTTTTAAGATGATCTCGGAGCTATTACATGGTCCTTTTCTATATAAGAGATTAAACAGAACGTGAAATGCACCTTTTTGTACAAATCACATGTTGAAACAAAAAGATGCTGGACTCTGAACCAACATGAAGTCTTAGCAGACCTGTTTGAGCGATTTCAGCTATAATATTTTTACTTTAAGAACATTCTGGTTTGAGGAACTCTGAATATTATGTAATGAAAACAATTTGTTCCTTTGAGCTTTAGTTGTAATTTTAGTATAGCTTATATATTTATAATATTTTCTCATAATTATCTGTGACTACATAGGGAATCCATGCTTGGCCTCCGTGGGGTAGGGAAACGTGACAGCAGTGTGATTAACTGCATCTTCTGGCTGCCCAATGCAGTGTGAGTCTTCTTTCTTGGGGCTCCCGGTGTAGCCTTCTGCTCCATTTCCCTGGCTCTTTGGCAGACAGATAAGAGGACCCAAAAGCCTGGCTGGGTTCTGTTTTGGTCTGTCTTTGCTGGAGAAACAAACTCCTTCCGGCCTTAGAATTTGAAGCCTGAAGGGAACATAGAAACCATGTAGTCTGACCCTCCTCGTTTCCCAGATGAGGAACTGAGCTGCCCGCCAATGATGTTCCAGTTACTGACCAAGGCAGGATTTGAATCCATGTACTCATATTATCCCATCCACTAATTTTTCTATTCTACATACCTTTTCATAGAGAGGAGGGGAAAGAATTTCCCTCATTTTACTTCCCCACAGACTATCCTCTATCACTGACTATCTTTAAATTTTCTTTTCTCTAGGGAAGACCTCTGTATACTAATCTGGGATACCATGTCCATATTCTCTCTTGACTTCTAGGTTATCCTCCTACCTCTCTAGTCCTGTCCTCCCATCTTTCCCTTCCTCAAACATCAGCTTGTCCTGAGTGACCAGCATTGGTCTTTTCATTGACTTTCATGAGCAATGATCCTTCTGTCTGTGTCTTTGTTGGCTTTTGTCCTCTCTCCTCGCATACCCAGCCCTTTCAAGACTGCCATTTATCTAATGCTTAAGGACTTGTCACCAATATTCGGTTCACTCAGCCATATATACCTTTCTGTGAAGCCATGCTCAGCCTTTCTGTCCAAGGCCCTTTTATCCCTGACCTTCCCTTTGTCAAACTCTTCCCTTTTTTAGAAATTGTGCCGTATACACTATTTTACGTGATGCAGGATATAAGGCCAGGAGTTCATCGTTAAAGGCATTTCCTTCCTCGACACACAAAAGCATGCTCAGTATCACCAGTCTTCAGAGAAATACAAATCAAAACCATGAGACAGCACCTTGCGTCAGGCAGAATGACTCGTATCAAAGAGACAAGAAACAACAAGTGTTGGTGAGGATGTGGAGAAAAGGGAACCCTCGTGCACTGTTGGTGGGGATATAACTTGCTGCAGCCACTGTGGACAACAGTATGGAGGTTTCTCAGAATACTAAAAATAGAACTACCATAGGATCCAGTAATTCTACTTCTGGATATTTACCTGAGGAAAACAAAACCACTAACTTGAGAAGATATATGCATGTCTGTGTTTATTGCTACATTATTTACAGTAGCCAAGATACGGTAGTGACCTAAGTTACTATCGATACATGAATGGAAGTTGTGATACACACATAATGGAATATTACTTAGCCATAAAAAATAACAAAATCTTGGCATTTGTGACAATATCAATGGACCTGGAGGGCATTATGCTAAGTGAAATAACTCAGAGAGTTGATTACCATATGATTTCACTTATATATGGAATCTAAAAAACAAAACAGATGAACAGACAGACAAAAAACAGGAGGCTTATAAATATAGAGAAAAAAATGGTGGTTGTCAGAGCAGAGGCAGGTGGGGGTGGGTGAAATAGATGAATGGGATTTAAAATAAATATATCATAGTGATGACAAATACGGCATAGTGAATATAGCCAATAATATTGTAATAACATTATATGGTGACATGTAGTAATTACACTTGTCATGGGAGCATTGCATAGTGTATAGAATTGTCAAAGCACTATGTTGTATACCTGAAACTAATATAACATTGTATGTCAACTATATTTCAATAATAAAATTTAAAAATACATATTATCAAAAATAATGTTTTCTCTTCCTAATGAATATACTTTCTGGTGTAAGAAAGTTTTGAGCCCATTGCTTTAAGCTCCTCCCTTACTTTCTTGGCCCTGTGGTTTTCAGTGAATAAATTATAGCTAATGACTCCAGTCTATCTTTATGTCATTTTCTTCTCTCTCTTTTTTAAAGATTTTATTTGTTTGAGAGAGAGGGAGAGAGAGAATGAACAGAGGGAGAGAGAGAGAGAAGGAGACTCCCTACTGAGCAGGAGCCCCATGGGGGACTCCATCCGAGGACCCCAGGATCATGACTTGAGCCAAGGGCCGACTCTTAACTGACTGAGCCACCTAGGCACCCCTCTTTATGTCATTTTTTAAAGATTATTTTTTAGAGCAGTTTTAGGTTTACAATGAAATCGAGAGGGAGGTACACAGCTTTCCCACATACATGTACATGTTTCCCCCCCCCACATGTACAGCCTCTCCTATCATGAGCATCACTCACCAGAATGGCACGTTCTCCCCCACCCCCCAAGGCTGATTGTACATAGACACATCAGAATCACCTAGAGTGTTCGAAGTTTACCTTAGGGTTCATTCTTGGTGTTGTACATACTCTGGGTTTAGACAAGTGTATAATGATATGTATCTACCACTATAGTAGCATGTAGAATCATTGCATTAACCAAATGATCACCTCTGTCTGTTTACCCTTTCTTCCTCCCCTGAGCCCAGGCAACCAATCTCTGGTCTTTTTACTGTCTCCATAGTTTTGCGTTTTCCAGGATGTCATGTAAGTGTGAACCACATAACATGCAGCCTTTCAGATTGGCTTCTTTCACTTAGTGATACGCATTTAAGGTTCTTCCATGTCTTTCACGGGTTGGGAACTCAGGTCTTTTTAGCGCTGAATGATATTTCATTGCCTGGATGTACCTTAGGTTATTGATTTTTTTTTCAATTACTCAAGGGCATCTTTGTTGCTTCCAGGTTTTGACAGTTATGAACAAGGCTGCCGTATTTGTCTGGTACAGGTGTTTGTGTGGGCCTAAGTTTTCAACTGCTTTAGGTGAATAGCAAAGAGCACGATTGCTAGATGGTATAATGAGAGTGTGTTCAGTCTTGTGAGAAACTGTCAGTCTGTCTCCAAAGTGGCTCTACCGTTTGGCACGCCTACCAGCGGTGTGCAAGGATTCCTGTTGCTCCATGGGCTCTCCAGCGCTTGCGATTGTCAGTGTTCCAGATTTTTGCCATCCTAATTAGGTGTACAGTCATATCTTTATTTTTTGTTAATTTGCAGTTCCCTGTTGACCTATGATGTGGAGCATCATTTCATATGCTTATTTTCCATTTCCTCGGTAAGGTTTCTGTTAAGGTTTTCAGCCCATTTTTAAATTGGGTTGTTCTCTTCTTGGTGAATTTTAAGAGTTCTTTGTATATTTTGGAGAACAGTCCTTTACCAGATCTGTCCTTTGCAAATATTTTCTCCCATTCTGTGGCTTATCTTCTCATTCTCTTGAATTTTTCTCTTGCAGCACAGAAGTTTTTAATTGTAATGAAGTCCACCCTACCAATTAGTTATGGAGTATGTCTTTGGTATTGTACCTGGAAAGTCATCACTGTACTTGAGGTCATCGGAGTTTTCTCCTGTGTTATTTTCTAGGAGTTTTACAGGTGTGCATTTTTAATTTAGATCCGTGATTCTCTTTGAATTAATTTTGAGGAAGGGTATAAGATCCATGTCCACATTCATGTATTTGCATGCCGATGTCCAGCTGTTCAACTATATTTCAATAATATATGAAATATATGTCAACTATATTTCAATAATAAAATTTAAAAATACATATTATCAAAAATAATGTTTTCTCTTCCTAATGAATATACTTTCTGGTGTTTGTTGTTGAAGGAAGCACTATTTGTTGAAGAGACTGTCCTTGCCCCATTGTATTGCTTTTGTTCCTTTGTCAAAGAGGAGTTGACTGTATTTATGGGGTTTTCCTGTTGGTTTTGACCTTTCTCCCCCTTCATAAACACTGTAACACTAGAAGGAATAAATAGCCCAAGAACTCTGGTGTGGTCTTTGGCCCAGAGTTCTCAGCAGGCAACTTGGGGCATCTGTGGGATTCTTGGCAAAAACTTTGGGGAGAACCAAACAATGGAGCTGATTTGCATGCTGGAGCACCAACCAGATCTTTAAAAGATACTTGGATGATAAGGTATCTAGTTTTTTTATGGGGCCTTGAAAGAGAATTTGACCTCAGAAATCACATAATGTGTCTAAGGTATGTTTTCTATTATGGATTTTCAACACCTGCAATTACTCCATCCACCCCAAAAAGCTTTCTAAGCTGTTTTCATTTCTAAGGACTTTTCCTTGTTTATTTTCACTTCTGTGACATGGTCTCTGTCCATGCATTCAGTCATGTTCTGTACAACAGATATTTATCTTATTCAATGCAAGTTTTAAATCTGTTTCTTTTATCTGATGCCTAAGAAAATGATGCTTTATTCATGGACTTAGGTGAAGTGGTTTCTATGTAGAGAATATAGTTTTACATGCAAGGATCAGCTTGATAAGTATCTTGGAGAATCCTAATTGTGCAGTATTTTGGAAATTTTTAGTTTTAGTTTTATTTGAATAGCTAACAGAACAACATGGCCCTCTTCTTCAATAAACATAACCCAAGAAAAAATACTGAACAATCTATTGTTCAGTTCCATAGTCTTGTTTTCAAAGAAGAGATAGTGGCTCTATGAAAACTGGTTTCATGAACTAGTAAGCCATGTGATTTTAAGCCCTGATATCCTAGTATCCAATGGAACTAATTGATACTTGCCCTCTGGCCCTCTCTCCCACATGATGGGTAAGTAAGAGTCTGCAAGTGTGAAGGGGCACTATTGTTCTTCATTAATATAGGTGATCTCTCCCATCCTGGCGTACCCGGAAGAGCATCTGCTTCCTGGCGAGTTTCTCATCTCTCACTAATTCACCTCCCACTTCTCAGCTGTGCGTACTTTCCCAGCTCCCTGTGCCAGGAACTTTTATCTTTCATAGCCACTATTCCTGGCCCTCTTTGAGCCACTCAGATGTCTAAAAGAAAACAAAGAAAATACCGTAACTGTGGTGAAACTGACCCATTTGGATGCTCCCCCTCCCCGTTTGATAATTCCCTTAAGTTGTTAAATTCCTCTTACATCTTGAAAGCTTTATGGAGAGGAACCAGTGTGTGGAATTAGTGTAGTATGTAGTATCTTTACGCAATACTCAGTCCATGTTAGGTTTGATAATGTACTATTTCCTGGTGAAAGATGATAATGTTCCTTAACTTCTGAGCAAATAGGGTGGTTATTTTGCTTCAGGATTAAGGAAATAGTTGATGTGTTAAACCTCCCTGTTTTTGAGGTGGGGGTGGTGGCGGTGGTGTGTGTGTGTATGCGTGTGTGTGTGTGTGTGTAAGCATGTGTGTGCACAAGCATGCAATGGGTCAAGGTGGAGATGGAGATTATGGATTTTGGATCGTAACCTTCTTAAACTATAAGGTTGTAGCCTTGAAGACTTGAGGGGGATTAAAAGGCAGATTCTAGGTTTCCCTTCAAAATGTATTAGAGTCCCCAGGGATGTTGGTGACTAAGGGGGAAGGGAGGAGAGCTGCAGCTCTAAGACTGGCCAGTTCTTGTAGCCTATTAGTAAGAAGGAGGAAATGAGACAATAGAATTTATAATGTCAGATTTTCTTTTTTATTCTTTGTCTTTGCTGAACAGAAATCTACAACAATGCATAATTACTAATACATTTTAGTTCACCAGTGGTTAGTTTTGCCTTTTTTGTGAACAACCTTTAGACTTGTATTTATATACAACTGTCTAATTCGTGTGGCGTCGGAGTGGGGATGACATGATGGAAAGGGGAATAGGTCTGCTGCATGCGTAGTTGCCACGTGCCTGTTGTTGATCATCCTGTCTAAGTGTAGGAGGCCAGGGGGCCTTCCTGGTGGGATGGAGGCCTCAGGGCCGTCCACACAGGAAGTCCTCCCGGATTGCTGACAAGCACACTTCCTGCTGGTGCCCACACCCACTCCTGCGGGGAATGCAGAGAGGGTCTGCAAGTATAGCCATTCCATTCGTTCGCCACCAGCCTTGTTTTTCTATCAATTTCTATCACTTTTGTGCAAATTAAGTCCAGGTAGTGTTACTGTGAAAATGGAATTAGTTTGTTTTCCCTGCCCTTGGATAGAGAGCTTGATGGGTAGCTTGCTTACCTGGTCTGAAGCAGTGAAATTAGGCCAGAGGAGGCTGAGGTGTAGATGGTTAGGCTCTTGTGGGATGGGTCAGCGCTCACTTGGGGTCAGCCAGCCACTGAGGTCCTTAATTAGGTTGAATTGGTGTAAATGAGCTACATACTTCATCCAGGGGGATAAGGGATGGGAACGGGGACCAGGTATCCTTTTCAAACTCCAGGGAAACTTTAGGGGTTTTGAGAGGCAAGATATATAAAAAGACAACCTGTGATGAAAATGGAGTTTGGTAAAATATTATCTGTTGGTAAGCTTTTTTTTTTTTTTTTTTTTTTTTAATTTTCAAGTTTACTCTTTGTGTTCTTGAGCACATAGCTACAAAGTGTTATTGTTATGAACTGGTCAGCAGTATGAAGTTAGAGTTAAGGACTTGTCAGTGTTTACATTTCAATTGCATTTTAATCTGGGAGTAAGAGTTTGAGTCTTCACCAGTTAAGTCTTGCTGTTCTAAAATGCTGACTCTGGTGTTCAGCTCTAATGTGCTGTTGCTTTCAAAATTTTTTTTGCCTCAAAATTGTTTTGTTAATAAAAATATAAGGTAGAATTTTAAACACTAACCTTTTAAAAGCTGACTTTGTTAAAACACACACACACAAGCTGACTGTGTGCTCTTTAACTTAAGAGTACCTTTGTCTTTCTCAAAAAAAAAAATTATATATATATATATATATATACACACACACACACACACACACACACACACATGTAGTCACCAATGGTATTAAGTGTCCCATTTCAGAGAAACTTGAATTTAATATTTAGATTGCAGGAAGGATGGGCACAGCTAAACGAAATAATACAAATAACATACATTTAGGACATGGATGATTCTGGTGTGCCACGTAGAGTACTCTTTGAGGGCTCTGGCTTTGTTGTCAACCTGGGTTCACATTCTGGCCTGTCGTCTTGATGTGTGACCATGGTGTATTACTGAGCCTCTGTTGAGATTCAGTTTCCTCATCTGCAGAATGGGAGAACAATGATGCATCTGCCTCATTGGATTAGGGAAGATAATTCACGTAAAGCACTTAGCCCGGTGGCATATATGACAGTAATAGTCCTCAAATCATTGCGGTTATCATTCACTCATTCTGAACATGTAGAAATAAACAGCTTAATTATGTTTGAATTTTCTTCTTTAAACACGTGTCCAGTCCTTTATTAGCATTTAAGTGGTTCATTTCAATGAGTTTTACAAACCTAATCTTTGCTCTAAAATTTTCTACAGCAGAAAATAGAAAATTGGCAACCTAGAATAAGCTGTCTTCAGCTAGTTCGGAGAAACAGTTGATGTTAGGATAACAGTTTAATTTGAACTTGTTCTGTATAGAATTCACCAGAGGCCAGTCATCCTCCTCAGCGTGCATTCAAACCCCCTCCCCCCACCCCCGGTCTCCTACCTGGGATCAGAATGTTGGGAGGCTTTTTTTCCACCATAGGGCAGAACAGAGGGGAAGCCTGGACGGGCCGTATATGCTCCACACCTACTTCCCAGAGTGAAAAAATATTACTGTAATAAATATAGAGGCCTGTCAAAGATATATTAAATCAGCTATGTAAATCCTGAGATGTAAATCATGCTTCTACTTTTGCCAAAAATAAATAGATAAATAAAAGCCTCCTCCTTTCATGTCCAAATAATCTCTCAATAAATCATACCCCCAGATGTTTCTTCTAATCCTACAAGTCCACACCTGGCATCCACTCTCTACCCCAGAGGTTAGAGAGCTGCGAAAACTTGGAATGCAGTCTTTAAACCGTCTGATGGCTCATTTGCTTCACGTTGGTCTAATGCTACTGAGAGGTGGGGATGGAGCAGGTCCCCGTCTCCTTTCAGGCTTCCCCAGGGCTTATCCCTGGAAGTGACCCTGTTCCATCCCCCAATAGCCGCACTGAACATACTGGATCCTACTTTGAGGAACTGTGGTTTGTGGCAAAGACAGGTTCTCGGACATTAATCAGAGATGATTTAAGAAAAAATTCAGCCTTGCCTAGATATAAGTTCTTAGTGTAAATCAAAGGCTTGAGATGGGGGTTGGGGAATGTGCGTGTTACTCTCCAGCACCTCTGTTGTAAGCAGAAATGACAAATGGGATGCCTGGCTAATTGCAAGGAGCAGCTAGCACAAGTTGTGTGGAGTGATTTTGGAGAAGGAACACAGGCCTTTGTGTGGTATGGCTGGGGGATCTGCGGGGCCACCTGTGGCAGAGGAAGGAACAATGTTTACTCTTCCTTTTACTTCTAGAAAGCAGTCTTTATCCCCTAGAGAAAAACCAGTGATGAGACCAAAGGATATGAGTTCAACAGCTTCTTAGGGGCATAACTTAAATAGATTTGATAGGAGATGATCTCTGCGAAGTTTTTTCTTGGATTAAGCAATATGGATATTCCCAGTTCAAGGTCAGTCTTCATTTACAGATTGACTGTTGTTAACCCTTCTTGATTCTCTCCTTCTAAGAGAGAATCACCTGAGATAAAGTGATGTTTGGTCTCAATAATCTTGGCAAGGACCCTGAGCAGTGAGAAGAAAAAAAAAAGAGCAGGGGCGCCTCTGTCCGTGGCTCAGTCGGTTGAGCGTTCGACTCTTGGGTCCCCCTCAGGTCAGGATTGATCTCAGAGTTGCAAGGTTAAGCCCCACGCGGGGCCCTTAGGAGGATCTGTATCTCTCTTCTGTGGTGGAAATCATACGGCCTGTGAAGGTTGCTAAATAAAAAAATAAGTAAATAAAATACATAGTACAGAAAAGAAGCGATGGTTACGTGAGTGGGTTCGTGAGGATCCCAGTGTGGTGGGGGATCCTGTGCCGTTTGGACAGTCGTGGCAGAACCTGGGCACAGAGTCAGATATCCATATAACTCAGATATCCAGACATCCAGATATCCAGAATAGCTGAGACTTGCTGGCAAGGTAGGAGGGTTTCATTTACTGCAAGAGGTCATCTGCGTTTCGAACGTTCCAAAGGGGGATTGAACTGTGCCTTCTGTGTGTCTAAGAGTTTTGTGTGTGGTGGTTAAAATCAAGCTGTGAGATTTGAAAAAAAAAATTCTAATGTCTAGGGACGACTTGTAGACTCTTATATTTTCAAACTGTTAATATTTAGGTGAAGTCCTTGGGTTAGTATATTTATTATTTCGATGCGAGGTGGAAACAAATTTCCTGTCCCGGTATAAAACTGCTGAACATTGGCTTCGAGGGCAGTTCAGGGTGTGCTCACTTCCATCTCGGACCGAGCCATTTAACTTCCTCAAAAGTCACGTGTGTGGCCTGGGGCACAGAACTGTGCTTTCTCTCTGTTAGTAACAGAGAGTTATCTGGTGTGAGTACAATTTCAGACATTCTTCCTAGGTGGCTGCCGACCGGGAAACCACACCGTGCCCTAGGTTCAGGCTTTAGAAAAGTTACGTTCCTTGCTGCAAGGCCTGGGAAGCTTTCCAAGTCCCACACCGTTCTCACAGGGGTTAAATTTCACAAGGTTGGCCGGAGCGAGAAGGCAGCATGCCTGCGAATCTTACCCAGATGTCTCAATGGAGCCGTGGGCCAGACTTAGAACTAGGTGAAGTCTGCCTCATTCGAGCATTGGGATGGAACTCAAACTTTGTTACACTCGAAGAATAATCTTCGTTTCTCCCCCAAGAGTCTCAATAAAATTATCAGCAACTTTCAGTCAAATGTTATTCAGAATTTGAAAACCTTTTCAAAAGTCTAGTGATTTCCAAATGACTGTATTGTAAAATGATATTATCACTTAACTTCATGCAAGTTAATTTGGAATCTCAGTAGATGTGTTCCTTAAAAGGTGTGAGTACGTTAATCTCACATAAATTGAGCCTGATTTAAGGTTGCACCGAGAGAATGTTTTACTGAATAAAATCCCATTATTAATTGTGTGTTGAAGGACAGGGCTTTTTCTGTAGAATGAGCAAGTCTTTTTTTTTTTTTAAGATTTATTTATTTATTTGACAGAGAGAGCAAGAGAGCGAGAGAAGAAACACAAGCAGGGGGAGTGGGGGAGGGAAGAAGCAGGCTTCCTGCTGAGCAGGGAGCCCTATTTGGGGCTTGATCCCAGGACCCTGGGATCATGACCTGAGCCAAAGGCAGCTGCTTAACAACTGAGCCACCTAGGTCCCCCAAGCAAGTCTTTTTTTTTTTTTTTCTTAAGATTTTTATTATTTGAGAGAGAGAATGAAAGAGAGCGAGCATGAGAGGAAAGGTCAGAGGGAGAAGCAGAGCCCTTGTTGAGCAGGGAGGCCGATGTGGACTCGATCTGGGACTCCAGGATCATAACTGGAGCAGAAGGCAGTTGCTCAACCAACTGAGCCACCCAGGCAGGTGCTCTTTAAGGTGTAAACGAAAATGTGTGTATGAAAGTCGCTGAAGGGGATCTGTATTTCTGTTCTGTGGTGGAGGTCATACAGCCTGTGAATGGCGCCAGGCTTCTTGCAGCTGGTGTTCTAATGCTCCCCGTCTTTGTCTCTCAGCAGTCTCTGGTCCCAGCCCACCCCATGGCCCCTCCCAGCCCCAGCACCACCAGCAGTAATAACAACAGCAGCAGCAGTAGCAACTCAGGATGGGACCAGCTGAGCAAAACGAACCTCTATATCCGGGGACTGCCTCCCAACACCACAGACCAGGACCTGGTGAAGCTGTGTCAGCCGTAAGTAGCTATTCTCCTTGGTTGTTTTCAGCCGACAGATAGTTCTTTTACCCTTTATCATAGTCTAAAGGGATATCAGTTGCCTTACAAGAGACATTTAGTGCAAGTGTGAACTCTTACTGCCGACAAGGTGACGGTTTCCACGTTTTCAGTCCTTGGACCCAGCATTAACATCAGCAGAATGCCTGTAGCATCTTCTCAGTAGAATTTGACTGTATTGGCATGTGAGAAGTAAAAATGAGAATTTTTGCAAAACTTATGGCCGGATCCTTTTTAGGACTGCTCATATTTTTTATCGCGGTAGTGACTCTGGGGGCCAGTCCATCCCGTAATAAGAGAAGCTGTGGCTGTTACCATTTGTCCAAAAAGTAGTTACATCGGACTGTATCTTAAACGTGTGTAAGCCTCTTAACGTTAGCCGGGAAGTAATCATGTGTCTTCATTAGCACTTCCAGCTATGTGGTCTGGATTGTTCACCCTCTTTCTGTTGGGGAATCCTTATTTCCAAAACGCCTCTTTTCTTTTCTCACTGCCACCCTTTCTGAGTCTTGTGAAGAAGTGTGTGCATGTGCATAAGGTTCCAAAGTAAATATGCATTATATGCTAATGTTGAAGAACGGGATATAACACATATAACAACAGCTTTTATGCATCCAAAGACAGTAAAGACCCCTTCCAAAAAAAAGGGAGTTTTACAGAACCATGGAAGAAGATGTCCATGCAAGGATGTTTCCTAGACCCTGAAAAATATTCCCCTTTTTCAACATCTGATGAATGGCATCTCCTTTCGGTTGTCCTGGGTGGAAATACAGATTCGTTACTTATTATTTTAAGAAAAAGAACTTAAGAAAACTTTTAAAAGAAAAGTTTGAGAACTTGGGCAGTATTTCCAAACTGGAACTAAAAGGAACATCTGGCCTTCCATAAGGAGGTGACGGTGGTTTTCCTTTGTTTTGTTTTTAGAGGGAAGGGTGGGATGGTGGGTGGTGTTCTTTAGGATCTGGAGAGTTCTCCTGAGGCCACTGCTCTTAGCAGCCTCCCTGTGCCTTTCCTGGGTTCCCCTTTTGCTCAGCCCTCTCAGACTGTGACCGAAGCCCTTTGCCGCAGTGCTAGGGACTACACTGAAAGCAAGTCTAGCCCTCGGGTTTGTCGTGCGTGGCCAGAAGCAGAGGGGGCTGGACCAGTGGCGCCCTGCCCTCTTGCAGCTGTTCAAGACCACAAATAGGAATTCTGCTATCTCGTCTGCTGCTGCTCTTGACGTCTGCTGCTGCTCTTGACGTCTGCTGCTGCTCTTGACGGGCGTCTTCTTATGCCTTTGCAGCGTAATTACAGGTAGATAGAGTGCCGTAAAGTCTAAGGAGCTAAAAATATAACTGTAGGAAACAAAAGAATGAAGCTAACTCTCAAGTTCTTGAGGTGTAAGAGACAGGAGAGAGGATTTCAGAAGACAGAGTTCCTCAGCTAGTTTTGAAGGCTGTAAGGTGAGTTTTAACATCAAGGAGACAGAGTTCAGTAACCATCAAATAATAGAGTAATGCCATATTCTATGTATAATATATGTGTACTTGAGAAATGAAACCAGTAAATTTTTTTATTATTGAGTGAAATCATATTCCAAAGGAAGTAGAAGATCATTTTATCACTTTTCCTAGAAAATTCATCCCTTTTTTGGTTCTCGGTCTCTTTACTGTATGTGGATTATCTTAATATGTTTCACTCCCTTTGCTGTTAGCAATAACAGTGATAAGCATTTGGCAGTGTCACTCTTTCCTAGTATCAGCAAAACCCCAGATGTGATCCTTAATTCCGAAGATAGTGTTCCTGATCTGTGTTATGTAGAGGCAGGGCACACAGCCGTATCTGCTGAAAGCTTCATCCCATTTACCACAGAGCCCCGAATAGGTACCACTTTTGACTTGCTGAAATTTTGTGTCTTAGAATGTTGAGAGAGGGAGAGAAAAAAGGGCATTCCTGTTCTCGACTTAATTGTTTCCCATAAAGACTACTAGTTGGTGACATGAATGTGACTCATCCTATGGGAAAAGTGACTCATCCTACAGCCTAAAAAACCCAGTGGACATAATTAGAGATTTTTTTTTTAAAAGTCGGTATCAAAACTTCTCAGAAAAGATAGGTGTAAATTCAGAACTCTAAAAAAGAAAAAATGTTCTAGAATTACAAATTGAGCCCTATAATTTCAAATCAACCCAGGGGGGATGAATGGCAGGAGGGACAACAGTTGAAACAAATAACTTGGGTCCCCCAGGGGGCTTGGTTATTTCAGAGGGTTGTCCAACAGAAAGATGGGAAAGATACCTAAGAATGTTTGTAGTAGTGACCTAGTTCTATACAAACAATGCATGAGTCTCAGGCAAGAATGACAAAAGGGTTGTGAAAACTGGAGAGAAAAGCAAAAAATATTTTTAAGAAGCTATGTTTGGCGTAGAATATTCACATGCTATGTTAGAAGAAATGGCAGTGCGGGAGGAAGCAGGCTCACCTCGAGTCAGAGAGAGACTCCTGACCCTGAAGGTACAGATCACCGTGGTTAAGGTCACGGGGACAGGGCTCCGACTGGCGGGAAGCAGTTGCATTCCTGCTGCTGAGGGAGGCTAGGGGTCAAGAACCAGGAGGGGATGCGATGGTGGTCATAGTGGTGGGCCGATAGGGGTTGAAAGTAGATACGTTCTCTAGGAGGATTTAATGGGAGAAGCGGACCAGCTCAGGGTAACTTCTGAACGGTGGTGGGTGTGTGTAGGAAATGAGGTTGGAGCCTCAAGACTGTTGCAGGCTGCTGCAACTTGGCTTCTGTTTCTGAGAAGTTTCCTGCTCAGGAAGTCCATCAGCACCGTTACCAGCAAGTTTAGGGAATGGAATGATCTGGGTAACACGAAGGATTAATCTGTTACCCCAGGACCTCAGACGGCCTTAATTCTCTCTCTTCTCTAAAATCCAGCTAAACAGATGACTTTGCTTAACTTTGCTACCATTGTATTTCTCTCATTCAAACTTCTCAGGTGAATTTTCTAGATGGATGAACCAAGGGCTCTTGTTTCCATTTTCTTTGCCACCTTAACCCTTGACATTTTGCCTTCAAGTTCTCACCTAAAACTGTGCTGGCATCTTCCATCTTATTTTATTTGATAGTTAACTCTGATGATAGTGTTTCTGACGTGTTATGCAGAGGTGAGACATACAACGCTCTTTTCTCTGGCTCTTTCCTACTCTTACCCACTTCTCAACTCTTCGCTCTTTGGATTCTAGTCCGTGACTCCTCCTGTAGCCTCATTTTCTTATAGGGCTCTTCTCCACTGCCCCCCATTTTCTGCACATTTCCCACTCTCCTGTTATCACCTCAGATTCAACACAGTCTCCTTCCTCTCCAAATGATGACATTTCTGAATTTAACTCTTACCTCACCTTGAAGCTTTGGAGCAGTGGTTGACTATTTCCTGTTACCCTCTTAGTCCCCAAGTCCTGCAGATTCTGTGGCTTTTCCTCTTCCTTCTTACTGCCAGAAGAGTTGAATGTTTTCTCTGTCCCTCCCCACATTGTGACAAGTGAGAACGATTTGCTCCCGATGCTGCCTCACCTGGGCACCTCCTCATTTCCCTTTCTTGATTCTTCAAGGCCAGTGCTAAGGCCAAGTTCATCCTGCTTCCTCCACGCTTGGACCACACTAATTCTCCTAATTTCCTTGTCTGTGTCACCACCTCATAGTCAGCATCTTATTTTCAAACAGTTCAGTTCTCCAAGTGCTTGTTTTGGTATATAATGCTGACAGTACATCATTTTTGTTTTAAGACTTTATTTCTTTAAGTAAATGCTGCACTCATGTGGGACTCGAACTCGTGACCCTGAGTTCATGAGTCAGAAGCTTTACCGACTGAGCCATTTCTTACCTACTTTATGAGATAATGGTGGTCAGCATGGCCCATGTTTGGTACCCTACATTTACCAACCACAGTCATGGGCAAGGCCCCTTGCCTCCTGATTCTCAGGAGCTGTAAAATGGGTCAAATAAGGTTTAAATCATGAAGTTGTGATTAGGATTAAATCAAGTTATTTGAGGAATGGAACTGGTCCACTGCCTAGAACACAGTCGTCATTGAACAAATATTAGTCTCCTTTGTGCCCGTGTCTTTGTTCCTCAAAACCCTGACTACTAGAGTAAACTTAAATTATATGTAATCCTACATTTAAAACTGAGAAGGGAAAAAAAGAGATTCTGATTCTGAAAGCTGGGAAAGCCAGGTAAGCGGGTTATGTTAACTAACATAGCTGTATAATTGTCGGCCGTCTTCTTGAGGCCCTTTATTTTGCACTTGGAAAAGACTGGTTTCAGCTTCATGATTTATTTCTTGTCATAAGAATGACTATAGCATGTAAAATTTTCCATTGTGTCCAAACTATCCTTTCTGAAGATTTAAAAACAATATTTATATGCAAGGTTTTGTTCATCATTTTTCCTGGTTTGCAGTGGGAGCAGATGTGTGTGTCTGTTGGCTATGGCCAGGTAGCTTAGAGGTTACCACAGTATTGACATCTCATGGAAAGGTCTAGATGACTCAGTGTATCAACAACTTATTTTGAAGGAGAGAGAGTGTATTGATACTAAACCAAAATAAGGTATTTCCACTTCTCTTGCCGTCTATATCCTTTCTCTCATTCCCAAAGCAATCTTGGTGAACCATTTTTTGTTTTTTCATTCAGTAGATAGCTAATTCATTTCAAAGAGCAATAAAACATGATTTCAGTGTAAATGTGAAATTAAATCTAGCTTACAATATTATATAGCCTGTTACTAATTAAAAGGAAATGTTTTTTGAACGTCATTCATTTCCCTGGTTGTAATACCCAATACATTTCATTTCCTGTCCTTTGTTTTCTGTTTTCTGCAAGTCTGCCTTATTCTTTTGAGTATATAATACAGCTCTTTAAAAAAGGCGAAACAGAAAAACAAGATGATCAACAGAGGTAGACGTAAACAACCAATCCTAATGAAGACAGAATAAAGTAAATGTTTTAATCAGTGCAGTGTTCTGTGAGAAGTTAGGAGAAGACTTTGTTAACCTTGACACCGAGGCACTGGGGTCGCTTTCATTGGGAGAGGGCATCTCGACTTTGAAGGGCAGGGATGATTTCTCACAGGGTGAAAATAATAGTGTCTGTCAGGCCTCAGAAAGTGCCCAAGTGGTGGGATAGTTCTTGGGTGTTTAAGAAAGCCCAACAAACAGTTCTTGGTGGATAGCTGTCATTCAGCAACTATTAGTTAGCAAGGCTTCTGGTGACCAGAGTGAAGACTGTGGGTGTAGAGGAAAATGGGGCTGGAGGTAGCACCTTGCCTAATAAGCTGAAAAGTTTGGAGTGTTTTCTTCAGTTGCAGAGGAGGAGTTAGTGCTTATAGTGAAAGAGAAGCATAATCCAATGTTTGTTTGTTTGTTTGTTTTCCTTCCTCTCTCAGAACAATAATTCTACCCAAAGTAGGAAAGTCGGCTTGGAGAAGGAGACTGTCATAGGTGAGACGGAGCTCTGACCTAGGGCAGTGATAAGAGGTAAGAAGGGGTGTAGGTGCTAGGACTGCACGAGGGTGTCTTGGAGATAGGAACATCAGGACTTGAGCATGATTAAAAATGACTGTAAGGTTTTAGCTCTATATAAAGGGAAAATTTGAGTTGCATTAACTGAGAGAAAAAGCACAGGAAAAAAAATTAGGGCAACTATCAAGAAAATAGACAACTTGAAATGATTATATTCTTTATATATCTTTATCTCTGTAACTCTGAAATTCTATTTGCTAAAAGTTGTTTTTCCTCAGGTGCCTGAGTGGCTTAGTCGATTAAGTGACTGCCTGTGGCTCAGGTCATGATCCCAGGAGGGATCGAGTCCTGTATCAGGCTCCCCACTCAGCGGGGAGTCTGCTTCTACTCTGAACCTCCCCTCTCTTGTGCTCTCTTATCCTCTCTCAAATAAATAATAATAATACAAAAAATAAAATCTTAAAAGTTGTTTTTCCTCTACAAATAAAATGATCATCCCTGTAATCCAAAATGATTAGACTACTTTCAGCATAAAAATGAAAAGTGAAGACATTCTCTAAAGATGAATATTAATAACATTTACCCAATTATGAAGTTACTTCAGTGTTTACTCTGAAAGTAACAGTGAACCTGCTCGATCTAATACCCTGAAATCCCAGGTCGATAGGAAATCTTCTGTAATTTATGGAAATTACATGACATGAGAAGAATAAAAGTTCAAAACAGTGATCCTGTGATGAAGAAAATCATTGCACCCAAGAGGGAACTGGTTCTCACTTCCATATCGAAGAGAGATTGTAGAGCTAGGTGAACCAAGGACATTCAGGCTTTTCCAGATGACTCAGTCCAAGAAGCCTGAACATACCCTGAGTTATTGCATTTTTTTTAACAGAAGAAACACACACGCACACACTCTCTCTCTCTTTCTGTCTCTCTCTACGTGGATTCTATACCAGAGTATTCAGATAGCTATACAGACATGAAAGACACAGACCAGAGGTTTTATTGCCTACATGAGGCATCATTTCAAAGTCAGGAGTGTGAGTCTTACAGACCTGAAGCTCTTGATGTAGGGTTAAATTAGAAGCTGATACAAGGAAGTGATCTCTCCTTAAGTTATAATTTACTCTTCAAATGTTGTTTTCGAAGCAAGTTGAAGTAATGTCTTAGTGATGGTGTTGGTGGTTGATTGTGTTTTATTTAGCTTACACACCCCAAACAATGAAAGACAGACCAACCATTTTTTTCTTTGGTATTGACTATCTCAGATAATTGAGATGTGGATATGTTGAGGTGTATTGTATTCCAAACCCATCTGAATTTTTAGGTTTTTTAAAATTGTATAAGACTACTGAAAACCGTATCTAGCAAATTTTCATTTCTTGGCTTCCTTTGGGGGAAAGAGAAAGTTAAGTCAACAGAAACAGAGTAGTAGAAAGATAGTTGTTCTCTCATTAAGTGTGTCTTTTCAAAAAAGGTACTTTTCTTTATTGACTGACATACTTTAAAAAAAATCTTCTCAAAAAGTGAAATTGAGTTATAATGAGTTTTCTACAATTAATCATGGAAAATGCATGCCACTTTCGTTTTTATTACTATTATATAGCTTCTTGCCCATGTACAGATTTTATTTATATTATGAATAACAGGATTTCTTCTAATAAAGTTTTAAATATTTTTGTTCTATAAAGCAGCTAATTTTTAGCCTCTCGAGAGTTCTTTCTTGATCTAGAAGATTCTTAAAATACTAATACAAATAGTTTCTGGGACTTTTTTTTTTTTTCTATTTATTGCTAGTGCGGTAGGATGCCACATAATAAATAACTCACTGAAGATTTGGACCAAGGAACTTGGGCATTTTGGTGAAAAGTGTGGTCTAAGATGTGAAGTTTTCAGACTTTGTCTCATTCTTTTAAAAAGGCACCCCAAACTACTGAGTACAAATGTTGTATTACTAAGTGTAATTAAGTCTCTCTTAATGGACATTCCAGTAAGGTTCAATACTCAAAGAGCAAAACATGATGCATTGGAGACTCAGCCAGATTTCATGTTTATGATTTTTGTGTTCTTTTCTGAAGGCTGAAGTCAAACAGATTTGAGACCTTGAGACCAGTGGTGTATTTAACTGCATCTTTTCCTTATTCATTCGTCTCTTGATTTGCCATAAAGACCCATTTTCTTATTCATGTTAATTGTTTCATTTCCATTCATGGTAAGAAAGAATTCTGGCCTGTACAATAGATCTTTGACATGCCAAGATATAGTTTAAAGACTTTTGGAAATCCCAGAATTTCACAAAGGTAATTTTAGCATCCCCCCCAAAAAAAAAAATCCACACAAATACCTACTTTCCACTAGAGAACCATCTCTTTCTTAGATCTCTCCTCAGCTCTTTCCTTCACTTTGATCATTTGAACTACCAGTTGGTTTTTATTAAGTGATAGACAATTTTCAAAATTAACACAGTATTTAGTCCTTCCTTGAGAGTTACTGCTACACAATTAGAACAAAAATCTTTTTGGAATATAGACTGTGCATAAGGGGCTACGTGACTCACTTCCCTCTGCCTAATCCCTCCACAATTCAAATATATGCTGCAGCCAAATTAAAACCAATTATAGTTAAGAGACTTCCAGTGTACTTGTCGTAAGTACATGCAACTGCAGACATTAATTATTGCCAATATTTGATATTTTGGCAGAAAATTTCAGTGATATCTGTTTTCTGATTTATCCTCAATGTAATATTGGCTGGTATGCATGCATATTTAGAGACTTAACCTATCCTTCTTATTGTCAGTTGGCATTTTTCTTTCGGATTCCCTTTTCTTATTCCTACATGTGATTAGAGTCATTCTTCCCTGTCTCGCCCAAATACCGCCCAAGCTCTTGGCACACCAGTGTTAATCCTAGCCTTAGCAGGATCTCATTGGGAAGCCAACACGGAAAGTAATGGCCATACCCACAAGAATTTTTAAAAGAGCAACCTCTCTTTCTCTCCGTGAACAGTTGGAATTTACTTTATGTTCATTCCATTTTCCTATATAGGAACCTTAGATTTCTGTAGCAGCAGGCTGGGGCTGTTTAACCATTATATGAAAGTGAAGGTAGTGTCATCGGGAATAAAAGCCTTTAAAATTTTAATTTGGTCTTTGTGTTTGGTGAGACTTAGAATTTCTTTATTGGGTGACCATGGACCTTAGAAATTTGCAACCTTCTCCTTCACTTTTCCTCATCTTCATTTCAAAATGAATGTATGTGAGGGAAAAAACCCGTATAATGTGCAAACACTCTTATAATGCCAGCAGCTCATCTCTGTCAGATGCTTACTGTGTGCTGGTATCTCTGTCAAGTAATTTATTATTTAATTCTAAGAACAACTTCCCGAGCCGTAGTATTATCCTTGTTTTAAAGGTGAAGTGGAGAGAATGTTCTTCCTCTGATGACTCAGGATAGTACAGGTGGTCGTGGTGGAGCTGGGACTTGTGTCGGATGGTCCGATTCCGGAGACCATCCCCCAGACCCCTGTGTGTTCTCCCTCCCAGGTACACTCGGATGCCAGCTCCTTCCCTCCA
>CM053605.1:60836344-60854097 GCA_028646535.1 Procyon lotor
TGGAATACTATGCAGCCATCAAGAGAAACGAAATCTGGCCATTTGCAACGAAGTGGATGGAACTGGAGGGTATTATGCTAAGCGAAATAAGTCAGTCAGAGAACGACAAGTATCACATGATCTCTCTGATATGAAGAATTTGAGAGGCAAGGCGGGAGTTTGGGGGGGTCGTGGAGGAGAGAAATGAAAGGGAGGGAGACAAACCATAAGACTCCTAGACTCACGAAACAAACTAAGGGTGGCTGGGAGGCAGGGGGGTAGGGATAGGGTGGCTGGGTTGTGGACATTGGGGAGGGTATGTGCTGTTAAGTGCTGTGAAATGTGTAAGCCTGACGATTCGCAGACATGTACCCTGGGGCAAATAATACATTATATGTTAATAAAAATTAAAAAAAAAAAAAAGAAAGAAAGAAAAGGCTCAGAGAGGATCAAATACCCTTCTTTGAGTCAAAATGAGGAGGTAGCAGTCCTAGGAATAAATCCCATTGTCTCCAGCAACACACCCCTCCCCACCCTGATTTGCCTCTTTTCACAGTGAGCATAAACTCTGCCCTCAGCTCTGCCCTTCCTTACTCATGAGGAGGATATATCTGCACTTCAGTTTCCTGCCAAAGAACTTAACTTTAACCTCTCCACTGTCACCTCTGGTCAGAAGCTGTTGGAAGAAATTAGATTTACGCAGAATGGCCTGAAGGATTTGTAGTTCTTTTTTTCATCACCCAACTTCCCAACCTTTCTGTGTTGCCTTCTGGCAGCACAGAAAAGGGTAATGTTTGTATTCGATGAGATTAATACCAGTATCAGATTAGATTGTATGTGAGCCCTTGGTGAGGCTCCTCAGTGTTGGAATGAGAGCCCCCTCACCCGCATTTTATAAATACAAAGTTAGAACATTTTAAAAATGATCAGGGAGGCGGCTCCTGAGTGGCCCAGACTGTGAAGCTGCTGGCTCTTGGTTTCGGCTCACGTCCTGATCTCCCTCAGAACCTTCCTGAAGTAATCAGGTCCGGAAGCTAGGGAGAAGCAGGAATATTTTGTTTTGACATCGGGTCCCTAATATTGCAGCTGTTCAAATGCCTCATGATAGATACGGAAGTCCGACCAGGAGCACCTAACCCTTCCAGTCACCACTGTCTTCCAGTCTTCACGAAGTCACTTTATTGTGAGTCAACATGGGAGGCTTCATATTATTGTACAGCCGGCTGTAAGATTGTGGTTGAGGGTGGACGCCAACTCGTTGTACCTGCTCCTAGTTTGTCATTTGTTTGAGCGTGATGCGTGTGTAGGTCGTCCGTACAAGTTTATAGGAACGGGCATGCGCAAACTTGAATCTCCAGAACACCGTCGCAGAGGTCTAACTTTCCTAATCGGTGACTCATTTTTAAGAAGTTGAAATGTATACAGAGAGATGGCAGGGGACACATTTGCCCAGCGTCGGCATTTGAAGTGACCTAATAGGAAGGTTTGTCAGCATGTTAATGTTGTGCCACGGGTTTGTTTATATTTCCTGTTGGTATTTTATTTCAAGACTAAGAAATAAAATCAAACAGAAAATGGTGGAACTCCTAAGGCATCTCTTCAAGAGCCTAGCTGGATAACCGCAGTCCTGGGGAGTGTGGATTTTATCCCTGGATGCAGCAAAGTCCTCAAGGAGCAGAGTACAGGAACCGTAAAGCTGTTTGCCCTGGTAGAATTCCTCCCCGGCACTGGGGAATCTCGGGCCCCAGGCGGTCATCTGACATGTTGCACCTTGGGGGTGGCCCTTAGGGAGACCCCCAGGAGGAAGTTCCTTCTGGCCTTCCAGCTGGGACAGACAAACTTCCCCTAAGCTTGGGCTTGCTTTTGTTTTACTGAACTTCAGTTTCATCATTTCCTTCTTAATTTTGACGACTAGGAAGTTGTGAGCCCAATTTGCATCCCCTGTTGGCAGTTGGCAGGCACTCCCTTACTAATTCGCCTTTCTGTGTAACACTCTACTCCTGGGTTTATCTTCCCTTCACCTTGAATTCTCCATATCCATTTCTGTCTTGGGGTGTTGCGTATTTTTTTTTTTTTTGCCAGCAGTCTCCAACTTTTTTGGAAAGAGGCAGAAATAAATGCTTCCCATGCTCTGTCTTCGACAGCCCCTTTTAAAATCACAGCAGGTGGAACGTCACTTGGTCCACTTTGGTTAGTTTATATGGCAATCATTCTTGTCAGAGCGACTCATTGGAGGTTGCTGGTATTTTAAGATATCTAATGGCATTTCCATTGTAAAGGAAGATCTGCTCCCTTCTCTTCATGCCCCTATAAAGACACAAGTGAATGTGCAACTGTTCCTCGACTGTCATTAAACATGAAAATCAACAAATACACGATCGTCATTTCCAGCAACTCTTTGCTTGATTGACGTCTTTTATAAAAGGAAGTTGTTTATTTTTTTAATGTGCTTTCCTGATACTCATTCTCACTTGGAATTGACTTGAATCAATCAATTCCCTTGAATTCATTGTCCCTCTTTTTAATGTTTGAAGACTGGAAACATTCAGTAAGTTGCCTGGGTATGTGTTTTAGTTGTAGGAGTTTATTTCACTTGCTTTTTGGTGGCTTTATAAATCACAATTTAAAATATTTGGTTCTAGCTTCTAAACCTCCTGTGGGCTGTGCATCTGTTTTATTCCCTGTCTAGTATGAGTTACTGATAAGTTTCCAGATTTGAGCTAGAAGGAACATTCTTCTTCTGGAAGTAGGTCACCATAATAGAGTTTCTGTGCATTTCCTCTGCTTCTGTCCTCTACTGTCCGTTTGGCTGGCTGTTCTAACAGTACCAGCCTTTCCTGAGCTTGCACAGACAGTTAGACTGTTAGACCAACGTTCCCTTCAGCATGTCCACCACTTACAAATGTCCAGGAGGAAGAATTTTAATACCACATTGAAGAGAAACGGGGGGGTGACACTGTATAAATGATCTCAGATGGCAGCAAATGAGGCAACCCCCATTCTCCCCTCATATCGCTGTTAACTTCTAAACCTCCCGGCAGCACAATCTTATGAGTTTTGCTGTCCCACAGACACAGTTGCCAGGATGTGTCACAATCTGAGCCTGTCTTTTCATGTTGTGGGCCAATATGAGCCATAAAGATAAACATCTCTGGGTGTGTGCCGAAAATCTGTGTACCCTGCTGTTGCCCACATCTGCAGAAAACATACAGGTAGGCCCTATCTCCAAAGACAGGTAAACTCATGTGCCCTAGCTTATTGATCCCAAATGGTTTTACTTTCCATGTTGTTCACAAGTTTTGGGATGGCCGCAAAATCCTATATCATCTGCTGCGGTTCGCCTGTATTTTTCTGATCTCTACTTCTTCACTCTCTACTTCTTCACTCCAGCTGTGGAAAAACTCCTGGGTATTTCTCCAGCCCACCAGGCTTGCTTTGCTTGCCAGCCCTGCCGTTGCTTTTTCCTCCCCTCCCTGCTTTGCTCCTCCCTGATCCTCCTGACTCACTCCCTCACCTCCTTCAAGAATTTGTTCAGATGTCACCTTCTCAATGAGCTGACCTTGGCTGCCTTTTTAGAAACTGTAATCTGTCACCACTTGGCCTTGACATTCTGAATTTCAGTCCCCCTTTTTTCCTTGTGCTATTTAATTGTCATAATACGACCCTCTAACATACTGTGTAATTTGCTTATTTTTGCTTATTTATTATAAGCAAATATCTGTAAATGAGTGAATAAGATTTTCCTTTATATCGCACAAAGGCCAGAATATGAGCCCAAATCTCTAATTGGAGAAGCATTCTTTTCTTGATAGCCAAACCTGGGACCTGTTTCTGAGGTGCATATTTCACACACACGTGCGTGTGTACAAATACTCACTGAGATGAGCAACTAATACATCAGTGAATATGGATTACTCAGCGCTGGAAAAAGTCTTAGTGAAAATGAAGGCTTTAGAATTTGCCAGAGGGGAAAAAATTTATTTTCCCCCAGGATATGTACTTTTTTCTCTCTTACCCTGTTTTTCCTATCTATTTATTATTATCTTATTATATGCATTTCTGTAACGCGCCAGATAGCTTTTGTAATAAGGCAGGCTACACATTAATAAATCTAAAAAGAAATGGTAAATATATCACCAACCACTGTAAGCCTCCAGCTCGTCATTGGTAACATCAGCAAATTGAACTGAGATAAGGAATAAACAAGTAAGTGGCAACGAACCGCCTCATTTCCTCTTTCCTGTCAGATTTGCTAATAAATTGATGAGAACATTCTTTCCTGCTAGGCCTGGCTGGGCCTCAGAATCCTTCCCTACACAACGTAACCATTAGAGTTGGCGTGTGAGATGAAGGCTATTTAAAATCCTTGGCAGGTTCCTTTTAGCCCTGTGGTGTAAGAAAGGAAGAATTATAGGGTTCCTTTTTGTCTTATTGGGGACCTAGAACTTTGCTTGGTTTTGTGTTTTTTGATATTTAATATCTCTGCATAAAAATGCATTAATAAGCCAGGGATTTGTATCTCCAAGTAATCAGTAACTGGGCTGTCTTCAGTTTAGTCAAGAAATAGGTTAATGTATCAAATTTTCTGACTATAGAATTCTACCTTATATGTTTTATATGAGTTGTCAATTTTCAAAACAATAGGATACAAGGAAATACATTTTTCTGTCATGATTCAGGTCACACTTAACACTTGCGTTTCAGAGTCGTCATTAGGGCCGATTACCATCGAACCGTGCTCGTGCTGAAGAGCCGCTTACGATAGATTTCTTGTCAATCAGGTGCTTGATCTCTAGGTCATTTGCTGTGTTTGATCAGCCCTGGTGACAGTCATTAGAGAGGCTCTTCGGGCTCCACCACTGATGACAAGTGGGGCACTTGAAACACCTGACCTTTGTCAGTAAGCCATTTCCTTCCTGCCTCATTTTCCCTTGGTCCTGTCTTCCTTGCCATTGATTTTTACCTTTACTTTACCCGATAGTGTATGTCTTTTTATGACCCACCTTACGTCCTTTCTACAGCAGGACAGGTTACACATACGTGCACAGATATACACACATGTGTACATACACATATGCACACAGCTTGTACGTTTGAATGCATAGGTAGATGAATAAGTGTCATGTTTACTTGAATAAGTAAAATAATGAAAAACATCAACTAGAAGTCTTTTCATTCCTCTGGTGAAGAGGATATTTTGAATGAGATACCTTTCAAAACCTCTGTAGGGACCATTTGGAGTATCAAATGCATACACTCCACTTCCCCTTAAAAAAAATATCCAATATTGGTTTGGGGTGGATTTCTTTAATAATTTCCTTTCACGTTGTGTTTAAAGGGCAGTAGATAGCATTCTTTAATTGGATCACAATGAGAAAAGCTTGTTTCAGGTAATAAAATTCAAGATAATGACTGTGCAGGCCATTGTTCTATTCTAGAATGGTACAAGTTCAGAAATATTGGCCCTGACCATTCTCCATGCAATGGACAATGTCTAATTTGTTACCCTTTATTTGAGCCTCCTTTCTCAAGCATGAACACTAAATTAAGACTGAGATCATGGGAAACACTTTGTAAGTACAAACAATCTATTCAAATAGAAAATCAGGGCTATCAGAGCCTCTCCTGGTGAGCTGCTAGGCTAGATTGGAGACCCATGACATGCAGCAGAGTTCCTCAGTTTATAAATGTGGTGTTAGAGATCAGTAAAACTGCAACTCTCAAAATTGCACATTCCATGGATGCATATGGTGGCCAGGCAGACCTTTGAGTAGGTTTCAGCTGTTGTATTCAGGGTTGGTTATTTATGTCCATACTTGATGACCTCCAGTGAGGAAACTGATTAGTCTCCCTACCGCCTTGTGCTTACCACCATTCTACATCAAATAATTGTCCAGTTCTGTAGTCTTACTTGATTTCGTACATCAGTGAAATCCATTCTTACGACTATTCTTTATATCACTGGATTTTACATGACTATCAATGGGATTAAAAATAAGGTAAAAAAATGATGTTTAAGCAAGCACAGCATATTGTTAGAATCATTACATGAAAAATTATTGTTCAAAAATGTTCTGTTTTTGTAGGGTTGTGTTCACTTTCGTGGTTATATGGCTTGAAATGTCTTGTGAGCAATATGCTAGGGTTTTTTTTTTTTTATTGAAACTAAACCGTTTGAATTACTATAGCTACAGAGGCTAGAATATTGCTTAGTCTTTTAAGCATTTGCTGGTCCTTAGAAAGGAAAAGACATCCATGGTTCCACCTCTGCGTTAATACTAACAGTGATTTATGCTTTTAGCTGAAAGTCATTCATTCTTTTTCTGATAATCTTTTTTTACATGATTTAAGTTAAAGTACAAAGACTCATTCTCTGACAATGGTTTTGCACTTCTTTTTTTTCCACTGGTAGTAAGAAAGAATCTCTTTTTTCATAGTACTTCTGGAAAAGCAAACAGTGAATTTTCTTTTGTAGCCATTCTTTTGCAAAGTTAGCTGTTTTTCTAAAAAGGAGCGTTTGCATAATAATTACATGTAGTTTAAATAGATTAAGGAACCCAAATGAAAAATAAAAGTTCTCTATGGTGTTATTTTGGAAGCTTTAAGAAATGTTCCGAATTCTGCAGTGTTCAGATTTTGTTATTGGACACGAGACCACTAGGCTCTGTTTTTGGTTCTTCCATTGCATTGTATTGCCTTTGAAGTCTTAGCTTTTAAGAATGGTTTAAAACAAATGAAACGCTCAGTCCTAGCCTTACTTATTGAGGGAGTTAATGTGTAGCATCCCTGGCTTGCTGGCTGTCTCACTCAAACCCCATTTCTGTGTTAGTTCATCTATCTTTAGTTAGGCGTCCAGAATAGAGAATGGAAGCTCAAGCCAGTTTATGACATGGTAACTCAGCTCAAGCTCAAGTCAGACCTCGTAACTCAGGTCAAGCTAGGTTAAATTTAGAAATAGATGTAAAGGAGATTTGGATATTTTCTGTGATTTGTCTGTATTTTAAGGATATGATATGGTTCGTATTTTATATAGTTTTGCTACACAGAATCTCCATTTAGGAAAACAGGAAAGTGGGTTGCTAGTCTGAAGGAAGAGGCTTGGCTCAGGTCCCACATTCAGCACTGGGAAGGTCCCCTGGCTGCTACACGTTTTGATCGGTTGGTGACTGTGTCATATCAGCAGTGAAATATTTTCATTTAAATTTTATTTAAATTGTTTATCTAAAAATTTTATTTAAATATCTTGATTCACATCTGGGCTGGCATATCTGAGTTACAAAGTACATTCTGATGGGGAATAGTATTGTATGTAGCCTCTCTCTGATAAGAATTGTAAAGACCCATACCAGATGAGGCCGAGAGCTGAAACTAACTAAATGTTGTTGTTTTGAATGGCAGGCATGGGGGATGTTATGGCCCTGGAGACCAGAGAAGGCTTCCCAGATTGGGAGAAAATGTGTTTCTCAAGTAATTCAGCAAATATATATTGAGAGTGCTTGCTCTGCTAGGTTCTGGGAAATCCAGGGTGAAGTTAATACCACAGACCCTCGCTCTGAACAGTCACTCTCTGCTTAGGGGACTAATTATGACACCACGCTTGCCCCAGCCTAGAATGAATGATATAGTGATGCTAAATGCTAAAGTACTTTCACCCTTCTGAAACTTCCACACACGGCATCATGAGGGAAGAGTATTCCTACCACTCAGCATCCTCTTCTAGACTGACAGCCACAATTGATTGATTTATATTTTACAGTTATTTATCAATTAGAACAGACTCTAACCCGTCGGAACAAACACTGGCCACCTGATTTATTCCCATTCTGCCCACCCATTGGGCATTTCCCTAACTTTGTAGTAGGATATAAAGGGATACAGTTAACCTGGTCTCTCTTCTCTAAGAATAAGTAAGAGAAAAAAACATATGCTTTGCAGTAGGTTTAGAAACGGAAGACCCGATTTCAGGCCCTGGACCTACCAGTTACAAACAAAGGTTGGTTACCAGCCCACCTAGGAATGCACTGAATATTTAAGTTTCATTTTCTTCATCGCTAATAAGGAAATTAAGTTGTATGGGCTGTGACCTTCTAGCCGGTGCTGCAGGCTCTCAGGAGTGAGCTGTCTCAGGTCTCCATTGGGAACTTCCCCCTTACCGTTGGCCTCTCCATAAGGCTACTTCTTCCTGCTTGAAAATGGTGATAAACTCACTCTTTCTTCCCTCTCCCACATTTTCAGCTGCTCTTCATAAACTGATAGTTTCTGGTGTGACAGTGTCTGGTGTAGTTCTGTCCTGAGCAGCTTGCTGCCTGATATTTTTGTCCACTAGTCGGTAGGACCTGAATGCCCTACAGGTTACTCACCTTAGCACTATGGGTTTTTTAATGAGAAGAGAAAGGATTCTACTTTCTATGTCATTCTACTGAAATTACTGTGTAATCTTGGATAGATTTGCCTGAAACTTAGTCTCCTTTTTTGTAAAATAGGGGTAGAATACAAAAATCCCAAGGTTATTTTTAGGAGAGAGAAAGACATAGTCTAGCTGTCGTGTAAACCACCTAACCCATGGACACCCACTGAAGGAGGTTTCTATTCATATGATGGTTGTCATCATACTTGAAGAGTTAACGATGCATCACCTATTCAGTCTGAGGAGTCATTGTATACTAGGCTCAGTTTAATAAACTTTTATTTGAACATCTACTATGGGTCAGACACTGTATTAATGATGGGCCACTAAGATGATGCTAAGTAGAGCAAACCAGCAGACACCCCTGGAGCCCAGTGTACCTAACACCTGCCTGTGTTACACACTGGGTTTTCCTTTCTCTCCTCTCTCGTCTGGCGTCTAGCCTGAGTGCTAGCATGTAGTAAGTACTCAGTAAGTAATTGAAAATGTCGTTGTTGTGAAGTTGTTTGCCATCCCCATGCCCATGCCTCTTGAAAATTAAATTCTGATCTCTTCCTTTTCAATACCATATACTTGCATTTTCATAGAACACATTAGTGTTTCCATATATTGTTAGAGTCATGAATTAAAATGCTTATCAAGGGACTCCTGGGTAGCTCAGTCTGTTAAGCGTCTGACTCTTGATTTCGGCTCAGGTCATGATCTCATGGTCCTGAGAGCCCCACGCTGGGCTCTCTGCTCAGAGGGGAGTCTACTTCTCTCCCTCTTTCTCTCCCTTGGCCCCTCCCCTGGCTCATGCTTACACACTCAGCACTCTCTCTTTCCTCTCTCAAAATAAATAAAATCTTTTAAAAATAAAGTGCTCATCAAGGCAGGCAACACATAGATGTGGAAAGGAATATAAAACTGTATTTGTCAATGTTCTGTCTCTTGAGTAGGGCTTTGAAAGTATTTCAGAAAAAGTTAAGTGATCGTAGTTTAAAATTCGTAGAGCCTTTAATTAATAATACCTGCTGCCCCACTGAGTGCTCAGTACTGCTTACCAGTTACCTATTTTACCTACTTTACTAGCTGTTGTGAGGACCATGTGAGTAATTAAGTATTAAAATAACAGAAATAGGTCAATTTTACTGATTTCATGTTGACTTTTTAAAAATGTGACAGGTTAAAAAAAAGAAGAAAATGTCCATTCAAAAGGTAACTTCTTAATTCCAAGTTGTTCAGGACACTTGACCAACAAAGGATAGGATAGAAAATAAAACATAACACTGGCAGGTTCTATGGTATTGTTTTTAACATCAGTCTAATTTCAGTCAGTAAATCCAAAATTTCTTGTCTTCTTGAACTTTGAAAAGATACTATCTAAAGAATTTGTTGAATTAATAACACACAAAAAAAAAATTAGAATAGCTATGCCGTGGTCTCATCTTTAGGATGCATTATTTTTAGGTTCCAGAAAGGAGGTTAGTTGTCATTGTTCTCCTAATGTCAAAGCCAAAACTATAAGATCATATTTTACCATCACAAATGCTTCCCAGGAAGCCCGTCTTATATCATCCACCAGTTTTCTCTGGTTGATTATTAAATTTTACTGCAGGTGACTCATAGCAGAGGTCACAATTTCCTATAAATGGTAATAATACACATTAATATCACTGTGTGATAGCCAGTAACATAGCCCTTAATTAGAACCAGTAATCCGATAGGTTTAATAATGAGACAGGAGGCCCCATAGAACTCATTCCATCTCCACATGCAGACCTACGACAGACCCTGCTATGACTCAGCTGCAGCCTGACAATAAACTGTGGCTGATGTTACAGTGCCGGCTAACGTCAGTTTGTCGTTCTATTGTGGATTTTACGTTTTGTTTTCCTTAATTTTTTGACATTCAAGGAGAATTTCTGAAATGCTAAACAGCCATTTTTGAAGATACAAGTAATAGGCACTTTTGATCTTACTTTAGGAATAGTCACTGCAGGGATGTCCTGGGTGGCTCAGTCGGTTAAGCATCTGCCTTTGGCTCAGGTCATGATCCCAGGGCTTTGGGATCCAACCCTGCATCACTGGGTTCCCTGCTCATGGCTTCTCCTTCTCCCTCTGCCCCTCCCCTGCTCGTGTACACATTCTCTCTCTCTGTTTCTCAAATAAATAAATACATAAAATCTTTAAAAAAAATGTATTCATTGGAAATCAGAGTCCGTCTTGCCTGGGTTGCACAGAAAGGGGAATCCCAGTCCTTCCTTGGATATAGCATTTGACTGAAGTGAGCCTTTTAACCCAAGCGGTAGCCTTCCTCCTGATCTGGGCCATAATGACAAAGTCATGATCATAGTTTGGTGTCATCAGTAAGTTTCTATGAGGTGCGTTCCATGCCTTGATGGCTTTTTAGGTCTCTTATTCAAGTTCTTAAGAGATAATCACTTTTTCATATATCACTTAAAGAGCCCTAGTTTGTCTTGTAGTGGGGTGAAGACAATGTAAAATTTTTCCTAAAAAAAAAAATCCCCTTTTTACTGCTAACTTGATAAATGCCTCTTTAGGTCTCTGATACTAACAAATGATGTGGATGCTGCAGGGTGCAAGGAGGGTCTGACCCCCAAATATATGCTCTATTTCTCAGGTAATGCTGACTTGACAGTCTTAAGGGGAGACTTGACTGTGTGAACATTTAAGTAAATAGGCAGTTGACACTAATAAGAAATGAGTGTAACGGCTTGAAAAATAATCCCTGGTTGGGTTTTCTTACTTTGCATTTATACATTTCGCATTGTACTTAACACGTTTTGCATCTTTCAGTAGCAGTAAGGGACACTAGTAATGTCTATTTAGATGTTGAAGCATAGCTAGGAACATATGTCTCGTGATTTTTTTTAATTGGGAGACAGTTGACTATTAGTTTCAGTTGTACAACGTAATGATTCAATATATGTATATATTGTGAAATGATCACCACAGTCAATCTAGTTAACCTCTGTCACCACACATAGTTCATTTTTTCCCCTTATGATGGGAATTTTTAAGATCTACTTTCTTAGCAACTTTCAAATATACAATATGATGTTATTAATGAGAGTTACCCCGCTGTACATTATACCCCCAGGACTTAATTATCTTAAAGCTGGAAGTTCATACATTTCAACCACTCTCAAAAGATGATTTTGCCTCCTAGAGAAAAGCAAGGCACAATACCATGCCAAACATAAATAGAAGTCCTCTTCGTCAAGGAGAATGGGTTAGGTACTTAAGACAAATTTCTGTAAATGACAGTAATAACACAGGTTCCTAGAACTCAGGGCATCATAATTAGCCCTGCGAACAACATGTTATTATCACTTGATTTCACAGGCAGTTTTACCAGGTTTTGAGATGAAACACAAGACTGTGAAATGAAACTTCTGTATCATTGCTAGGTAGAACAAGTGGTTTAAGAAAATTCCTACCAGCTTTATTAAACTTTTCTCTTAGAGAGTAAGTTTTTTATTGAGTTTTCTCAATAGTATGAGGGGACCACATTAAGCACTTTAATTTAGTTGTAAATGTTTGAAAAGATGAAACTATATTGGAGGTAAAATTTAAACTTTAGGTCTTGCTCACATTCATTTATCCACTCAAATATTTATTGTGAGATTTGGAATGGAAGGGAACTTGAGGTGTTAGATAAAATTATTTGGACAATTTAGTGTACTCCGCTCATTCATTTTAAAACAGGTGGTTCTCTAGTTCAGTTGCCCTGTCCCCTCTTCATTTAGGGGTAGTCTGCCCTGTCCCCTCTTCATTTAGGGGTAGCCATGTGTAGGTATCCCCAGGAACAGGGAGAGTGTTCTCGGGTGTTATCTAATTACTGTGTTTCTCTTTATGGTGGTGTAAGTAGATTCGTGGTTTGTTTTTTTCAAAGTTCTGATTTTTTTTCTGGACTCTTAACCCTCCCCACCTCATGGTGAGTGTGGGATTCCCCTGCCCCTTCGCGGGTGTCAGAAGGGAGGCGTTCTGTTCTTGACAGTGGTACCAGATTCCGAGCTTCCGTGTCAGAGCACTGTTCTCTGGGCTCCATGCTGGCCAGAGGGCAGTAATCATGGGGCTGAAGAAATCAGCAAAAAGGTGTTTATCACAGTGCTATTTATAATATCAAACAACTGGGAACAAACTAAAAGTTCAGAAATAATGAATTCACAGTGTGTCCATTAAAACATGTTATTATCATTACAGATCTTGTTTTTGAAAAATAATTAGTGACATCGAAAAATGTCTCAATATATTAAGTGGAAAGATTTAATACTGTGTTCGACACGATCCCAATTTTGTTAAAAATTTTTAGTTGTCATGCTCTTTTTAACCCTACTTAAATACATGCTCTTTTTAACTCTAAGAAAATTAATTTTTCTCACTTTGTAAGAGCATCTTCCAAATTTATAATCTTTAAAAGTAAACATATCACGAACAGGGAGAAATAATAGGAAAAATGAAAGTGGTTGCAAAAATGTTCTTATGTTCTCAGTTAGTTTGATTAAGGGTCATGATTTGGGATTTCACACTCTATAATAGTTGGGTGTTTAAGTCAGCTGGAAGGTATTGATCCCTCCTCTGAGACCTGCATGTGGTTTTAGCATAGCAGTTTTTTAAAGAAGATCTAAATATCCTGTATATTTACTATGAGTATCCCAGTTTTCTAAAAGATTAAATTGGAAGGTTTTTACCTATTCATCAAGGGATAGACACATACTATTAATTTCTGTTGCACTGACTTTAGAGTTTGTACTGTGTGTGTGTGTGTATATGTTTTCTTAGATGGCGGTGTACAATTTCCCCATCTTTTGTAACTTGCGTGCCAGAAAATTCTGGTTATCTGTATTTCTTTGTTGTTGAGTTTGCACCTGCTTTCCATCTTTTCCAAGAGTTGTTGGTTCTTCACAGTCTCTAGGTCCCTGTAGTTTCTCATTGTTTCCTTTGAGATTACCTTTTCTTCTTCCTTGTCCCCTAAGTGCCCTGAGGTCAGCTGGTGTGTTTCTTCTGTTACTAGATTACTCCTTGGGGACCCAGAAGCCAGTGTCCGGCCTCCTGTTTTTAGAAATTCTTACTTCCAGTATGTTCCAGAGTTTCACATTCACCATAAGGACATAACCCCAAAGATGTCCCTTTTTAACTTCATCAGTAGGGTCGAACAAAATTAAAGATGTTCCCAGCCGATTGTCTCATGACTATTTTAATATTTTGGCTAATGTTCTTTAGTGTTGATCCATGAATAAATTATAGCAAAGGTAAAAATGGCATGTTTTAATATTTCCTCTCAAAAATAATATATGCTTGTAAAAAAATGAAGAACATATATACACAAGTTTGAAGAAACTAAGAATCCAAAGTCATCTCATTGCTAAAGAACCTCTCTCCATAGTTTACTGATTAATATTTAAATACATATATTTAGTTGACCTAAACTGATTCATTAAGGTCTACACAACAGAACACCAAATTTTTGTGGGGAAGCAGGGGAGGGGGGAGGGAATATGGTTTGAGTCACAGGATCCTAAGCAGTATAGGTTTCTGAAGGGCAGGGATGTGGAGCTATATAGCATTCTGAACATCATGAACAGTTGAGCACCGATCATGGTCCATACAGCACCAAGTCGAGGATAAAACCAGTGCCTTTAAAATATATTTCTGTGTAATAAGATAAAACTATAAAGTAAGAACTAGTCTTTTACTAATTATACCTTATTAGAGTTTACTATAATGACAAAGGCTATTTCATATACATGTAGTCATTTTACTATTTTGGACACTTTGCTGAGAATCTTATTTTAGGACAGTCCACAGTGTCCTAAATACATCCTTGTGTTTCAGTTCCCAGCACTGTGGGAAAAATTAATTTACTAATGCTGTTCCCAGAACGTTTCAATCATCACAAATAATTTTAGAGCATCAGCATAGCTTTGACATCTGTTTGTTTTCAGCAACATCAGGAAGAGGAAAAATAACAGGTAACAAAACCATTGTTACCATGAACTTTAAAGGCTCAAAGTAGGGATGCCTGAGTGGCTCAGTTGGGTAAGCGTCTGCCTTCAGCTCAGGTCATGATCTCAAGGTCCTGGGATGGAGAGCCCTGTGTCCTCTGCTGCTCTCCCTACTTGCACTCTCCCTTTCTCTGTCAAATAAATAAAATCACTAAAAAAAATAAAATAAAGGCTCTAAGTAATTTGTTTTCCTGGAATTTTATGTTGAATATTATTAGAGTAACTTGATCATTAATTGAGAATTTATGCTCAGATTGTAATGTTACTCATAATGAAAATAAACTTGGTTTAGTAGAACAGAATGAGATGTGTGAGAAGGAGAAGAAAGAGGACAAAGATAGCTACTTGGATCATGCAGCGCGGAATTTTTCTCTAGAGTTTGTATGGCTGGCGCCTTGGCTTTTTCTTTCCCTGCTCCTCCTATGGAGCTCAGGGCAGAGGGGAAAGAGATACGATTTGGCACAACAGGCCTAGTTCAGTCCTGGCTCCATGTGTAATCGGTGGCTGATCCTGGGCGGGTTGCTTTTCCTTTCTGGCCTCAATGTTCTCAGCCATAAAGTGGAGGGATTGAGTGCGGGACATCCGTGAAGTTCCTCTGCCCACGGATAGGACATGAAACAAGTAGGCTCTTTCTTTTCTTCCCCCGCCTGCCTTCTTCCCACTGTTGAGTGCCTGCTGGCTAGTTCTCTGTGCTCCTCCTGTTGCCTGTGCTCTATGGCCACTACCTTACCTTTTCACAACCTGATATTTCTCACATTCATTCAGCCACCATTTATTGAGCATCTGCTACGTGACAGGCACTGTGGTAGAAACGGGTATGAAGAAGGCACTGGTCCTGTCTTCAACAAGATTACAGTACATACGAGGGGGAAAAGATGGATCAATAGACAGATACAGCAAGATGTGATGCCTGCTTTTCCAGTGTAGGTGCACTGCTGGGTCTTGTTGGGAGATGATGAGTTTGGCTTGTAGTAACAGCACATTTTCATTTAAACCCTGTTTAGATAGATGGTAGAGTGTACAGTAACATTTTTTTCTCGCACATAAGTAAAATTAAATTGAAAGTTCTGTATTCTGTTACAGTCAAATTATTATAGCAAAGGAAGACTGAAAAAGTGCGTGATCAACAAGTTCCAGTTTTCCCAGTTTATAGCATTAGATGGACTTTTTCAGAATCATCTATTATATACCTGATAAAGATTTATGGAAAACATTTTTATGAAGTTCATCGTGTATTCATCCATACTAAGAACTGCCTTGGCTTCAGGAACTTTAATTTCCAGCATATATGAAAACCTGGATTTCTCTGCAATTTCTGCCTCACCTGTCCTTAAGGAGGGTTTTGACATTTTGTAATATGTCATAAGGACGGCGTTCTTGGTCTTGATGTGCCTACAGGAAATCTGTAACCTACATGTTGAGTTCATTACTCTTCCAGAGCTTGCTATGCATGTCTGTTGTTGCACGCCAGCTGGGATATGGTTCCCAGGACCTCGGGTACAATTGGGGATGTTGTCACCTACGCAAGAAATGCCTGGCCCAGGCGTGTGGGGCAGAGCTCTGCCTCACACTCAGTCACCGGGTCCTGTGCCTGAGGGATTTCCTCCTCCAAGAGAGGATACTTTTTTTTTTAATGATTTGCAAGGGAGGTGCTTTAGAGACTCTACCTGCCCTGGTTATTCCTCTAACATCACATGGTAGCACAGAGTTAAAATAGGACGCCTGAGACAAGTACACATTTCGGATCTGCAGGGCCAGCTGGTTTCTGAGTAGGTCCGTTCCTCGGTTTTAGACAGTGATTAAACCTGTGGTTGCCCCCATCCTAGTTTTTTTTTTTTTTTTTAATGAGGCTCCTCAAACAAATGTATCATTCTGACCTGCAGTCCTGTTTCCTAAGTTTAAAGTATATGTAAAGTTTAAAGTATATGATTGGGGTGCCTGGGTGGCTCAGTGGGTTAAAGCCTCTGCCTTGTGCTCAGGTCATGATCTGAGGGTCCTGGGATCGAGCCCTGCATCAGGCTCTCTGTTCAACAGGGAGCCTGCTTCCCCTTCACTCTCTGCCTGTCTCTCTGCCTACTTGTGATCTCTTTCTTTCTCTCTCTCCGTCAAATAAATAAATAAAATCTTTAAAAAAAAAAAGTATATGATTAAAGCTCATCCATAGCCCCAAGAGTTGGGGAAGGTGAAGGAAGAAATAAAAAATGTTCTGGAATTATGTGCCACAGACATAATTTATACTGTAAGAGTAACCATAAAGCTCTTGCCAAATAAGTTATTTTTTTAAATTAAAAAAATTTTTTTTACTTAACTTATTTGACAGAGAGAATGAGCCAGGGGGAGGGGCGGAGGAAGAGGGAGAAGCAGACTCCTTGATGAGGAGAGAGCCTGGAGGGCTCGATCCAAGAACCCTGGGATCATGACCTTAGCCGAAAGCAGAGGCTTAACCAACTGAACCACCCAGGTGCCCCCAAAATAAGTTAAAAGAAAAATGCTGTCAGGACTTTTCAAGTATGCCTTGTTCAGATATTCTCAAAGATTAGCCCCCAAAAGTAAATGATTAGTATCGTCCTTACAGCCAAGACTAGAAAAATCACTTCAAAGTGCAAAAGTTGGATTATTGCCCTAATTTGTGCCTACTCTAAGCAACTACCATAAGCAACCTAAAGTGGTAGCTGCCAGCAGCTGGAGCCGTGATTTAAACGGTGTCAGGCTGTTATTTCCCATGGCAGGGGAATGCTGAACTGCAGAAGAGACAACAACCCATAAACATCTAGTTCTGTGCAGACAGCAGGATAGCCACCAGCCACACGCGGCTGTCGAGTGCATGAAATGCGGCTAGTCCACAGTGAGACGGGCTGGAGGTCGGACACGCACCCTGGATTTCAGACTGAGGAAAAATGGGTCAGGTACCTCATTCTGATTTTTAATATAGACTAATGTTGAAATCATGTTTTGGAAATGTTGGGTTAAATGAAATATTAATATTAATTTCATGTTTCTCTTTACTTTTTAATGTGGTTACTACAAAATTTAAAATGGCATGTGTGGGTCGCATTCTGTTCCTACTGGACAGAGCCGGTTTAGCTATTTCAAGAGAAAACAAGGGAGGGAGGTTCATATATGATTTCTTTATAGTCTGTATCTCACAAAATACAGTATCTTGTTCCCTTTTTGCTGGGGGCTTGGGCTGTCCCCCCACTCTAACAAGGTTATCTAGTGTCATTGATTATATGATCAGTGGCTATTGATCATATGGCTGTTCTGAAGTTTACTTAATATTTGGATTATTTACAGTATTGTTGTATAACCTTTACCACAGACTCTTCATACACAATGTTAATCTTTTCCTTAGGAAG
>CM053605.1:60854597-60918022 GCA_028646535.1 Procyon lotor
ATCTTGTTCCCTTTTTGCTGGGGGCTTGGGCTGTCCCCCCACTCTAACAAGGTTATCTAGTGTCATTGATTATATGATCAGTGGCTATTGATCATATGGCTGTTCTGAAGTTTACTTAATATTTGGATTATTTACAGTATTGTTGTATAACCTTTACCACAGACTCTTCATACACAATGTTAATCTTTTCCTTAGGAAGAATGGTTTTAAGCTTTTGTTCCAAATTACCAATTGCCTCTGAGTAGGTCCAGTTTGCCCTTACTAGGAGATGTGTGCCTCTTTTTGCCATTTTCTCTGCAATCTGGGAATCTTTCACTTAGTTATTGTCATCATCTTTGCTGGTTTGATAAAGTGCATGTGTTATCTCTATCAGAAAAGGAAAAACAATGAAATTTTATACTCTGACCTGAGCTGCTCAGTGTAAACTAAGGGAGAAGAATGATGGACAGCTTATCTAAACCCACTTGGGATAGAAGTTTGAATTAATTGGGAATCTATGCAGAAGTACATCAAACTCAGTGACCACTCCAAATCATAGTCTGAATAAATGTCTGGTCCTCTTTGCCAGCAACAAAGACCCTAAGAAATAAATAATTTAAAATGCATGGAATGCCTACGGGATGAGTCTTATGGGAACCAATCCATACATGTGCCCTAGGAATGAAAAGAAGCCAAGAGCAGTTAACCTTACATGTAGTTTTAGAAGTACATAATGAAGATCCTGGGGAGAAGAGACCTTCTCAAATGGGAAGTTTTTAATTGGCATGGCTACATGGGATGCAGTTACATCAGGATTGCAAGTCCAATTAGCTAAGAGTTGATGAAAATCCCTTCTGTGCCCTCTGCAGTTGAGGAGAACAAATGAAAAGAAAACACTGAACACCCTTTCGCTTTCCTTCTCTTTGTTGAGCGAGAGTAGGAATTGGTTTATGTCAAGACATTGATGGTCACTGTTGTCATTAACATTTTTCACACACAACAGTTTGACCGGTTCCCTAGGAGGTTGCTGTCTTGAAATTGTCACGTCTCAGGTTTGCTCTGCAGTTGTAACAATAAGAGACAGCCAGTGAGGGATTGGATGCTTCTACGCATTGGCGCCACCAACATTCTCCCTGCTCCTCCATATTGTGAACAGAGCTTGATGGTACTGCAGATCCTTATGCCTTTGCATGTTTTCGCTTAGTGATTGGTTTGATAATTTAAAAAGGAAAGACAATTTAAAAAACATTTTCCCTCAAAATAATGTCCTTTGCATTCTTTCGTCCCCTTTTCAGTTGATGGATAGGTCAGATGTCATTTCTCCAGAAACTGTTTATTTCTCTTTGCTAACAATAAACACATACCTATAAAACATACTTTTAAATTCTAACATCTTTCTCTTTCCGTCTTCTGCACGATGGATTAGGATAGATTTTAATTCTCGTCACTTTGCTTTTTTGTTATGTGATTAACTAAAGGGCTTTGGCCTTTTTTTTCTTTGTTCAGCCATTTCAGGATAAAGTCTTAAGTGCACATGAGAGCTTTTTTTGTTTTCCCCAAGTAGTCTCTAGTCTCTACTTTAAGTAATATAAACTTAAAACTTGTGCTTTAAATTTAGCCTAAAATGGTGACTTTTAAAGAGATGGACTCTTGGCTTTGAATGTTTTGGTTTCGTTTTCCTAAAGAAGAGGGTTGTGTCGCATTTTCTCCTTGGCCCGAAACACTCTTCGTGGCACAGGTCCAGTCTTGGCTGTAGTGACGATCTCTTCCCATTTAGCCAACGGTTTCCGTAAAGCACATTGTCACTGGAAGTGGCTCTTCAGTGAGCTTCAGGAAGAGCCTGATTCACTCATTCTTTTTACTGAGCACCTACCAGATAACCTGACTTCTTTTCCAGTTTCTGCTGCCATGCAGTGGAAAGATTACCCCCTTTCCTCCCCAGTTTTAGTGCCTTTCCTCTGTAGGACGGGACTGATCTCTGCCAGGTGGTCATGAGGCTTGGACAAGACATGCATGTGAGAGCCCTTACAGCATATCAGGGGTGGTAGTTCTTTACAGAGTTTATCACAGAAATCAAACTCTTGTTCTTGCTTCTCTCCTAGTTCTTAACTGCTCACTTGTCCATCATCACTTGGTAGGCACACCGATTCCCCATTTATTAGCTCATTTGTTTACTCAAGAGTAACTTGTTGAGGACCTAAAGGACCTTGCAGCATCTTATTCTCCTTTTCTGCAGAATCTTCCTAGAGATTGGAAATGGAAATGGAAATCTTCAGGTACTATAGATAAATCCTCTGTGAGTAGTAATTCAAAGAAGTAGTTCTCATTGAAGAGGATGAAAATATTTCTAGAACCGAATGCTTGGAATTCTCACTGTGGCCAGAATGGATTGACAGATGTGGCATCTCATTACACCTGGTCCTGGAGTAGGTGCTGTATTATTCAAGTTCTCACCTGTTTTCTCTGTCTCTGTTTTCTTGAAGGTTCGCCACTCTGGGTTCATGCATGAGAGTTGCGTGGTTTCACACATCTCCAAAGTATTTGTTGGTTTTGAAAGATCCTGGTTTGTTACTATCTTCTGAATTTCCATTGCAGCTTTTCTTTAATTCTTCTGTAATTGGAGGTCTCTTGTGTTATACGCCCAGCCGCTATAAGGAAAATGTAATTTTTCATTTACTGGACCGAAGACCACATATTTCCTTCCCACCACCCATCCCTTACTACACTTGCCCTTTGTTCCTGTCCCATTGCTTCTGAAAATGAACTTACAGTTTGGGAAGGGTTTGGAGTCAGGTCTAGGAAGTGAGCTGCAGCTTTAAGACAATTCCCTGATTTCTTTGGGAGTTAGGATGTTTATAGTGGGAATAGTCAGGGGCATGGAGCAATTAGTGTGCCCAGTGCTGGCCTGGGTGTTAAGGGGACAATTATCACCTTCTTCAGATAGAGTTTGGAATGGGCGCTGGTGTGGTGGGGGCTGACCCAGGTAAAAGAAAAACAAATATTTTGATAAGCTAAGCTCTGAATAGTGAGGTAGTGAGAAAGGGTACTTAACTTTTACTTAAGACTTTGTATTTTATTTTACCTACATTATGAAAGAGATCCCATGTTCCTTACATGAGAGTGGGAATTAGTATTGTTAGGATCTTCATAGAGATTATATGTAATACGTATTTTTCAAATAAGCACAGGAGAGGTAATCATGTCATATCCCTACTTTTCACTTTCAACTCAAGCTTAAAGAAAGCCCACCCATCCTGCCCCCACCCCCATCTCCACCCACTAGTGCCTCGGATGGCATCAGGTAAGAATGAACTTTACATTCAGCTGAAAAGAACTTGTGTGTGTGTGTGTTTCGATACATAAAACTGTTATGTAGTGAGACTTTGTGGTTACCTCCTTGGACATCCTGTCTTTGGTGATTTTCTAGTATCAGTAGCATCTGGGCTTGGGCTCTCCTTTGAGGATCCTCTGGCAGAGTCTACAGGGCCTTTCTAAAGATAAAGTATGAAACACAACATTTATATTCAGGAAGCATTCAAAATTAAGTAAGCCCTGAACAGGAAGTTGGGAAGTCTGGGGAGCCGAGGGCTGTGGTCTGCTGATTCTGCAGGGTAATTCAGCAGATATCATTGCTGGTAATGGCACCCACTTCAGCTAAATCCTGGAGAGAACTGGAGGGAGGGAAGCTAACCACAGCCTTTCTTCCTGTTGTCTCATTTTTTCCTCAGGTATATTTTTATTGGGGGCATGGTCAGTTGGAGCAGGGGTAGGGGGAGAGGGAGAGAGAAGCAGACTCCCCGTGGAGCAGGGAGCCCCGCACAGGGGCCTGATCCCAAGATCCCAGGATCATGACCTGAGCCAAAGGCAGACATTTAACCGACTGAGCCACCTAGGCGCCTCTTATTGATATTAATCTTCTTAATCATCCAGACTGGTCCCCTTTGCAAAGCAGGGATACTAACCTCCCATTCACCAACCTACCATGTTTTAGTGGTTCCCCAGATTCTGGGGTTTTAAGAACCAGTATAGTAAACAAAAATAATTGGGGTTAGAGATCCAGTATAGAGTTAAGATTGTATTTTGTCAAAAAGGACACAAAGAAACAACTACCACTTTTCACTATTATTTCATAAAAAGAAAGGCCATTTTAAAGCTAAAAATGTGACAAGTACATAATCTTAGAATAAATTAAGCCTTTGCAAAAACTCAGTGGCTCTTATTTTTTTGTTTCCTGCTGGCGGCCATGTACTCCTAGGTCCATTTTTGTGAAATCCTTCTTGCAACAGCATCCCTGAGCCAGGCTGTTGCGTAGCTCTGCTTAAACACTGCTAGTGGAGGCAGGCTCGACATTTCATTTTTAGAGAGGTCTTCTTTATGTATAGCTTCCTTTTCCAGGTAGACATCTGTAGGCACTTCGCTCTTCCTACACCGAGGGGTGTGATTTCTGGACCTTTGTCTGCAGCGCACTCACTGTCTTCTCAAAGTGCTCAGAGGAGATGTTTCAGACAGATGTGTTCAGTGGAGAAAGCACTCAACGAAAGCAGGCCACTGTTACTCATTTATTTATTCCTCTATTGCTTTCTTCTGAATTTTGACTGTTGACAGTCCTGGGGCCTGATGGGCAAAGGAAAGCCATCCAGAGGTGCGCATTGGACGGGGACACAGCGGTACGGGCGGGGGAGGGTCTTGCAAAATGACACAGAATTTCCCAGGAGAAGGAATATCTTAAAGGTCAAGAACTTATGATGGAGCAGGGCAGGCACAGGGATTTATATAGGGTTAGGCAAGCTGGAGTTGTATTAGTTAACTTAGTTTGTTGTTACAAACCCTCACCCAGGGCAACTTCTCTCTCTCTCTCTTTTTTTTAAGATTTCTTTATTTGAGAGAGAGCAGGAGCCCAGGTGTGGGAGGAGGGGCAAAGCAAGAGAGAGAGAGGCAGAGGGAGAATCTCAAGCAGACTCCCTACTGAGCATGGAGCCGGATGCGGGGCCTCAGTCCTACAACCCTGAGATCATGCGTGACCCAGGCGGAACCTGAAAGCTGGATGCTCAACTGACTGAGCCACTGAGGCGCTCCCCCGCCCCCACCCACCCCGGGTGGCTAGTTCTAGAGGCTAAAAGTCCAAAATTAAGGTGTCAGCAGAGCCATGCTGTCTCTGAAATGTGTAGGGGAGAACCCCTTCTTGCCTCCTCCTAGCTTCTGGTGGTTTGCCACCAATCCTTAGTGTTCCTGGCTTGTAGTCTGTCCCTCACGTCATCACACAGCATCCTCTGCGCATCTGTATCCAAATTTCCCTCTTATAAAGACACCTGTCACATTGGCCAGGGGCCTGCCCTAATAATGACCTCCTCTTGACTTAATTATATCCACAAAGACCTATTTCCAAATAAGATCACATTCACGGAGCTTAGGACTTTGATATCTTTTGCGGGGACGTCATTTAACCCAGAATAGTGGGTGTTGTGGAATGGTAACCAAAGAGGCCCCAAAGCATAATTCTTACTCTGATCAGATCATATATTTTTCTTAGTGCAGCCTAGGTCTGTTTTATTCATAGAACCTGAAGTTGTTCCTAATCAAAAAACTCAGGTTTTGAGGCGCCTGGGTGGCTCAGTTGTTAGGCATCTGTCTTCAGCTCAGGTCATGATCTCAGGGTCCTGGGATTGAGCCCCACATCAGGCTCCTTGCTCCGCAGGAAGACTGCTTCTCCCTCTCCCACTCCCCCTGTTTGTATTTACTCTCTCACTGTATCTCTGTCAAATAAATAAAATCTTTAAAAAAAAGGTATTTTCATGTGAAAAAGCTGAAGCTTTACCTAAATTTATGCAGTTGACCCCCCAAATTTATATATGCCTTATTATTCCCTGTATAATATAAATATTATAGTGTTGGCTTTGGTCAAGAATTCATTCTAGCCAATTGAAACACTTTCATAGTATTAATTTTGACATCTTACATCCGCCTCCCCCTCCCTCCCATCCCCACTCTCCCGCTTTGGAACATGTATATGTGTAATATGTGTGATTTATCCAATTGTTTAAGTAGTGAAAAAGGGCTGCCAAGAACAGAGCCTTGTGGCGCAACTCTAGAGCCTTCCCTCCATGCTGTGATCACTGACTAACAGACGTCAGCTCGGACACGTATTTAACCAGTTACCTGCTCATCCAAACGGAATTTCTCTTCCCAGATGTCCTCATCCAGTCCATGAGCAAATAATGTTTTTTATTTAGCTCAAATCAAAATATACTTTGCAGCATTCCCAAATAGCCCTGTCTTCCTAGCACCTCCCAAAAGAGAAGGAAGAAAGCTTAAATGTGCATGACTTGCTCTTAAGGACTTGACTCTGGTGCTTGTTCTTTTTACAAGTCTCTGACCTTCTGTTTACTAATCCACTCTGGAATTTTGCTTGAGATCAGCAGTAGCCTTCATTTTTTTAATCTGGTTTTTTGTTCTTTTAGAGAATCTGAATAACATTTTCCTTTTCCATTAGCACCTCTCCTATTGTGCAAGGTTTCTCAAAGCAACCAAGCCTGGAAAATTCTTACTAAGTCCTGTAAACAGTCCCGGTCTTCATTCATAGCCCCCTTCCTTGCAAAGGAGAATGAGAAAGAGCATCTTCTGGAAAATGGGGTGAATCCCAGCAGTCTTGAGAGTGAAGTATATTACCTTCATTTGGGATTTGGCGATTTTGTAAAACTGATGCCAAAGTTCTCTCTGGTTCCAATCCTTCACGGAGGATTCCTCTCTGGCTTTCTTGAATTTTAAGATTACAAACTTTCAGAGCCATAGTAATCTGTCTCTGGAATGATTATTTATCTTCATCTACAGTCCAAGGACAGTCTTGTTCAGAGGCAAAGCAGTAGGAAAACCAGTGTGGGAGAAACCATTGTGCCTTTTCCATCGGCTCCATCCTCAGAGCCATGACCATGGTCGCAAGTGACCCTTGAATGAAATATCTAAATTTAGAAACATCCACTGGTCGGGCAGGCTATGTTAGCATTCTCTTATATAGTCCAAGTGCAATTTTTTTTTTTTTAATAGTGATGGACTTATATTGTATCCCCAGATTTCTTAGAGCTAAAATGAATTAAAAGAGATGTTATTTTCCTTTTCAGTCTGTTCTTCAGAATGACTTTTCAAGGTCAAGGGGCGGTCAGGATTTATTACTTTAGAAAAGGATGGACTGACTGCATTTGGAAATCAATACACTGGTGCTGTGTTTTGGATCAAAGCCAACATTAGTGTTCATTCTAGGAAATGTCCAGTTTGACTCTGGCCTTTTTTGCTTGTGTCAGAATCAAAAGAAATTTCTAGGTAATTTGCACACTCTATTTTAATAGTTTCAAATAACTCTGTTTTGCTTCAGAGTGCATGTTTACTTTTACTCTGTCACGCTGTTCTTGTTTTGAATGAAGCAGTCATTAATGGTTTGCAATGTTGGAGTTTAATGCACTCAGTTTCTGTAGACTTTGACATAGTTCTTTGGTACATTGTATGTGTGTGTGTTTAAAAGATTTCTGGCTTTGGTTTTTTTTTTTTTTTAGCAACAAATTTAAAGATACATGAAAAACAGACTAGGAACAAAGACTCTATTAGGTTTTTCGGTCCCCCTCCCTAACATTTTATAGTTTTCTTTCTGGTACTAATTTTTACTTCCATGTTAAACTGTTAAATTACCTCAGTTCCCTCCTTGGTGTTTTTATAAGCTAAATCAGGATAAAATACAAGGCCAAGTTCATTTTCCAAGGCAAAATGTAGTATTTCCCTTCTCCCTACTACTGCCAACCTCCCTAGATTTCCCACACCAAACACTTGAAGGCAAAAAAAATTCTTGTTACATGTTTATATTTCATTTATCCAGCCAGTATATGTCGAGTGGTTACATTATGCAAATAACCATGCTGAAAAATAACCATAAAAATGGTAGGTCTACATTTTCTCAAACATTAGGACCATTTCAAAATTAAGGTAAGAAGGCAGTTAGCTTAGTGCTCTCAAATGGTAAGAATTAGAAGTGCCATTATTTGGAGGGGGTTGGGAGAACAAGGATAACGGGTATTAATTATTGAGTAGCTGTCATGTGTCAAACACTGGGTCAGCCCCTTACCAGTGGTCCTGTGAGCTTAGATGTTACCGTGAGGCTGTATGAGTGGGGATACTGAGGCCAGACAACTACACCAGAGTCGTAGAGCTGGTCATTGGCCAAAGGAGACTTGAGCATAGGCCTCGCTGGCTGCCACTCTGTCTTGGTTCTAGTGTAACATTGTCTTCCTCATGGATAGAGCAGGGTGAAGCGCTATGTAAACATGAAGGTGAATTGTCAAAGCAAAGCAAATATATTGCAGGTTTTGGTGGGAGAGGAAAAACATTTTTAAAATGCTCTCTCCTTGTCAGTTCATAAATTCAATTCAGAAATAAAGACCACTTTCTGTAATCAAGGTACCTTTGTTTTAAAAGTTAGTCATTTATCAGGGCTTGAGACTTTGAGGGATTCTTTTTTATGATAGATAATCTACATTTTACTTGCAAAATTCTGGGTTCCATTTTCAGCGAGTATTATTTTCCTCTGACATATTAGTGCTTGGGAGCACTCATTTGGGCCGGACCATCTGTGATTGCATCCCTAAGTGCTGTGGTACAGTGACTTGTGGCAAAAATATTGTCATACGATAATGTAAATGACTCTTTGTGTGCTGTGTGCTCTTAAAAGACCATAAAATAGTGTAAAACTACTTTACTTTGATTGCAGATCATAATAGACTTGATACTCAACTGTAATAGCAAATCTGTGTAATAAATCAAATGCTTTATAGTGCACTTTTTATTTAAAAGAGAGGTATAATATTTTCATCGAATATGGCAAAAATGCATTTTAGCCATTTCTAATAAGGTAGCTTTAATGTTCATTCTCTATGAATTATTTAGTTCAAGCCATATGTGCCATAAATAGCATCAATTGTTCCTTTTTTAGCAATTATAATAGATAAGTTATGCCACCCAGGAATGTCAAAAAGGCAGAGTAGCAGGCACAGCTCTAAATTGAGTCGGAAGAGGATGCAAATCTCAAAATCTGGGTGCGAATTACCAGTGTTTGTAGTCTGAAGGGGTTCATTTATCCTAAAATTGCAGCATTGTGAAAAATCAGATATGTAGATGCATCTTTTTTCTCTTGAAAAATATAATACTTTGTCCCAAACTTCTCCAATTTATTCTCCATCAGCTCACGTGCTGTGGGAAAACCAGTCCACTGGAGGGATCAACTCCTTGAGGATGTTCGGAGCTTCTGCTAAATCATTTCTCATGTCCAGGCTCTAGGACTGGGGCTGAAACTCCTCATCCCTTCCAGGACAGTGCGGAGAAGGGAGCTGCGGCGGCTCCTTTCCTCCAGCTTCTGTACGTTCACAGACGTAAGCCACTGGCGTTCCATAGCACCAACACCGTGGACTCTTTTTCTCAGATCTCAAGTTCAGCATTTAAGGCTACTTCAAAGAAGCCCTCTATGTTCAAACCTTCCTGTCCCTTAGACCCTTTTTAGTTACCTCCTAGCTGTCCTCATCTCTCCATTTTAATTTCTTGAACTTGATTGTTACTGCTTGAGTACCAAGAGCAAAATAAATAAATTTAGTAAAATAAAATGTGGCACCTCTCTCTCTGCTAATCCTAGCCATAAGATTTTCATTAATCTTACTAAAGTCTTGCTTTCGTCATATCACTGTGCTGTTACAAAACTTCTAGCCACATTCTGTTACTTGACTCCTTTTCCTAGAACCTTGTCAAGGCCCGATCGGACCTTTTCAAACTTAGCTTCCTTTACTCCCCCAACACAGGTTGCTAATTAGATGGGTTCCTCTGTTTATCATCCTCCATAGCCCACTTAAATTTCTGCTTTCCCCAAAGTCTTTCCTGGTGAACTTGACCTTCCTCCTGTGTTTATGCCTCCTCTATTTAGCATTCATCAGATGAGACTTCACTGTTCTTATTTTTTAATATTAAAAATTCCTTACATCCCTCTGAAGATTATCTCCCTCCCCCACTTTGATAACAAGAATGACATCATGTGTATTTTTTTGTAGGTCTTGTATGGTGAAGGGCATGCCAGAGACATGCTGTAAATATTTGTGGGTTGATTTCTTGGTCTGATCTCTTTCTCAACTGTCCTTGTCTTTCCTGTGCTCCGTTCACCTTCAGCACCAGGTTTGTTCCTGACCGTTAGGGCTGTAGCGGCTTTTCCTTCCAAGCATTTTACTTCCTTCAAACCCTGGCTCCAATTTCAGCTGCATTAGATGAAGCTTTCCATTCTGTCGCATGTACCAGAAATCGTGTATTCACAAGGGCACCCAAAGCTGTACCACGCAAGTGGGAGGGATGGACTGCTAATGAGTATTAAGAGTTAAGCCAAAACACCTGAAAGGAAAGGGGGACTAACTTTTTACACCCTTAATATTTGTGTATCTTAGAAGCGTATTACAGAAACATTTAAAATCTTCAGTATTAACCAGGTAAAGCCTTTGTTTGGAATCAATTGCCTGATTTTAAAATGTCACGTGTCTCGTGTCTCATCTTCAAATGCTGACCACTTTCTATACCCAGTTAATAAAGAAAACCCACTTGGGTGAATTATTCAAGGTAGTGAGGATTCAGAATAACATGGACAATCGACTTCCACTTTTTTATTTTATTCTCCAACAAACTTTTCTATTAGCAAAAGGAATGTAATTTAATACTTACTTTTCCTTCCCCTATTTACCCCATTGTTGGGAGAGGTAAAGCAAATTTTAGGAAATCCTCATTTCCTGGGAAGCCCCTGGAAAGATAAAAGAGCAAAAAGAGCAAGGTGGAAAATGACATACACAGTATCATCTCTGTGTGGCTGTGTTTGTGTGCCTTTTTTTTTTTTTTCTTTTCCCCCATCAAGTCCAAAATAACAAGAGGAGTTTTGGCTTATCGTCCCGAATCCATTCCCACCAGTAGATCCATGAGTTGGTCCTTTTAAGCGTTAAAGCCGGTTATGCCTGCTCCCCACTAATCTATATGCTCTTTTGGGCGCTTTAGTCTAAACAGACCCATGTTGTCTCTACCCAGGAAGGCTGGGAAACTCCCTTCGGAATGTTCTCAGCATCAGTCCTAGAAACCTCTGCAGTTAGAGGCTGCCTTGTCCCCTCACTCATTTGGAGCAGCGCAGAGTCAAGATAGCAATTGCTTTGAACCTATGGAACAGTCTGTGGTTGGGGACCAGTTTCTGCAGCTGTCAGTGTGGTTGTCCAGATCAAACTTCCTGCCTCCCATCTTGGCCACTTACTGTCTGTGCAACTTGACTAGGTCCCAGGCTCCGCTCCCGGGTTTCACATCTACAAAGTGGGAATGATATCTTAACCTAGTGCAAAGGCGGTTGAGATTAAAATAAGTGCTTAAATCACTTAAAGTAGTGCCAGGCATAAAGTGAAAGCTGTAGAGTTGTAAGCTATTCCTTTTATTATTCTCCTGCACTAACTCTCTAGGTCATATTGTCCCGTGTTGATTCTGAACCCATAGCCATATACTCAGAAGTCATTTCCCTTCCTTGTCCCTCTTCTTGCTGATGACTGTCCTCTGCACCGGCACAGAATCTCAGAGGATGCCTGAGCCCCTAGCTGTCCTTCACAGGCAGCTCAGCTGTTCAAACAAAGAACACCAATCATCCTATATACCTGAGCAGTGTCCTGCCCTTTGTCAAACAGAAAATCTCTTTTTGTTTACATTATAAGTATATACTTTTTCTTATATTTGTTTTCCACACACTCATTGCTTTTTCAGGTTTAATGATGTTCCTAAAACCTTTCAAAACTAACACCAACACTGCAAATCTTACCCCATGGTGCCTTAAATGAATTTACAACTGGAATGACCAATGTTAAAATAACTTAGCAACCATTGTCGCCATCTGTTGGTGGTGAGTGGATTGGACCGTCACTTTCCAGAGCCTGGGCTTATAACTGGGAGTCTTCCAAAGCTGCCAGTTCTCTAGTACAGGAGGAGCGTGTGTGTGTGTGTGTGTGTGTACGTACACATACATAGTTTGCACATGTATGTTTCTTGTGTACATGCCTGTTGGACAAAGCATAGGCACCAGTGTGTCTTAACATTCATATCCAGGACCTGTGGTGATTTCAATATTTCAACTTAGTTTGGGGCGCCTGAGTGTCTCAGTGTCTCGTGAAGCATCTGCCTTCAGCTCAAGTCATGATCCCAGGGTCCTGGGATCAAGGCCCACATCGCGCTCCCTGCTCAGCGGGGAGCCTGCTTCTCCCTCTCCCTTTGCCTCTCCCTATTCATGCTCTCTCTCTCTCCTTCTCTCTCTCACTTACTCTTTCTCAGATAAATAAAAATCTTTAAAAAAAATATTTCAACTTACTTCGTGTCTTCTAATTATAAGTGTGCATTTCTTTTGTAATTAAGGTAACTTAATAAAAAGAGTTTAGGAGGGACTACGTGAAGGGGCCAGAGAAGAAAGTTAAGCTTTATTTACTAAAGAGAGACTAAAATTTACTTTGATTTTATAGTTCAGCTGATGAAAGAAATCTAAATGGAAATGGGGGAGAAATGACTAAAGCTGTGATATAAACAGAAGAAATTCTGGTAGATTCTAAGCAGAAGGTTTTATCAGCCAGGTTCAGTTGGGCCAATAGGTTTAAATGTGAGACTTGTTATCTGCTCCCTTTGAAATTCTAATGATTCTGTAGTCACATCTCTTAATTACTCTTTATCCTTTTGCTTCCTCTGGAGTGGATTATCAGCTCTTAGCAAAGAATATTATTTTCTGGGTAGCCAGGGCTACCGTCTGAGCCTTGTTACTTTGAAGCTGGTGAAAATCCTAAGAATCTTCCTGTTCACATTTTTTTCTATAAAATTCTACGGCTTGCTCTCCTCTCTTTGGTGTTGTCAGAGTGTGAATCCTGTCGTCAGTCAAGAGGCCTGTTTCTCCCAAACATGTCTCTCTTACTTAATGATTTTTTTAAAACAAATTGAACTGCACATTGGAATGAGGTGAATATCTGGTTACTTTATGACGTTTTACTCAGATGTCTGTTACTCTTATAGGCACTGACGATCAACAACAGAATCAGACTAAATGGGAATCATCTTTAATCCACCCCCCCTCCCCACACCCCTTGCCCCACATTATTTAATCTTACCGCAAGGAGAACTAGTACGCAGGAAAGGGTGCGTGTGCTCTGAAGCCCACCATGCCTTTTCCTGGTCCTTTTGGTGCCATTTGATAGACAGCTGTGTTCTAGATCCTTTCTCACGTGATCAGAACTACTTGCTCTGCCCTCCATTCCCACACATGGTGACCGTGTCACACACGAAAAAGCTCCTGGAGCCAGGGCCTGAGTGACTGAAATGTGACATCTTCCAGTTGAGTTATTTGAGTAAGATACCTCTGGTGCTGTGGGAGGTGTCGCTGTGTGGACAGCCCAAGAAAGAAGATAACTTACGAGAGGTAAACCCTTCCATACCTCTCAGGTAAGCCCACATAGGGAGTTACAGGGAGGCCAGTATGGAACAGCCAGAGACAGAACCTTTCTGAAAGTCACAGTCTTTCAGGTTTAACCCACAAATCATGGTGAAAACCACAATAGAGAGTAAAACTGAATAAATTTCAGAAATCTCTTCTCCCACACACCTCCCCCCATCCCTCTTTCAGTCACGAACCACATGTTTATTTCTTATGTTTAACACAAACAAAAGCTTTACTTTGGCTCGAAAAGTAAATCTACTCCCATACCTTGATAAGAAGAGGTCTCCCAGCTGATTTCCTTCGCTTTCATACCTTCAGTGTATAAAGGAAACATTGTTTCTCAGAATTATTTCATGAATAAATTGCAGCGAGAATTTAAACAAAATTTGTTTAAGCTTTGGGGGTTTTGGAGAGACTTTAGGCTTAAAATCTGTATGAGCTTCCGCTTTTCCATTTGCAAAAATGGGAATAATAGCACCTACCTCGTAAGAGTGTTGCAAAGTTAATTAAATAAGATCATGCATACAAAGTTCCTGGCACAGCGCCTAGAACATAAGTAGGAACTGAGTAAATGTAATCCCTTTTTTGGTTTCTTATAAAATCACAATGGATTTGGGTGAGGAGATTAGGGATGGTTTCATGGAAGAGATAATGTTTGAACAGGTTCTTCAAGTTCAAACATGGGTAGAAGGGGATAATGATGGGATGAGAGAGACATGTTTAAAGTGATGTTTAAAGTAAATTAAAGCAGCAGACAAGGTTGAAAGCGCCAGAAACTGAAAGCAAGGCAGAAGTATTATGTATTTTTTGCTTGGGTCTAGAGGTAGTGAAGGGAAAGGGTGAATAATAGAAACATGTCAGAGACAACTTAGAAGAGTTCCTCACCGCCTGTACTCAGGATGGCTGAGCTGATGGTGTCTTGAGGACCTCGAGCCTGGTGGGAGATCAGAGTGGGACACGGCTGTCGAGCAGAAAAAAACAGTGAAGATGGGTTTGGGGTTCTTTAGGGATGGGATTTAGGAAATAATGGGCACGAGGGGACATTAATGAGATATTAAGGTATCTTAATATACAAGATATTTAAGTTGAAAGAGACAAAAACTAAAGTTTGGGGGGAATAACAAACCAACTCATGGGCTCTTGGGCGGCTCAGTTGGTTAAGCAGCTGCCTTCCACTCAGGTCATTATCCTACAGTCCTGAGATTGAGCCCTATATTGGGCTCCCCACTCAGTAGGGAGTCTGCTTCTCCCTCTCCCTCCCCACCCCAGGTCACATGCACGCACGCGTGTTCTCTCTCTCTCTCCTTCTCTCTCTCTCTCTCATATAAATAAATAACATCTTTAAAAAAACAAAAAAACAACTCAGGAAGGAGAAATAAGCACCATCCAAGAAGGTGCTTTACATAACACCGTAGCCTTGGATGGATTTCCTAGGAAAAGGAAGGGTTGAGATGAGAGTACTTGGTTAAAGAGGGAGATAAGGAGGCTGAATGGGCGAAGAACCCTGGAAAGAGCACCCAGAAAGGTAGGATGAGATCTGGGGAGCAAGTTCAGAGCAGAGGAGGAGTGGGGTACATAGATGTGGAGGTGAGGAGTAATGTCACAGCAGCAAAGAGACCAAAGAGAACAGAAACCAGAGAGAACGTGGCAGGGATAGAAGGCCAGCCCCTGATCTTCCCTAAATTTCCTTTCTTCTGTTTGGTTTACAAAAGACTTTGAACTCTGTGACCTCAAGCAGAGTCTCTTAATCTCTGTGACTCTCAATCCCCTTATGCTGAATTGGAGTCCTACTCACTCTCCTCCATACTTTTGGAAGAGGTAGGAGACTGGAATGCAGTCTAAAAGCATTTTCAGCCAAAACTTTTGCAAAGGAGCATGCTGATAAATAATCCAGCATGTGTGTGACCTAGTAGAGAAATGGTTGCTGAAAAGATTGTCTTTAAATCACTTATTTTCTCTGGTTTTCAGATTTTTTAAAAAACTAGTACCCTTTCTTGGTAAGCATGGTGACCTGTGTTAATGTTGTAAATACTCAGAATCTCTACAGGGAATTGAAGGTGTTTGTGCGATATTATGCCTCTTGGATGTAACTGTCATTTGAACCTTAAATTATCTTTACTTTCATGCCTGGTTAGTAATCATTTGATTATGTGATTACACAGAGTGAAAATGAACTGGGGAAAAGAGGTGGTTCGAGCCATTTGTTTCTTCTAGATAAATATTTCAGCTTGTTCAGTGCGTAAACTAGAAACCTACAGTATTCAGAAATGCTTTAAAAAGGCTACACAGATGCTTCATTTCCTAAGCTTTTAAGACTTTTTAGACCTCGGGATCAATCACGAGAAAGTATTATTAGAGAAAATGTGAAATTTTACGAGTAACACACAGGAAAGTAAAATTAAACTTGTATAAATGAGGGCACAGGTCGCAGATCCGTGCAGTGAGTTATGTGCATTTCTCAAAGTCCCCATAATTTTTAAGAATTATTTTTCAAAGTTTTTTCCTTAGCTCTTTGAAGGCCAGTGCAGACAGCCGTGCTTTACTTGGTGGTGTGGCCACTGTGAAAGGGTATAGGATTAGGACATGGACTTGGGCTACACTTCCACTTCATTTTCAGTAGCAGCCCATTAAAGCTGAGTATTCTGGATTTTTTCCCTTTTTCCCTAGCGTCTATTGTACCTTCAGGAATTCTAACACAGTTACACAGACCCTCATAGAATTAGTGCATAATCCCCGGTTCATGGTTTTATTTTCTTGATTGCTCCTGTCATTTCACATGTATATAGGTAGCTATTATTACTGAGATGAAAGAGGTGTTAATAATATATTAGTTATATGTTTTTATAGATTTATATAAGTAGAAATAGTTATCAAAGTGTTAGGTAAATTTTATAGCCTTGCATTTGACTTAATATTCACATAGTGGTGCTAAAAGTAACTTTTTTTGGAGCTCATCTACCTCCCCCTTTTTTTTGGTCCGAGGATTGTCAGGTTAGTACCTGATTCCTCAAAGGTCAACATTGGATTGTAACCCAAAGATTCAACTAGGAGGCCTAGCCAGTCCCCCTTTTTTGGTTTAGAGTTTAAAATTCTCACTTTCTGTCCCCTAAGTGTAGGACATTTTGTACTTTAAAGTTTGCAGATGCTTGAAAAGTATGTGTGCTCTCTGGATTTAGATGTTACTGAGGGTTCCTTGATTTTTAACTTCTCCTGTTTTGTTGTTTTTTTTTCTTTCAGATATGGGAAAATAGTCTCCACGAAGGCAATTTTGGATAAGACCACAAACAAATGCAAAGGTATATTCCCTGGGATGGTAATTTACTACATCCTAGCTTTAGGAAACTGATGGAATTGTAAACCTGATCTTTGGTTTCAGAAGTACTACGTCCATTTTACTAAAAACCGAATCTTCTCTGTCCCCCAGTTCCCGTCTGGCACAGTGCCAGCACACTCCTTTACATTTGTTCCTGGCCAAGTTTTGGCTGGAAACCCCACAGCAGTGAGCACTCTGCCAGAATCGCAGATCTGACTTCAGTGCAGCTAACAGGCAGGATACTGGTTGGCATTTAGCCCCTACTTTAAAAGGGAAGTAGAGTTAGAAAATAGCTTTTCTTTCCTGAGCCTGAGCAGATTAGAGCTGCTTACTGAAGACCACTGGACTGTACTAAAGAACTGAAAAGATTACATATTGTGCAAATTGGCTCTATTAATTAGAATAGAGTAGTTTTAAGCAGTACTTAATTACATGTTTCAATACTCCCAATTGTTCTGTGCTGAATGCCTGTTGACAATATTGGCAGCGGGGAGGAGAGAACCATTTTCACTGACCAAATTGTAATAGGGAGGAGAGGTCATACGCCCCCCTTGGAAATATGCTGCTGCATTAATTTGATGCACTGACCTTCAGTTTTCCGTGTAATTAGGATGAGCTCATCCAGCGCCGTGAGCTGGAAGAGGAGGCGTCTACAGGAGGCAGCGCTGATGCTCGGCGGTTCTGACTTTTAATGATCCAGCATCTTAACAATGGGCATGTGATTTCTAGGAAAGGGGAAGAATGGAGTCAGCTGACTTTGAGTCCGACCACTGACCCCATGAATTGAAATGAGGTTGACAGGAATAGGCAGAGAAGGCAAATCTCCTCATTAATTAGACCCCAGTTTTTTTAAGGAGTGGCGATGGCTTTGGCTTAGCACCATCTGAAAAAGGCAAAGAATGGAAATGAACCGTATGGTAAGGCCTCGCCTTCGAAAGGCGAGCCATTTCCTTTAATCTAGACTTGAAGCGGTTCATTGTATTTGTGTCTTCTTCAAAGCTCCTACATTTAAAGGAGCTTTTGTGGCCAATATCTAAGCCCCTGTTGAAGCAACATGGCACACGAAGACAGTTTTGCCTTGGGACAGTGAATAAAGCAATGGTTATGTAGAGAGGTAGTCAGTAAATACTCTAAATGAATTAAACTAGAGAGAGTCAAATTGTAGACCGAAATGTTTATATTTTGTTGCCAAGGTCAGTGTTATTTCACATATTTGTAAATGACGTGGGAAAGCAGGGACGCAGGAAAAAAAATCTTTCAGTTTTATAAAGAGAAATGGACTCTTCCAGGCATAAAACAGGAAGCTGATATCAAACATTTGTTTCAAACTGAGAGAAATCATAGTAGACAAATGGTTTTATGGCTTCACCCTACCTTTCCTCCCACCCACGCCCAGCAGAAAAGAATCTTACATGGCAGATCAGTGTGTTAAAAATTAGCAAAGCCGCCCCAGTTAAATGAGGGGGAGGACTCGGCGGACTCCCGAGCTGAGTTGTTCCCCACTCCCCTGCACTGAAGACTCCTACCTATCGTACACTCTTCTCCAATGAGAGCTTGTTCCCTAGAAACTAAAATTCCATAAAATGCTCAACACGATATAGAAAAAGTGTAAGTAAAATATACTCCTGTGAAATCGGACTTACTATCATGATACTAAGCCTTCAGGGTGGGAGAGTGTTCAAAGATGAAGTGGGGAGATTTGTGGGGCTTTTAAAATAAGGGAAGGGATAATTCAGAACTGATTGTCCATACAGCACAGACCTACTCTTAAAGTGAGTCTCAGGGGGTAGTGCCTTCTGTGAGGGCAGTGATCAGAACCTTTTAGGGCTCTTTGTCTCACACAGGCTCTCAGGAATAGACAGATGTGGGCACATGTGGTGGGTGGGTGGGTGAGTGAGTGAGGGGACCAAGGGAGCAAAGTGGGGATATAAAATCCTGGAAGCAGAATGAGAGCGCTCCTGAAAAAAAAGTAATTTTAGGACAAATGAGAAGAAACAACACAGTGCACTTCATAAAAAAGACAGCATGTTAGCCATTGATAACTTGAGAAGGTAGATAGGTGAATGGATGACTAGATGCATAAATATAGATGATGCTTGAGAGATAATAGAGTATTCACATAAATAGAAAATTCATGTGTTACATACTAATTTTTTGAGGTTGACCATATCAAAGAATTTTATACCTGAAAATTAGACCTTAGATGTCACAGAACATTTTTTTTGTTGTTGCAAAGCATATTTTGGAGCCTCTATCCAAGAAAGAAAATTACACTGAAGGAAACATTGCTCTGAATTCCATGTACCTCAGTTATCAAATTTGAAAATTTATGAGTCAGTTGCTCTTCTGCATTTCAATTTTTTCAGGTTTTAGCCAACTAAAGGTATTTAAACACTTTCTAACACCAGTATAGATGGCAGTTTGGGGCCATGAAAAGCTTACAAAGTATCAATTGTGACACTGATTGATTAATTTATTAATGTTTACAGAGTTTCATAGGAAATTAGAACACATGCACACAAATGACACACACACACACACACACACACGAAGTTAAAATGGGTGAGGATAAATCTGACTAATGGGAGGATAGGAGTAATAGCAGGAATTCTCAGGTTACTACAAAAATGGCCTGAGTTTGCTAACGGCCAAACAAAAATAAAAGTAAAATATAAAATAAAATAAAATAAAAAAAAACCATAGCTATTCCTGTGGTTTAGTGACTACAATATGGAGGAAAATCCAAGAAGCAAGAGTACCATCACTATTCCTGGTCCTGAGACCCAAGGAGAGTCCTAGGGGTCCAGTGAGAGGGTGCTGTGTTATTTAGTGAATCCCCCCTTTAAAAATATCTTTATACCCATTTATGTAATGAAACCCACAGAACCTATAACTCAAATTTATATACTCTTATATTTACTTGAAAGTAATACAGTAGAGAAAATGAAAGAGCACATGCTTGCATGTCTACCCATTATATTTGTTTATAACAAAAATATTTGTTGAAATAGCTACGTGGTTAAAAAGGCCAGAAAAGGATGTAAACAACTAAAATGCAACCATGACAGATTTTTCCTAATAAGAAAATAACAGGTAAAATAATACTAGTAGTACTTGACTGGTAGTAAGTTCAACCACAATTACATCAAAGTTGAGATCTTGTATCTGTTTCTTGTAATTTATTGACAGCAGGAAAATTGTGTGTGTGGGGGGTGGACATACTCAAATACCCATCAGTGGGAGTGACATCATTTCATTGTAGTTGGATATTCGTTTATGGCCTGCTGAAGTTGTCTGTGGTGATAAAGTAGGTACGAGGGTGAGCATGTATGTGTGTCCGTCCCCACAGAGGATTGCATATTAGCCTTAACTTCCAGGTTTCTAGAAACACTCAGACTGTGATGACCCTAATTGCTGTTGTGGCCGCTGAGCAGCAATCTCTGGTTTTACCTGAGCCGGCTCTTCTTTTTCTTTCCAACCTGGCTGTCTCTTCTACTGTCAAAATCAAATTAGGCTTTATTTCAGTCCAATTCCACGTAATGGAAGCTGCTGTTTATTTCAGCTTTAACGCATCTCTGCTGAAACCTCTATTTCTATAATTGATAGTTTACTCTGTTTCATTATGACCTGTTTTGTTACCGGACTGTGACTTTTGGTACTAATACTGCAAACCGACCTTTGAACCCCTGCCGAGCTCTGTGTTTGGCCATGTTGATAGGTATGTTTAGGGTCTGTTTGGATGGACACTAGTACTTTTCCATGGAAAATATTCTGCCTTTACAATGTCTAGAGATCAGTGATAGGACTGGCCCTTCTCGTCAGCCTCCAAGCAGTGCTTTTGTTTTTCAAAATATTCTTATTCATTTAAAGTTTATTTTACAGTAACAGGCTTGAGTTCCAATAAAATCTCTGTCGCTATTTTTTTGCCTGGTACCTGATCTTTTAAACAGTGTGTTAAATTTGATTTCACCTTTTCTCAATAACTTAAGAGTGATTAGCAAAAAATCAGTGATGGCCTATTTTAATACAGTGATACTCACTGGATTGTGTGAAATTCATGGGGCTGTTGCTCTTAGGCCGCTTAAGTCCTGTTCATTTTATAGTTTTCCTCTTTTTATTGCTTGTTGCTAGTTTTTGCTACTAGGCACCATCCATGTGCTCATTTTTGTAGCTGCCCAACCCTTACCCTGATACCCTTTTACCCCTGGTTTCTGCTTTTGACTTAGTGTGGCCGGGGATTAGCTGACCAGCTTGTTAAAAATGTTTATAAAGCTATGAATAAATAAGCTTTGAACCATAGCCTCTTTTAGGTTATTTGTTTGTGTTATGTTTTGTTTTTAGCCATGAGGGCGTGAACTGCTGAAACAGCTCTTCTGCCTATCGGGAGGCATTTTTACTCCTTTCTTTGTTTGAAGGGGGATCACGAGGTGTATTTTAAGTAAATAAGTAATCATTTTTAATCATGTACTAAAATTGCGATTATTTTATGTTTGGGGTATTTCATGTTTATACTTATTTGAAAAACTTTAGTCTGTGGGATAAACAGCTTTTTTTTTTCCTGTTACTTAGGAACAGGTTAAGTTCCGTAAAAATGCTATTTCTCTGAAGTTGATTTTTTTTTCCTTTTTTAAATTTTATTTATTTTTTTAACTTTTGTTGGTTAACTCAGATGTCGTTTTCTTCAGTAAGCAGGACACCTGGAGAAAAGGGAAAACCGGGTTTCTTCGGGTTTTGTTTTGCGTGGTTGGTTTTTGACTTGGAAGGGAAATCTGCCTAGCTCACGAGAGCCAGGGACAGCCTGTGAAGGAGACGGCACGGCAGCCGGGAAAGCCAAATGCCTGTCAGGACGTCAGGGGTTCCATTTCTGCTGCCCGTGCCTCGGAAGCCAGAGAGTCATTCTTTTGCTCTTCTCATGGTCACAAAATAATGGCTTAATAAGCAAGTATATTTTGCATTTCAGGTTATGGTTTTGTCGACTTTGACAGTCCTGCAGCAGCCCAGAAAGCTGTGTCTGCCCTGAAGGCTAGTGGGGTTCAAGCTCAAATGGCAAAGGTGAGTCGAGAGCCATTAGTCACTTGCTTCTGTGGTTTCCCTGGCTTTGGTCCTGAAGCCCGGCACGGCGCTTTGCCCGTCGGTGTTGCCATTCTCCCTGCATCCCGGCTAACCTTGCGGACTTCTGGACACCTGTCCTGGGCCTCCGCTTCCTCAGTCCTAGTTTGGGCAGAGGAAGCTACGGGTGCCATCTCGAATCTGTACAAGAAGTCAGACACGTTTAGACACTGGTTATTATGGGATATGAATCTCCTCTTTAGTAGTTCTGTAATGGCTTACTTCAGGGCTTGTTTCTGATGAACTTTCAGCGTTCTGGAAGAGGAATGTTGTTGAAGTGGGGTTTATGCCCTTGGTCTTCTTACTACCCAAATGTAAACCTGGGTTATGTCACTCCTAGTACCCGTAGTGCATTTTTTTTTTTCCATTTGTGGTCCTTGAATTGCTATGGAAAATATTTTTAAGCCTGAAACTCAGCACTTTGATATTTTGTGTATTCTTTTCAAAAGATCAATAATTTTATATTCTCTGTCGTCTTGAAGCACAGGGGAAAGTAATTTTGTTACTTCTGCCGCTTCGGAATAGTAGTATGTGATCATTCCCTCAGGAGTATTCACATTTCCATAAGGAAGGAGAATTTATGGAAGTTCAAGGACTCTGGTGAAGAGATAAAGATAAGGTACCTGCTAAGACCTTGAGTCTCCCGAAGGACGCGTGTATAGCTACCACCCCAGAGATTTACCTTGACGCGAAGAATCAACATAAATAACGATTTCAGGAATTAGTGAAAGGGATCACCTCTCTAAAAGTAATCTTTGACTTTAACTGTTTTTAAAGCTTTGAATCGAGTCAGACATATTTTAGATTTTTTTGAACTCCAGAGTAAGAAGTTAAAATAAAGAGAAACTATATAAACGTTAAGCACCGTGATTCTCTGATTATCTGTCCATAATATAGAGTAATTCCCTGTGGCATTGTTGGAAGACCGTGATTGTGAGGGTTTTAAGTATATTTAATTGTGACTGCACAGTACTGGTATTGCATAATGATTCACAGCGTGTTTAACCTCCTCTGTAAACAATGGGACCCTATCCATTTTATAAGCAAGACTTTCAAGGCACAATCAGAAAACAGCTCTATTTTTCCCCCTACTCTGTCCATTTCCTCTATTCTCTGAAGTTCCTGCTTCCTCCTCTCATGGATAAAATCCAGGGCGGGTCCCATGACTTTTCTGGCCACTCTCATTATCTTAAAAAGTCCCCTCACTTCCTGTCTTTCTGATTAATTTTTTTTCCAGTAGAGTCCTTCTTGATCTTTCATATCCAAACTTCATGGAATGTAATTATCTTTAAACATGTTTTCAGCCATTTCTATATGTACTCAAGCCAACCTCAACACAAAATTTTAAACAAGATGTTGTATAGGGAATCTCAAGTTACATTCTAAATAAGTTTGTCAGATGTCAGAATCACATGTAGAGGTTTTGAAAGCTGTTGAGAGTCGGCAGAAGGGATATGTGTCTCGGATGTCACTGGTGCTGAAAGATATCCCAGCTTACACAGCAGTTGTCTGCTACCATATTGATTACTTGGTGATTGGGAAGCAATGTTTTAAAGGTTTAGATCCCAGTATAGCAAGTCACATTTTAGGAAATCGTAGAAAAATAGGAAAAGAAGTATTTAATTACATTTTAGGAAATTGGGGGTGGTAATTCATGTGTAATGCATTATGTTTTTTTCTTATTTGAAATCAGGTGGAATAGGATCTGGGTTAACATTTGGATGCTGGATGTCTCGTTTTTAAGAACACATCACTGATGTTACATGTATGATGCCTGTAATTTAAATGTCGGGTCCTGATAGGTTTCTGTCTTTGGGGTAGGGGGCAGAGGGAGTTAGAGAATCTCAAGCAGACTCCCTGCTGAATGTGAGGCCCACTGAGGGGCTCAATCCCAGGACCCAGAGATTGTTACCTGAGCTGAAATCAAGAGTCAGCCTCTTAATCAACTGAGCCACCTAGGCACCCCTGTTTTTGATGAAATTTTGAGTATCACGTTGACGCTTCCCCCTTCTTCTAGCTCAGGTTTGCTCTCAGTCATAATAAGCCTGCAGGGGGATGGGAGCTTGATTAGTTTCTTTCCTACTTCCCAAACTTATGTTTTTCTTGCTCTTCTCTCAGCTGGGTAGCTGTGATTTCTAACACTCCCCGCCTTGAAACAGGGTGTGAGGGGGATGGGAAAGTTTCTTGACCTGACGGTGATATAATCTGATACTGATTTCTCTGGCCAGAGGGGTCATGCTCTCCCTCATGGAGTGCTATGGGCGTTTTTCAGAGATCTCTTATACCACCCCCCCACCCCCCACATTGACCTTTTTCCTGTGGTTCCTTGAAACTAGTAAGTCTACGCCTCAGCTCCTGATAGTCCAAGGGTCTGTCTTCAGCCCCTTTCTGCTGGGACCTCCTTGCCCCTCAGGGCAGGCTTCCCAGAAGGACATAAGATAGCCCTGGGCCGATTCCCCTTTGCTTGGCCCACCTACGATCTACGTTTGGCAAATGTCTGGGAGAAGAAGGGACTTACCAACCACACTTACATGCCCCTTCAACCAGCCTTTCACTGTTAGACTCCGCAGGCTAAGTCAGACATCAGTCCATTGTATCCACCCAGATGCACGGGACCCAGCACAGGCCTCCTGAGTGGTCTCTTCAAGCTGCTCTTGCTTGCCCGGCGGTGATAGGGAAGCAGCCCCCATGGTGAGACTCAGAACACATCGGCGTTTCTCTCCACGTCCGCGTTCCTTCGCAGCCTTTCCAGGCTCTCACAGACAGCCGGACATGTGTGGTCCGCTAAGCATCCCAGACCAGGTCTCCGCCGCCTCCCTTGAGGTGGTCTGGTTTCTCACTCTGGAGTGGGGGAGTGCCAGCCCTTGCTTTGCGGCGGGTCTGCTGAAACAAGGTTAGAAAGAGGGCTGTTTTAACCACTGTTACAAATGCAGAGGCCTTACTTAAAGCAGCGGCAAGAGCACTTACCGAGGCATCTTCTCCATGCAGCGCAGTCTAGTAAACATCCACTGTTCTCAAGAACTCGTTCCACGGCATCCAGTCAGTGCCGGGCTGGGTAGAGATGGGCCCTACGTGACCTGTCATCGGTGCGCTCTGAAAGCCACTTTCCTGAGGACCGATAAAGAGCACTATACAGAGGCCTCCTCGGGAGACTTGGGAGTGTAAATTGGCTGGGAAAAACGATCCCTTTCTACGTGGTCGGTAGGGAAGGAACGGTGCCCATGGTTCAGAGTTGCCAGCAATGTGCCAACATCCTGCACTCGGTGAATTTCTTTAGGTCGCTGTAGAATGACTGAGTTCCCAGCCCTGATTTCTTTTTTATTATATCATTAAAGTTACGAAAGATAGTTCAAATGCTAGAGGGTCCATTGTTTTGTGCCATGGCAATGTGGATTTGAGGCTCTGAAGCTGACTTAACCGCCTCGTGCTATCCAGATAAAGGAGCGCCTGGCCCCCACTTTCTGTGGAGACAGTTTTGAAAAAGAAGTTCACGTCTGGCCCCCTTGTTGAGTGAGAAAGGACCCGTTGCCATCTGCTTTTTGCTAGTGAATTAACCAGGATACTATGTACAGTTTTGAAAATTTACGTTGCCCCGTATTAAAGGCTTGCTTTCTTATGTAATTAGAAAAAAAATTAAGGGGTGTTCTTCTAGGGAAGTCAGCAGGGTGGTGGGGGGTAGATTGGTGTTTGGGTGAAGGAGAATGTAATATTGTGGGACGCACACGCTATCCTGGGTTGAAAAAGGACTCCACAGATACTCAAAATTGAACTGAAAACTTGCAAGTGGAGAGCATTCAGCAGCAGTGATTGTTTCTTATTCATGTTTTCACTTTCAGTACCTTTCTTGGTACCTGATGTAGGGTAGGTAGTAAATCTTTGTTTTGTTGATGACCAGAGAAGCCCAACTCAGCGAGAGAAAAACTTTCTTCCTAGCTTGAGCAGATACTTAGAATTAAGAATGGGACGTTTAAAAGTTATATTTATTGAGCTCTGTCCATAGAGTACCCTGAGGAAATTTACCAAAAGGTTTTCCCAAAGGCTCAAGGCCATCCCTCTGGATGTTAAACTTGGCCTCGTTTCAGATGTGTTGGTTTTTAGAACAGAAGACTCCGAAACTATAAAAAGAGCAAAACTCAGATAGCAAGCTGAAAGGACTTAAAACTCAAATCAACATTGGTAATACCTCCTAATAGAATGACTTCTATAGGTCTTTCAGCGGTGCCTCTTAAGTCCTGCTGGGAGTCAGCGGATCATCGTATGTTATTTGCCTGTAAGCCAGCACATTTCTTTTCGGTAAATAGGCAGTCAGACGAGCAGGACTTTAATCCCCCTTCCACACAGAGTCTACCGAGATTTAGGCAGTTTGCATTCACATGCCTGTGAGCAACTATCGGCTGCTTGGTGAACCTATTCAGTACAAGAGAAAACAGATGTCTGGTCTTCCTGCCAAGTCCCTTTCTTGGGTTTTAGGAACCATTCCACATGCACAGGGAGGTTTTTGTTAATTTCTTTCAGATGATGACTGAGTGCTTTACACCACGCGGGACCTCTGAGCCCTGCTTTTCTACTCAAGTGAATGTTAGTGGCCATTTATCCCTCTCACGGCCAATGTGGGAGCTAGTTTTCTACTTGTTAGAGAAGCCATTGACTCTTTTCCATGCCTAAGGATGGATATAAAGAGGCCTGTTGGCCCCATTTTATGTTTGGCCACCCATAATTTACAGAATAATTGTTTTTTGAGACATAACATTGTGTGTAATAAAACAGAGTTATGGTTGTCACTGATTTTAAAGAAACTAAATTACCCTCATTCGAGAACCACCCCCCCACTTGCTACAAGTATTATATATTCCATTCACTGTGAATGTACAGTAATTAGAAAACACGGACACTTTGGGAATGAGATATTTTTGTGGCCAGTGCTGCCAGCTTGGAGTTTCTTCCCCTTTGTTTCCTTTTCTTTTTTTTTTTTCCTTTTTTTTCTTTTTTAATTATTACAACTTTGTGGTCGATGTTTGCAGGAGAAGTTGATCATTTGATAAGAAGAATAAATAACATTAGCTTTAAAGGTCATCCCAAGTGAAAAACCCTCATTGACTGAGTTGTTGCTGTTGAAAAAAAAAAAAAATACATGAAAGTCCCAGGGAATATTTACTCGTGTTTAGTCTACTTTGGCTCATTATCGAAGAATGAGTTAAGATCTCAATTTCTTTCTGGGTTCTGATTTTACTACTTATTTTTTTCTTCATCGGTAAACTTTCAGGTTGAATCAGGACTTTAAAGAATGTAACGTTTCATTAATATTTTAATCGTACAAGCAACTAAAACATAGATTTAGACAGTATTTTGTATCTATATTGTTAGTCCTCTTAAAAATACTTCACATGTGACTAATTCCCACTGAACATTCTTGAATATTAGTCATTTAATGGTTATAATTGTAACTTAAAAAGAAAGCCCCACAATATTTCTGGTATATGTTTCTTACGTGACTTTTTTTATGCCATATCTTTGTCCAGGGAGGGTTTTAACACTTTTTAATTAGGGGGTTCCCAGCTTTATTCTGAATCTGACTAAGCATGATTCAGAGATTTTTCTCATAAGATAGGCTTGATGATATCATTTCCTTGCTTCCCTGCCTCTGAAAGCTCCCCTCATTTGTCAGACTGTGGCTTCTAACTACAGTTGGTGAACGACAGTTCCTCCTCCTTCCTGCTCCCCCTCACCCACCAGAGTACATGAAGTCACAGGATATGCCTGGCTTCTCTCCCTGAAGTTATCAGTATTCCTTGGAAGTCTGAGGTCAGAAGCAAGGTTTCCATATTAAAACAAACCTAAATAGGGAGGTAGATTGCAAATTTACATGATTTCTTTTTTTCTTTTCTTTTCTTTTTTTTTTTTTTAAGATAAAGCACAAGACTTCCAAAAAAATTTGCAGTCTGGTAAAGCTACTTTGGCCTTTGCGTGCCAACTCCTCGGTGTACATGGTCCTTCTTGCTGTTAGCATTGCTTCAGTGGAAAAGTTTAGCAGCAGGGACTGACAAAATAGAATCCAACTCCTTAGATATCCTTTCACAACCTGTTTTCAGCCTCATGACTTCTGTTTGTTTCTCAAGTCTCAGCTCAGTGCCATGCCCTCTGAAAACTCTTCCCTGCCCTTCCCAAGACGAGCCTCCCCATCTCTCCTCCCATTGTGAGTTAGTTGGACCCTCCTCTGTCCTAAGCTCTTACTGCATGTGTTTCTATCTCTCCTACTTAACTGTAAGCAGCTGGAGGCCGGGACTGGAGTCAAGGTGATTTTATGCGAGTCGGCGATGTGTGAGATGCCCTGTAAATATCATTTGACTGCATGAGGCTTCAGAGCTCCTTCGCACCTACCCTCAGAGGGAAAGGACGCCCTGTGTCCTGGCCAGTTAAGGACCAGACTTCCACAGGAACGAATAGTCTTCTGCATTACAGGAAAATCTTCGGCGACTTGGGGGAGGGTAGAGCCGACGTGAGGTGACTAATGGAGGAGCTGTGCAATTAATTGGGCCGGTTTGGTAGAGGTAGTGAGTGAAATGGAGATAAGGAGAGATTTTACCTCTCACCTTATCTCAGAAGCACTTGAAAACTTTAATACCTCAGACCATTTTGCTTTTCCTTATATTTTCAAACTCATTATCTGTTACTGTTTTGCATTTATTAAATCACTTTCCAATTTTTATACGTTAAAGGTATAAAGATAGGTTTTGTTCAGCATAAGATAATTAGCCGTTCCACATTGAACCGATCTCATTTCAGCTAAAAGCAAGGGTAGTTACCATTTTGTTTAGTCTGTGAGGGGTTAATGAGGTTAAGTATTTGGCTTACTGTTGAACATTTGAAAATTTTTAATTTTTTCTTTGAGTCCACTCCCTCCCCTGCCACAACCCAGGACACCCGGGCCTGAAGCAGCCTCTGCTGCACCCCTCTGGGACAGGCCTGGTTATTTGCTGCCGCCCTCTGTCAGAAGTCAGAAGCGGGAGGTCAGAGGGACAGTACTTTTGCCCATAGTTTCTCTGGGTTTGATAACTCAGATGCTTGGGAATACCAAGGCATTTGTCATTTCCTAGGATACCAGGCTGTTATTTTAAATCTTACCAGGTAAGTATAGTATGAAAGGTCAATATGCACTTTTACTTGCAGATTATATAAAAGGACAGATTTCATTTCAGGTTTAATTAACAGGATAAATTTAAAAGTAGAGACTTTGTACAATTCAAATATGCATATGGCTCACATATATTTTTAAAGTACTGTGCATTTTGGAAATCTAAAATATAATGAGTAATGAGTGTGCTGTTCTGTGGCCTAATGCAGAAACATCAACTAATGACTTTACTAATAGTTACTAATAAGCCTGCGTAGCTCAATATGTAGATACAGTTGGTTAATAGGATCAAAGGAAAGCCTAATTTAAAATTAAGTAAGACTGTTCTGATCTTCACAATTGCAGAAGTGACTTTTTACCTGGTCAGAAAATATTACAGTTGTCATATAAGCTTTTTCTCTGATGCTTTAACAGCATCCTCCTAGTAAATACACATAGCAGTTATGGGTTCTCAGAAAATTCAGTTGCATATCTTTGGTTTCAGCTAATTCTGTCTCAGCAAAGGAAAGGTGAGTGGGGAATGATCGAATTAATTATTGCTTCTGGAACTTTGATATGCATATGAATTACCTGGAAATCCTGTTAAGATGCAGCTTCTGGCTGGGTCCTTGGGTCTGGCACTGCGGGCCCTGGATCATTCTTTAAGAAGCAAGGATTTACTACCCTCCCCACCTACTCCTGAATTCACCTTTCTGCTGATTCTAAAGTTTGCTCCACCTAGAGTTTATCATTTTATATGGCTTTGAGTTTACTTGTTTTTGTGCATTTCGGGGCTCTCCTTTCCGCACGGGTGATCAGAATCCAAAGTAAGTAGTAAGGATCTGCCGCGGGGCAGAGGAGGAGAAGTGGGACAGAGCCCGGCTGGACTTGAAATGCCTTGGTCCAGAATCCATTGTGTGTCTCTGGATTGAACTATTGACGGTAATAGCCTTCTGTGCAATCGTGTGCCCGAAATGGGCTCCTAAAAATAGTCACGGAGGAGAGGCTGGTTATTTTGGGAGCGCTGCAAACAGCTGAGAGTGTGGTTCCACGAGGGCACCCTCTCCAGCTCCCTAGCTCGTGCCAGCAGTTGCACTTCCAAATCGGCTGAGGACGGCTGGGCGGAATCACGTCTGACCTGTACACACTGTCCAAGCTTGAGGCACAGTTTTCAAGTGTATAAGGCGACTTGGGTGTTCGGTAGCTCCCACGCTCGCTGTAGGTGGCACTCTGAAGGGACCTGAGCCGAGAGAGTGGCTCACAGTGGGTGCGTTAACATCCGTATTTCAACTTCCATTGGAAATTAATGGATAATTCTCTGTTCTGTTTTAGCAACAGGAACAAGATCCTACTAACCTATATATTTCTAATCTGCCACTGTCCATGGATGAGCAAGAACTTGAAAATATGCTCAAACCGTTTGGACAAGTTATTTCTACAAGGATACTACGTGATTCCAGTGGCACAAGTCGAGGTGTTGGCTTTGCTAGGTAAGCACACTGCTCTAGCTTTACTATGGCAATGACAAGAGCTCGGCCATGTTTCCCGCAAAATTAAAGAGAATTTAAGCCAGGGTTATGGGAACCAGTTGCACCATGAATTTAAATGTGTAAATATTGGTTTGTATTTTTTTCCCCAGATCTTTTGGAAGTTCATTAGGCTTCTTGAACCACGGAACCATCTCACTAAATATTTGGTGACTCAGGGCAAGGAAATATCACACGAGCAATGGTTGTGAAAATATGTGTCCTTAATATTTTGATGAATTAGATCAGGATGCCTGTAACTTCTTAAAAATAACCATCACAGGCTCCTCAATTTCATAAATAAATCATTATGGCTTTTCTCATTTGATGGAAATTTGATTCACCATAAATAAAGTCAATGAATTAGATTATTTTAAATATTCAGAAAGTAAGACAATAATAGGACATCTCTCTAACCACAAATTGCTACACCATTTGTAACATTTTATAATTTTGCTTCATATTTGTTTTTCTTTGTTAAGAAGCAAAATGTCACAGATCTATCTAAAGTGCCCTCACTTCTTCCAACTTGTTTTTATCCTTTCCTCTCCAGGAAGGATACTTCAATGTAATGGTTAATTTTGTTTCTAAAAGAAAAATCTCAAACAGAAAGTGCTTTGAGTTTTGACATAGTTCTAATCTACCAGCCCGTGTATAAAGACTGACTTTCCATTATTTAGGAACCTGTTAAGACTGTGCAGGAACAGATAATGTCTATATGTTGACTTTGATTTTGAAAGAGAAGTTGCTGGTATTTTATTTGCATATGCAACATCCAATTTGATGACTGTCACATGTCCCAGAGACCTGTGAAACCCACAGAGGCAGCTTTTGTTCACTATTTTATGTATACGAACATCAATGCAAGGAAGAGATGTTTCCATTGTCACCAAACTGCTGAGAAATGAAGCAAAGTCTAGTACTTGCTTCTTCTGGCTTTCACTTGATGGCTCTTTCTTGTTAAAAGGCCAGATAATTTAAAGAAAAAACTAAAGTTTCCACAGGTGGAAAGTCACCAGAACTTGCATTTCCAGTGTACACTTCATTTTTTAAAAGGATCCGGGGAAAATAATGAAAGGCTCAGCACCCGCTGAAAATGCTCGCCTCTGTGGGTGCTCTGAAGCAGATCACGTAGTTTCAGTTTGGTATCCAGAGGTGGAACCCAATTAAATTGTGTTGCTTTTTAAAACTATTACTACCTGTTAAAACCAAGATGTAGCTCTCCAGGTCGTCCAGAAGTGTGGTGCATTTTGAATAGATTATTCAATGTTTCTTCCATTAAAAAAAAAAAAAAAAATAACTCAAAATAATGTAATTCCCCGGAAATGTTTCTCAAAGGTTTTTAGCCACCTGCAGATGTAGAATAAATTATAAGGCTAGGCTCGATCCTTTAATTACTCCTCTGAAGCCAAGAAGACTAAGAGAGTACATAACCGACTTCCCTAATTCAATTGTATACCTAAAGCTAATGTAAAAACCATATAAGGAGTATCCTGTGATTTTTCACTCATTCTTACCATGACTTTTGAGTCTGTCCTTTTGTGAATGTATGGAAGGAAAGGCCATCTTTAAAATATTCTGGCAGCAGTAAATCCACTCATATTTTGAACTGGCATTTCTGTTTCAATTCTGTATCATGACCAGCAGAGCTATTGTGTATGGATTGCCAGCTTTCCAACAAGTAGAAAAAAAAAAAATTACACATTTCATGTGCTTGATAGTAAACACTCCGGATATAATTTAGTTCTTTTAGGATTCAGAATGTACTGTGTGTGTATCGGTTTTCATTTTATTATAGTACACATAAAACAGGTAAAAGATAGGTTAAGCCCACTTTTTCTGATTCACGTTTTTGCTAGGTTTCATTTGTCTCCCACAAACCCATAAGAATGTATTCACATGCACAAAACAAAATCTGAAAGTAAGAGATCTCTAAATATGTGTTTTATTTTGATGGATGAATAGGATGGAATCAACAGAAAAGTGTGAAGCCGTTATTGGTCACTTTAATGGAAAATTCATTAAGACACCACCTGGAGTTTCTGGTATGTTGTTTGTCTAAAATTTTATCAGTAATATATGTATAATTTTAGCACTTGATGTATCAAGAGCCAAAACCCCCTCATCTAGCTCTTAAAATTTATTTCTTTGGTTCTACAAATAAGACTTGAAGATGCACTTCTCCCAGACATTGAGTGTTTAAATATGAATGGGAACCATCCCAGTGGGAGGGAGGGTCTGAAGTCCAAGACATTCGGAAGCCCTTCCTTCTCTGATGCGAGGGCCCATCCTCGGACCTGCTTGCCCCACCATCCACAGGCCTCAGTAAATCTGTCCTGCAGTCTTGTCCGTTGAGGGCCGTGCGCCTTCCCCCCACCTCAGCTCCTGCCTTTCTTGTGGGAAGATCTCAGCATGTGTTACCCCGCATGCCTTACAGAGCCCGGACCTCAGCCCCTACTGAGAGGCCTTTCTGTCCGCCCCATGGTAGCCACTTCCTCCCACAGCTCGGCCTTGTGTTGTCATGCCTACGAACTCCACACCTCAGGAGCTCTTCATTCCCAGATCACACTCATTCTGGCTCCCACAAACCTGATCTGAAGTTCAGAGGAGTCCTTCTTTACCTCTTTTCCATCCACACCAAATCTGGTCTCCTTTTTAGCGGTATCTTCACTTGTCTTATTCCCCATCCTTTGGTCACACCTGCCTCACAGAATGCTAGGCCTGGATTAAGTCTACAGCAGGCCACCTTCTGTGCTCCTGTTACATCCAGGCCGGTAAAGGTTGTTCCCAGTTTGACCAGACCCTCAACATCACCGCTCCTCACAGCTTTCTCATCCTTCCCTGGCTGCAGTCTCCCCTCCCGTCCTGCTCAGTTTACCCTTAACCCCCTCTTAACTCTAAGCAGATGACCTCACTTCTCACTTGATGAATAAAATTGAGGTCACCACGTGGAAACACCATCAACTTCCTGTTTCCTCCCAACAAGGAGAGAGACCACAGCCAACCCCATTCTTGCCTCCCTCCTTCCCTAAAGTCTCAAGGACAAGGGGTCCTAAGCTGTGGTCTTGATCACATCCCCTCAGGACCTTGCTCTGCCAGGTATCCCCTCCGTCTCCTATGATTTCAGACATCTTTTGCTTTTATTCTTGGTTTTTTTCCCCAACAAAACTGAAATCCTTTATTTTCAATAATAACAGATCTTTGGCATGACTAATTGGTAGAGAAATGCTAGAAAGTGCATGAATAAACAATACTATGAATAAAAATTGTGACTGTGACTACAACAGACATTTTTTTCTTAAATCACAGATTACAGTGAACAAAACTATGAACTACTTATGCCAGTACAATTTAAATTTCAAATAATTTACTAGAAAGATCTATCCATTTGTGTTTGAGATCATTCAGGTCTCCGTGATCTTGAAACTAAAACTAAAGCCCTGCGTTCCTCTCCAGCCCCTCCTCACATAAACCTTTCAAAAGCATAGTCCCCGTTTCTGTCTTTCCGTTCACACCTCACCCTCCCTGGCGTGACTTCTCTTTGTGTCTCACATGGTCAGCTGTCTGTATTAGCCTACTGAGTGTCGTGACACAGGATCACAAACTGGGTGGCTTAGACCATGGAAATTGTTGTCTCAGTTCTGGATGCACGAAGTCTAAGATTAAGGTGTTGGCAGGGATGGAGGGACACTGTTCCAGGCTTGTAGATGAGCGTCTTCTCCCTGTGTTTCTTCACCCCATCTTCCCTCTGAACATGTCTGTCTCCGTGTCCATCGTTCCCGTTTTTTACAGAGACACCCATCATTTGATCAGAGCCCACCCTAATGACCTCTTTTTAACTTTAAAGACCCTATTTGTAAATAAGGTCCTAGTCTGTCATCATGAGTTACTAAGGGTTAGGACCTCAGCTGTTTTGGGGAGGGGTCGGGGGTTGTGGGGACACAGTTCAGCTAACACTGCCTCCTGATTATCCAGTTTGGAGGCTTCCCTCTCTGTCTGCTGCGGTGGATGCTGCCGGTCCCTTACCCACCTCTGAAACATGTCCTTCTTTGACCCCTGCTTCAGCTGTTTTCTTCCCGTCCTGCGTTAATTTCTTCTCTCCTGTGGGCTTGTTTCTTCTGTCTACTCCTTAATTGTTGCTGTTTGCCTGAATCCCACTTCTGGCTCACAGTTCTAAGGTAGATGTCATACATTCTTGAGGTTTCCACTAGTATGTACCTTCATACAACTCAGAGACACTCATCTCCCACTGAAGCTCAGGGCAAAGCCACCATGCATCCAAAGCGCAGCCACACATCCACGCATCATCTCCTAAGTGAAACCAATCCCCCTTCCCCACCTAATCTTGCTCCTCCAGTTGTCCTTTTCTCAGTTAGTGGGACGAGTACCCAGCCAGACACTCAAGCTGGAAACTGAGGGCTGGACCACCCTGGGCTCCCTCTTCCCCTCCCTCCCCCCATCATCTCGCATAGACAGAGCCATGCAAGTCCTTAATTTTTTCCTCTTGATAATTTGTAGAATCACCCGTCTCGCCACCGTTCCTCCTACCACAGCCTAGCCCCTGATCTCTCCCCAAGGCCTTTACGGTGGCTTATAATTGCCTGCCTGATTGCTAGCCTTTCCTCTCCAGATACCCGCCCTGACTGTGGCAGAGAGTTTGATAAACTATAGGCCTCTGTGTCGCTTTCCTGCTGAAAGTCCCCCTCCTCCCATAAAGGAAAAAACCCAGGCTCCTAGAATGGCATTGAAGGCCACAGGTGAGAGGGCTCTTGCCTACTTCTTCAGCCTTGTCTCCCTCTGTTCTCTGCCTCACTAGGTGTCCTCCTCCAGGACCGAACTAGGAATATGTCCCAAGCACACCGTGCCACTCCGTTCCTCTCTGATTTCTCTCCCTTGGTTTCCAACTTAGTGCCCTTGAGTTCCCTTTAACCTGACTCTCCAATCCTCACCCTCCAAGACTGGGTTCCAGGCTCACCTCCCCCGCCAGAGCCTCCCCCGGCCCAGTCGGTCTGTGCGCACAGCACCCTGAGGACCCTCGCCTGTATCCCAGCACCAAACATGGCCACACAGGTCACTTTACTCAACTGGGAGCTCCTTGAAGGCAGAAACTGTTTCCCATCTTGCTGTTTTCAGTACCTCAGCGCAGTACCTCAGCCGTACTAAGCGCGATAAATGTGTGTGGATTTTGTATGAACGTCACTGCCCGATTGCCCCAGACGGTACTGTGTGTTCACACGCTAGCGTGCTAGTGGCTGACCACAGACCAGAAGACGTTTCCGGTTTCCCCTGTGTGCCAGGCTGTGCATGGGTAACTGGTGTTCGGTATTTATTCTGCTGCAGTTCCAGGGTTTCATCGTTCTCTGGATGGCTGGTGGTTAGATAGAGGTTTACTGTAACTCTCTGTAACCAGTTGAGTCTCACGGCCCAGAGGAGCCGTTTGTAAGTATATCTGATCCCACAGCCTACGCCCCATCTCGGACCGCTCAGATCTGAGCGCCCACGGTTTACAGGGCCAAGTGTGAGCTTGGACTGCTTGCAGGTGTGAGGCTGGATCATCCCATCTCAAAGACCAGGAGGTACACTGTTCCGTGGAACCCAATCTCGTGCAAGAGCTGCCTTTTTGTTTTTTAAGTTAGTTTTATTTTCCTGTCAATGACACTTGAGTTGAAGGAAAATAGAAAGCGATGTTTTTACCCTCCAGCCAAGTTAAGATGAGAGAAATTTACTACATGGGAGCTTTCTGTCAGATGACACTGTGGGACCTTCTGCGGTTAACACGTGTGCAGAGCTGACTCTTGGTGTTCTCGTTACTTCTCTGTGTCATCCGTGTTGGGACCCCACGGTGCTAGTCCCTTGGAAGGGCTGCTCGGCCACCAGCAGTGACCGCTGGGCTCTCTCAGCTCATTTTTGTGGACAGCAAGGAAAGTTCGAGGAAGAGAAACATCCCGCACGCAGTCATTTTGATGTTGCATCGGTCTGAGATGCGACCAGATATGCCCGTTTCCTGAATGAAGTAGATCTCAGGGTGTCACAGATCGAGGTCAAACACTTTCCTTTTCCCTCCAAAGGCCTTCGTGGTTGATTCATTTAACTGTTTGCTTTGAAGTAGGTTGAAAGACTGTTGGTCACACCTCTTCAAGGGAAAAAGGACCATGATTTCCAAACCCCACGTAAAGGCTTGTAGGATTCTCTGTACCTTTGCAATCAGTAGAGACCAGTTTCTTCCAGGTTGTGCCAGGTGACGACTGCAAGAAACAGATTTCTCCTGCTTCAAGAGACACTCTGCTTGGGGGGGTGCCGTCGGGCCATTCTCTTGGTTCTGAATCAGAACTTAATTTTATGCCATTTTCTAACGTTTCATGACTTCGTCTGTGTGTTAGTCTTCCTTCCCAGCTAGGCTGCAAGTTCCTTGGCAGCATAGCCTATGATTTATTTTTAATCTTGTGCTGGGCGCAGAAAGCTCATGCTTCGCCCTAGAACAACAGAGGTTACCAAGTGGTTTTCAAGAGCATTTTTCGTATAGGTCTCATCACAATAATCATGGCTATTTTGAGGGTTTTTCTGGATACTTCTTTGCATAGAAGCAAGTTCGAACCACCTTTCGGCGGGGGTTTGAAACGTACAGTGCGGGCCTCGGAAGCACACTGTTGCAGGGAACTCAACTTTCCCCAAAATAAATCCCGAGTGGATTTGGAAACCACAACAGAATTTGGAACGGTTTTTGACTTCTCTGGATTTCCTCCCCTCTTTTTTTGTACCCCTAATATAAGGATTTTCTTTAACCATACTGCTGATGAGATGCCGCTCTTTCCAATTACCAGAATGATGACTCCACACCATAGGTTTCTTCATGGAACATATATAGTATTTTCAGTAGAACCAGATGAAAAAAATACTGTCAGGCCCAGGTCAAATGAATGAACCTCCACTTTAAATAACTGTAGGTTCATCGCTAAGCAGACATACCATTTCGTAAATCCAGTCAGAGGATGGTTTCGTCAAGGGTGCGCGCTGTGTCGCTGGCCTAAGCAGAATCATCCAGGACGGTTTCCGTCAGAGTCCCAGATTCTTGCGGGACTGGCAGTTTGCCTGTGACATTGAAGCCAAGAACAAAAGAGAACCCCACATTAGAAACAACTTCCCAAAAGATATTTTATGAAATTTAACAAACTGAATGGTGAGCTCATCATCACTGGAACAGTCTTAAGAAAGCCTCTAAATGGCTAAGCAGGAGTTGTCATTTCACAGGGGCCACCCACCCTCCTGCCAACTTGCTCTTTTCATTCCCGAGTGAAGTGGCGGGGTTCCCCACCCAGACATGCCCCACCCTGCCCTGGGGCAGGGTGCATAATGCCCTTAGGTGCTTGTAAAAGCTCTCGGAAAATCCATATCACAGTTTCTCCTGCAATCAGTTTTCTGAAATTGCTTTTTAAAAATCTTGTGCTTTTGTGCCTGATGTAACTGTGTCTTCGAAGAGGCTTTATCTTCTAGCAGGATCTTCCTTAAATATACATAATGGATTGTGTTGGGGAAAAAAAAAACTACCCAGGAGGCCATTCCTTCTATCTTTTCCCATCTAATCTCTTCTTTTTTTCCCTGAAAATGTAGAAGCATTTTCTTTTATTTGGGTTTATCTGGGTTTTTATCTTGCTTTTTTTTTTTTTTTTAAGACTTTATTTATTTGACAGAGGAAAGTGAGAGAGGGAACACAAGCAGGAGAACTGGGAGAGGGAGAAGCAGGCTCCCACTGAGCAGGGAGCCCAATGTGGGGCTCGATCCCAGGACTCTGAGACCATGACCTGAGTCGAAGGCAGATGCTTAACGACTGAGCCACCCAGGCGCCCTTTTATTTTGCTTTGGAGTGCCAGCTGGTTTGCAGTAAATCAGATTTGCTTGGAAGGTCCCCAGTCAGGGTAAAAGAACCAGTGACTGCTCTGTAATACAGACAATCTAGGTGAATTCCATAGCGGTTTAAAATAACTTAATATTTGCTTGATAAAAATTCTGTTATGGAGAAATAGTAGGGTGGTGGTTTCCCATACAGTGAATGTTAGTGACAAGGGATGGGAAGTTTTAGTTTGTTAGAAAAGATGTCCAAATTAGGAGACATGCCCAAAGCAAAAACACTGTCACTCATGGTCATGACTCAGGGTTTTTCTAAAAAAATGCTTCTCCTATACCTGCCTGAAAGTGAGTACCGTCTCTGAGAAGACTAGTTAATGCACACTGGCATGTTACCTGGAACTGTCCTAGAGCTGCTTGCCCTGTGCCTGCTGTTTTTGACTATGCGGGAGGCAGGCATGTGCGAACACGTGCACGTGCGCGCGCACACACACATACACACCCCATAGACAAAGTCCACGTGTGTGTTCAATGTTACAAGAGGCAGTGGGATTACCCATCTTTCATTCTGGACCTCTCTATGACATTCATGGAGTCTGAATAAGTTCCTATATGCGAAGGGCAGACAATTTTTAAAAGAAAATGTGTACCATCAGCGATCTGTGAGTCATTAGGTTCTCAATATTGCACTGGTACCATTCTGCCCCAGCCCAAAACTTCGTCTGTCGGGGAGGATCTCCAGGGAAGCGCATAACTGCTAGCCAAGTCTGGCCAAAGACTTCAGCTTGTTTTACATCTGTTTTCTGTGTTACTCTGACTTTGCAGACTGGGTATATGCCCAGCAAGGCTTGAAAACTACTCTTGCCCACATTTTCTAAGTCTCTGTCCATAGGTGATATTATTAAGGCATTGTCTGATGCCAGATGTCAGAAAAGGTCATGTTTAGAGGAAAAATTGACTTTAGCGAGAAGACTGGAAATCTTTCAAGGGTGTTTATTGTGCATTTTGTTCCTTGAATGTTTGTCTTAAAGCACTGTTTCTCTGTTAAAAAAACAAAACAAAACAAAAAACTGGCAGCTCTAGGATAAAGAAACACTTAAAGACATGTGTGATGCTCCTGGTACCTTTAGGACAATGTGATCACGCCTTTGGGACTGCGGTGTGTTCCTGTCGCCCTAACCCAATGTGTACATAGAGCACAGTCTAAACGTGCATCGCGTTGAGACAGGCCTCCAGGGGCTGCGCTCCTAGGAGCAATGGATGCCGTCAGAAGTGCTGGAACGCTCATGGGTGGCCAGTGGGGAGAGGGCTGTCCTGTAGCTCTCAAATGCAAACTCGTTGCCTACCAAGGAGGGCAAGTCTAGTTTTTAAAAAGTCACAAGGGAATCACAACTGGAAATGTGCCAGCGTTTCAGCCTCAGACGCTTGGAGTGCCCGGCCAGCCCCGTGCCGGGGCTGCCTTGGGGCAGTCGTCGTCGCCGCCGCCAATCACACTCAGCCTTCCGCACGTTCCTCAGATCGGTTCGACGCCTTCTCACCCTCGGGTCCTGCCAGGGAGCAACAATAACTAGCAGAGTAAAATTTTAGGAAAGCATGAGGACTTCGGGTGGGAGATGTAAACGTACTAGGAGACAGTTTTCTCGAAGGCATTTGCCGGTAGCTTCATCCTTGACTACAGCTTGAACATTTCTTCATTGTGTGTGAAGCCAAGGCAGCAGCCCCAGCCAGCTTGTTAAAATCTCACAAAATCAAATTCCGTGAAAAACAGGCCAGTCTCTAAAAATGTTTATAACTCTTATAAACGAGAAGTCCCTCTCCTGAGAGTTTATCTTAATAATTCAAAGACAAGAGGAAGAACCATAAATCAAAAATTTGAGTTCCTCCTGCTGTCATAGTATAATAGCAACAGCTAACGTGCATTAGGCTGTTCTAAATACTTTACGTGTTAATTGTAACAACCTCTGAAATAAGTACAATTATTATCCCCATCCCACAGATACGAAACCTCAGACATTGAATAATTTGCCTGGAGTCACAAAGTAATAAAGGGCAAAGCCAGATTTCAAACCAGGGGGACTAGTCCAGAGCCAGTGTTCTAATTACCGTACAATCTGACCACCAATTTAGCAGTTGGCACTGGGATTAAAGAGATAAATAAGATATACACACAGATGTTCATACAGTGTTAGTTATAATAACAAAGAAACTATACATAATCCCATTTCAAACAGAACCTCATGTAACCACTTAAAAAAAAAAAAAAAGATTCTGTAACCAGCTAGGGAAAGTCCACAGTGTAAACGGTAGGAGAAGACCGATCATGGCAAATATGAAAAATAAAGACTGAGAAAGGCAGTAAATAGAGAACATAAAAATATTTAAGTTGGAGTGATGGGGAAGGATTATATTTTTGTTTTTTTATTTAACCTGATTTTACTGGTGTTAAATCATTATTTGACTGGTAGGTCAAGCTGAGCGGGAGATGGAACCTCTCTGGAAGGATCAGGACAGGAGGAGGGCACGTGCATCCGTGGAGAAAAGCTGTAGTTCTAGCTGGTACAGGATTGGGTTAGAAACAAAGGAGGCTAAAAAGGAAGTGATGTGGTGCACACAGAAAAATGGATAAAATGTATCGGATCCCTACATCGAAATTTTTAAAGAGCCCAGGATAGTCCTTGCATGTTGCTAGTTGAGGAATTTTGAAAGTAGGCAACATTATCAGAAAGAAAGCTAATTACAGTTGCTGAGTGGGCTGGTTTCCCACAACTGATGGGAGAGCTTCTATCGAGGGCAGTTCACGTTTTACAGAATGTTGATTAGGATAAATACTGCTTAACTAGAAAAATGGGAGTTTGGAAGTAGCAATTTCTCCAGCTGTTAGAACACAGTAAGGAAAAGGTCCACTCGGTTACAAACGACAGAGAACTCTAGTCCTCTGAGCCATTTGATGGTGAGGAAGGCTTCCATGAAGTCAAATTATGAGCTACAGTGGTTAGTCAAAGTAGGCATTCTAGAAGTGATTTTTAGTATGGGTATCAGGGAAGACATATGAGCCTAAATAATTAAGAGTTTGTGCTTCAGAAGGTGGGTAAACCAACCCGATGGCAGCACCCTGGATCACAACCCAAGATGAAGGCAGATGCTTAACTGACTGAGCCACCTGGGCGCCCCTCAATTCAGAAATCTAGCTGAAATCCTCTAACCCTTGCTCAGCTTAATGGTAGCATAAGTATCTTAAAGAAATCTTGACATAGTTGTTTTCCTGGAGTGCGTGGTACAATTCACGTAGTAAATCAGATATCAAGAACTTAATGGGGATAAAGTATTTCTCATAATGCCATCCAGGTACATGAAGTACCAGGTAAACTGTAAAAGAAATAGTGCTGTTTCAGTATCAGAAGTATTTCGGTTCTGGTGGCATTTTTATTAACAATAGGCATCTCTCCATACAGTGCTCTGTCCCATAAATGGCTAAATGGGGTTTCATAAGATTTTGTACACTCTCCTTCCCATTGGATTACAAAAGCTCCTATGAAATAAGAGCCTATTTTATCTGCAACTGTAACCCTAGTTTTGAACACTATACTTTGCACATAGTAGGCACTCTATTAATAAAGTTTCAGCTGCTAAATAGACCAAAGTGAATTTTAACAGAGGGAAGAAACTATTAGAATTTTATTTTGCCTCGCATGGAATACTGGGGCACTCCCATTTCCCTAAAACAAGGAGCCAACAACTATGTAAAAAATCTCTTATTTCAGGATGGCTGGGTGGCTCAGTCAGTTAATTGTCTGCCTTGGCTCAGGTCATGATTCCAGGGTCCTGGGATCGAATCCCATGTTGGGCTCCTTTCTCAGCGGGGAGCCTGCTTCTCCCTCTGCCTGCTGCTCCTCCCCCACTCGTGCATGCTTTCCCCCCACCCCCGACAAATAAATAAAATAAAATCTTTAAAAAAAAAAAACAACCCTCTCATTTCAATTGGTTATAGTCCTTTTTTATTTTTTAAGATTTATTTATTTTAAAAAGAGAAAGTGTACAAGTGGGAGGAGCAGAGGATGGGGGAGAGCAGATCCCAAGCAGACTCCTTGCTGAGCATGGATCCTGATGTGGGGCTCGACCCCATGACCCTGAGATTATGACCTGAGCCGAAACCAAGAGTCAGATGCCTAACCTGCTACATTGACAGGGTGCCCCTGGCAATAATTCTTTAAAAAAAGAAATTTGTTTTCCTAAGATACAGGATACCTGCCAATATCATACTGTTTTAACTACGTTCCTTTTTGCTTTTAGAGGGAGGAAAATATCTTCATGATAGCACAAAATCATGTAGTAAATATAATTCGTTTTTGAAAGATTCAACTACATCTTGTTCCATTTGTCTCCTTTTGAGTAATATATTTGCAAACATGTCATTGCTCACTTGATATTTGCCTCATCCCCGTTTGCCTCATCATTATAGGTTTTTAGCAGGCTTTATGGTTTCGTAAGGTCGCCTTTTTTTTTTTTTTTTTTTTTTTTTTGGACAGAGCATAGTCTAGAAAAATGATACCACCTTGGCAGCTCCTTACCACAGATAGGAACACGTGGCCTTTGAGTGAATGTGGAGCTTCAGCGCCCCCAGGGGTTGCCGCCTACCTGCTCTCGTTCACACCTCCCTGCTTTGGCAGCCCGTAGTGAACCTACAGAATTTGTCCAACCTGGTTGCCTTCTTTCTCTGGAAGAAATGATGCTTATGGAGGAAAATGGTCCATTTGCATTACTCATTGTACCAAGGAGACTCTGAATGATGTTAAATTTCCGTCTCTGAGCTGGTCCTTAGAATGCCTCTAGATAAAACTGTGTCCTTAAAGTGAAGTCCCACAAAGTGCTAATAACACTGCAGAATTTACTCTATTCTCTTTCCCTACAAGATTATGGGAGGTAAAAATTATAAAATGTGTCACTGGAGAAAATACTCAATACCATAAGCACTTTTAGATCTGTGAAGAGTGAGCTCTTGCTTCTCTCTGAGTTCTCTGTTTGTCCTTAGACGTCAAGGTGAGACATCCTCAGACCTGGCAGAAGAACACTCCAGACTCTCAGGCGGGTTTGCCCTTTATCCCTCCCTCCTACCTGAAAGCTGCGTCGTCCTGGCCCTCATTTCCACCTGTTCCCAGATGGCCCGGTTGTAGAATTAAAAGCATCATTCACTGATGAGAAAGCCCTCCTGTCTCATTGCATCCATTTACTTTACCTTTGGAGACTGTTGGTGGATGCAGGAATTTCCAAAAGTCCGGACCTTTTTTTGAAAAGACAGTAATTCATCTTCAGGCTAGGATTTGGCCCCAGTCTGTCTTCTTTCCCACCCCTTTGCCTTAAATGGCAGTTCCCTGTTCGGAAGGCCTGGGGGCTGGGGGTGGTGGGAGTCAGGAGGTTAAGAGAGGCCGCGGCCAAGACTCCCTGGCATTCTCACCAGACGCCTGACGTTTTCGCTCTCACCTTCTGGCTCCCGAAGCACAGCTGCCTTTTGGGAGTGAGCTCACATTCCAGCCCGTCCCTGTGGTCCGATTCACACCGGGGAGGGGAGGAAGGCCTGCCAAGCAACAGCCTAGATGGCTTGCCGAGAAGGAATTACAGTTGGGTTTTTTGTTGTGTTTTGTTTTTTTGGCAGAGAACTGCTGAGAGGCACTATTGCTTCTGCCCTGTCATTAGTGGGTGGGTAACAGTGATATAAAATAAGAGATGAATTAGGATAATAAGAGGCAAAGGAGAAAGGAGTAAATTTTCCACCAGTAATATTTTTCTCTTCCCGGTTATTTAACTTCGAAACAGAGCTTGAAAGTAGTAATCACAGTTCTAACAGAAGACAAAGGACAGAATGTGAGCACCAGACAGGAAGGTGTGATCGCCTTTATTACATTAACTGGAATCCCACAGAAATATGCACCACCTTCGGGAATATACTGCTATTTCCGTTATGGAAAAGCAAAGAAAATGAAAAGTCCTGGGTGGACTTCCATGCCGCCCCCTCTCCCCCATCACCACCCCCACAGTTTCTTCTTTGTAACTAACGAGTGTGTATCCCTATGTGAGAGTCTCCGCATCTTTGGCTTTTCTGTGTGTTTCTTGAGTTGTTCTTTGGGTCATTTTATGATGTGGATATAGAGTAAAGCAGCCCCAAGAGGGATGATTAAAGGCACAGAAAAAACCTCAGCAAGGGCAGGTATTTCACCTTTCTTACAACAGCTGTCTTCAAGGCTGTACGCCACAGATAAGGAAATGAGACCTATTGGTATTCGTTGATTCAGCCTGGACGCAATGAGCACCTACAACCTGCTGGACACTTTGGCACTGGGGATACAGTGACAGACGAAGCAAATGTCACTGCCCCCCTGGGGCTTACACACCAGAGGGGACGCAGAAACCAAATAAATCCCCACACCTCCAAGTTGTTCTCATGGTGATGAATAAAAATACAAATAAAAATTTTAAAAAATGTTTTGGAATACAGTGTGAGCAGTATAAAGGGGAATTTGTTTTCTCCTAGGGTAAATGAAGACCTCTCTGAAGAATGTTGATGGGAGGCTAAGGGAGCACTTTTAAGTTGGAGGAGGGAAGGGTGACACGATCTCATTTACATTTGGAGATTTATCAGCAGAATTGAAAACAAGTATTTTTGCACGCAAAGAAGTACAAAAGCGAGGGTGCCTGGGTGGCTCAGTTGAGCATCTGCCTCCGGCTGGTGTTGTGATCCCCATGGGTCCAGGGCTTGAGTTCCCTGTTCAGGAGGGAGTCTGCCTCTGTCTCTGACTCTCCCCGCTGCTTGTGCTCATGCGCTCTCTCTCTCGAAAAATAAATAAAATCTTTAAAAAAAAAAAAAAAAAGGGAAGTATAAAAATGAATCCAGTAATTCTTTTGGCTCCTCAGAATAGCTCTTTAAATGTGTTCATTACACTCCTGTTTGAAAATAGTAACTAATGTATTTTCTGTACTGTCTTCTTCACCAGTAGATAATCCTATAAGGGTCTGGGAAAACTTTTGCTTTGACTGTTCTGTCTGTTCCCTTACAGCACGGCCACCGGTCCTATTGAAGAAGAGTCAATTATATTTTGTCCTACATACACATATAATTCTGGTGTTTTTTTTTTTTTTTTTTTTTATTCGTCCCTGTTTATTCAGCTCCTACAGAACCTTTATTGTGTAAGTTTGCGGACGGAGGACAGAAGAAGAGGCAGAACCCAAACAAATACATCCCTAATGGAAGACCGTGGCATAGAGAAGGAGAGGTGAGACTTGTAAGTCCCTTCTTGAGACTTCAGTATGGGTGTATGACGATGAAAGCCTATGTGAATAGCTACCCAGGCCTCATCCTGGCTGCCACTTCTGAAATAGGACTTTATAATCCAGATGCTGTCACTTTAAAACTCTTCCCAACGGATGTGGTGCTGAGAGAGTGATGAGTTTCCAGACGGGCAGATAGGTGGTGGGTAGAGCTAGGTTTACCAGTTACCTGCACGTAAAGTAAAAGAGCATTTTAAATTGCTGTAAGGAATGCACAGCTGTTTCATATTTTTCTAATGTCATGGTTTCTTAAAGGTTTACATTTATAATTACTCAGAAATTATCCTAAAATGTTATTTAAACAAATAGCGTATTTGCTGTTGAGTTTTTTTGCCTAATTCTTTTGAATAAGATCTTCAAAAAAAAAAAAAATCAGTTGCTTAAAAATGTATGTCCATTTTTCTGTATTTATTTTCAATGAAATTTTTTTTTAAAGTAACATGCTGGTTCAAGAATGTCTAGGGAAGTGCCATCCAGTGGAAATGCTCTAGAGTCTGTGCTGTCCAGTGATAACCACGAGCCAGGTGTGGTTCTCTGACCACTTGGGATATAGCCAGTGAGCTGGAGGGACTCCATTTTTCCCTTAATTTTAAATAGCTGCACGCAGCTAATGACTACCAAATGGGACAGCGCAGACATAGAGCTTAATTCTTACATTGAGTGTATGTCTGTCTAAAGGAAACTTCAAATTTTATCAACTGCTGCTAAACTATCTCTATATTGTGTTGCCATGACTCTAAGAAATGCAAGTTTTAAACCGTGCCTTTGCGGGTAAGTGATTCTATTTCTTTTGCTTTCCCATAGGCTGGAATGACACTTACTTATGACCCAACCACAGCTGCTATACAGAACGGGTATGTCATTAAGATAAATGCATGATGGCTTGAGGGAAAATGTGAAGGTGGAAAATAGCAGACATTTGTCCCGGGAATTATTCTTTTTAAAGGATGACTTAATAAAGGCTTTTGTGTTTGTTCTAGATTTTATCCTTCACCATACAGTATTGCTACAAACCGAATGATCACTCAAACTTCTCTTACACCCTATATTGCATCTCCTGTATCTGCCTACCAGGTTTGTACCTTTAGGATTCAAGAGTATGACAACTTGTCGGCCGTGAATCACTGCTGCGTTTTTATGTGTCTCAAAATTTTGAACATTTATAATGAAACCTAAGTCAAATGTTAGGCAGCTTGGATAACCACTTTAGAAGAAGCTGCTATTTATTTGACAGAGTGATTCGCTCTTATGTATAGGAGAATATAAAACAAGGGAAAATGGTTATCAGCTGTCAGTCCTTGAAGTCGTAGCATTCTAGACCTGGGGTGAACCCAGAATGCTTCCTCCACAGAGGGCTCTGCTGTTGGACATCACGTGTCCCAGAAGTTGAAACTTAAAAAAGAAGTGACAGTAGGTAAAATACAGAAGAGTGTGCAACATTGCCATTGTTTATTTATCGGCAGGGACTAAGAAAAGAGCAAGTGAAGATGCTAATAAAGACGTGTCTCTCTCGAGTAATTAAATGAGTAATGCAGTGAGATTTGAGGCAAAAAAAAAAAAAAAAGGAGGTGACTCCCTGTTTAAACAGGTTATTTTGAGGAGGCTTTTATGTTCAAATAAATTTCCAACTTAGAACCAAGATCTCCTTAAGCACCTTGTTATAGGATGGATTTGGCTTTACTACAGGCTTAGCTCCTATTCTCCACGAACCCAGTGGTGTGCAATGTGTGCGCATACAACAAACCCAGTGGTATGCAATGTGTGCGTAGACGCATCTCTCCTCCTGTGTCTGAGTACCTCTGACAGGGCTGCTGCCTTGGCCCACACAGAAGCGTAACAACAGAGTTCAATCACAGATGTGTGGAAACAGAGTTCTCTTTTGTTGACTGTTGAGATCCTGTGTGATGAAACTAAACTCTTGTGTATTCTTGTTTTTAAAACAATTGAATTAGATGTTGTAGCCCTGATTTCTGGGGTTAGGGGACTACAATATCTAATAACTGTGTTATGTTACTTCTGTAAGCCTCAGTTTCCTCATCTTTAAAATGGGGATAATAATAATATGTTTCTCATAGGCTTGTTGTAAAAAAGAAATGAGACTATTTATGTAAAGAGCTCGGCACAGCCCCCGGCTTCTCAGCGGTCAGTAAATGTTAGCTGTGATCGTGGTCATCATCAGTATATGCGCGGGGCTGGTGGGCTGATGCGAGTATATTCATTATACTTTTTAAAGTAAGGAATTGGTCAACACAGGCTGTACCATGGAGGTGGTTCTGTCTGAAAACTTAAAAGAAGCTTCGAATACTAAGTCATAAGGTAGCTTCGTGGTTAAATGTGTGAAAACTAAAGTTGTACAGGAGCCTTCCCAGCTCCCTCGGCTTTCAGGTCCTTTCTCTGTCTTCCCCTGAGTTGTCCCTCATTGTCTTTTTCTTCCATCTCTCTGGGCTTTTGTAAGTGTCACCTGGGTTGGCGCTTCAGTCTGCCGCCCACAGTATCCACTCATTTAATGCCCCTCTCATTGTTTTGAGCTTAAAATTTCTCTGTTTTCCCTGACTGTATGAGACTCAGTGAGCTCTGCGCTAGTGCACCTTCCCTAATTAACAATTCCCTAATGAAAGGTAGTCTTGTTTAACTCTCTGACCTTGGAAACCTCTGCCATTTACGTAGATCACTGGAAAGAGGGACCCGTAGAAAGTTATTCTCAGACGGACAGTTGTGCAGACCGATTTGGATGTGCCCCGCTGTGGCTCTTGGAGCGAACCTCTTTCCCCTTTTTACTGTCAGACAGTGAGCATTTTGGCCATAGCGTTGTTTCCTAGTGTAAGAAAAATTCAGAGGCCAGTATTCATAGTACAGTTGATCTACCTAACTGGGAACAGCATTTCATTTCAAAGGCCTCATTTCTTCTCCTGGCATTCTGTGTGTCCCTAATAAGACCCATGTGGAATTTCATTCCATTTGCCCAACCCTCACCGTGACTGAGGTTCTTAACCCCCTAAGTCCAGGGCCACGGTAGGGTCAGCAGACGAGGTTCTCTTACATTGTTTGCAAAATCTTGCTTGTGTGAATGCAGTTAGGTGGGGGGGGGGGGGGGTGTTGGCAGTAAATTCTATTTCTTTCATCAGGTTTGCAAAGGGGGATCCATGACCCAGCAGTGGGTAGAGAACCAGTAATATAAAGAACTCAAAGAACAGAGATTATTATTCCCATTTTATACTCAGGGAAAATTGAGGAATAGAAATCGAGAGCAGCTAATTTGCTGCATCAGAAGGAAAATTGGATTAGGTGTTCTAGCTCCCTAACCCCAAAATGCTATAAGTGATTAGATTATTAAGACCACTGAAAGCATACAAAAAAATGAGAGCATCTGGCCCTGGTTGGGGGTCTCCAGGGAGCCGCTCTCCTCCCTGTGAGGGCCTCGCACTCATGTTCGAGTGGGCCTTTCTCCACTAAAGCACCATATGCTTATACAATGGGATTTGAGAAATTGGCACATGCAAGAAACCACCAATACCCCAACGGGGAAAGGCTGCAGTCCAGATAACTGAAATGTTAACAAGGCAGAAGCACTTAACTTTGGTCTGCCTTAGGTGGCAAAGGAAACCAGAGAAAACAAGTATCGGGGCTCTGCTATCAAGGTAAATCACAATACATTCTTCCCCCATGACTTTTCCCCATATCCTTTCTATAGAACCTCTGAAGTTAACTGTAGGGGATAAGCTGCAGGAGGGTTTTGTGGTTAGAGTTAAGAGATGGATTCTAATTTTTTAAAAATGATGCAGTCTCGGGGGAGCTCTGGGCATCAAGAAATGGACTGATATTTTTTCTCATGAGTGGCAGGCTGCACACGCTTGCTTTCCTGCCATGGAACTTGACTCTCGTGTCTCCTTCCTCGACGTGGAGGGTCTTCTGTGCAGGTGCCCTTTGACTGTACATGTCAAGATCCAGTTTCGAAAATTTTTCATTTTCTAAATCTGATTCTCAGATTTTTATTTTCCACACTAACTAGAAATTGTTGACCACCAGATGAGATTTCTGAAACCTAAAGTCCTGGTATCAAAGAGGGATTGAATTTTGCTATTCTTTCTAAATAAGCACATACTTTAAGGATTAGTTTGTAATAAGATGTGCTGGAATGAATTCTCATTCATCTATATTCCTAAAGTGCCTAGTTCATACCTTGCTTATCACACTTTTCACTATTTGAGTTGTTTGCTTGTTTATCTCCATTCTTAGTAAATTTCTTGAGGGTGGGACCCATGTCTTATTTGCCTTTTTCTCTTTGATGCCTGGTACTCAGTAAATACTTCTTGAATGGGCAAGTGGAACTTGGTTTTAAATAATCATTTCATCCTTATTCAGAGTGACCAGTTTGCCAAGAACTCTAACTGCCTTACTCTTTTTAATCATTGATAGTATTGCTTCCTTATTTTCCTTCTGTAGATTTTAACATGATTAAAAGAGCTCTAGAGAAAGAGGTAGTGTTCCAGTGGAAATCAATGTTTCTTTCAAAATCCTCCCTTTTCCAGGTGCAAAGTCCTTCTTGGATGCAACCTCAACCGTATATCCTACAGCACCCCGTAAGTTTTTCAACTTAATGGCTTTGTGATTTGCAACTAAGCTGTGTATACATTCGGAAGACCATTCTCTGGATTAAAACCTTTTGCCAAAGATGGTATGGGATTTGGGAAATTTTAAGCATGGAATATAAGAACGTACAAGTTCATTATAAAACTTCCTCCCATGCTTGTCGTAAAACAAATTGGTAGTTGACATTAAATCAAACTTGAAGTTGTAAGAACTGAAAATATCTCGTATTTGAAGCAGGGTGCCATTTTCTTCTTCATACCAGTTTTGTAGGAGGCCATTCAATTGAATTTTTTAAGTTTTAAAGTTTTTAAATTGCTATATTTTTCACAGTAGTTGGTATGAAACAGCTCACATTTTTTAATTGTATTCCGTTTAATGCAAATATGAAATGTTCAAAAGGAAGCTAGAGATTTTTATCAGTTTACTTTACCTCTGTGGAAATTATAAATACTAAATCAGTAACACTTTCTTTGGTAAATGTGATTTCTTTAGTGACTTGAGCATTTGTTGTACTTATGTACATTTTTTTATTTTTTAATTGAGTTACACTTCACATTTAATAGTATATTTAATGTGTTTTTCAGAGATACATAAAATCTAGTTTGTTAAATTAAAGCATGCATTTTAAAAGGTGAAAGATAAAGGCGGAGAACAAAATCACCAAAAAAGCTAACAGTGCCCAACACAATGACCTACATGATTGGCATGAGAATGCCACAGATTTGGCCCTAAGCTTTCTAGTAACTAAGGCAAAATGGGAATTCTAATAAGCAAGATAGTTCCCGGTGCTTATAAGAGAAAAACAGGTCAGTTGCTCAAGGGAAGCACACCACTGCTGGTCTGAAGTTGAGACAGGAGTTTCTCTCGGGACAGCTCCTAACGAGGACACCATGCAACATAAGACCATATGTCTGAAACTTCTCCAGGGACAAGTTCTGAACAGGAAGTTGCTGAGGTGACTTTGAAGCGGCAGATAAAACATGTTTAGTTGATAATGCAGGAGATGAGCTCTTGGATAACGGACGTGTGCGTCTCTATAAACATGCATACATATCTGTCTCTATATGCACAGTCTTGGACAGTAGCTCCTACAGATGAATGAAAGAAAGAAGCAGGAAATTCCTTCAGCATATTCTGGGCTTCTGAATCATTTCCACGTTACCACACACTTTTTGATGATGCACACTAAAAATTTAAAAGGAACAAATTTTCTATGAACTGCATGAACAACAAACAGTTTCTGACACACATCTCTATCTTTTTTTGGCAACTTCTGGAGACAAAGCCTGCACATATCCCAGTTTGACATCTTTGAGGAGACAGTGGTAACATGCGCAGAAGGTTCCTAGCTGAGGACTCGTTCCCTTTCCCCACCCAGTTTAGACTGCCTGCCCCCAGAGCTAAAGTGCCTGCACACCAGTCTCAGGCCTCAGTTTTGTTCTTATTAGCAAAAAGACAGTGTATGAGAGGAATAGATCAGTTGCGATAATATCAAAAACGTAACAGTAATATTGATAGGATGTGTCAAAATAATTGCATTCTCGGGTAATGGGGTGATGGCAAAAGTGAGAGGAATAATTACAATCTGTAAGAATATTATATAGGATAAATTAGAGAAAATGCAAAAATCCAGAAACAGAATTAATTAAATTTTGGTTTAGACAGTCAGTGTACCGTTATGCAGTCATTAAAGATGATGATAATGATGGCTATGTGCCAAGCGAGGTAAATATTTATAACAGGATGTTAAGTTCAGAGCAAAAGCCCGGGATATGAAATTGTTTATTTAGCCTGGTTGCGACTCAGCGGACACGCCGAGGCTCGAATCTGGGTGGCCGTACCCTGATGGTGCCAGGACAGCCGTGTATTAGGGAGAGGCTAGGCTGGGTTGTGGGTGAGTTTTGTTGTTGTTTTTCTGTCTCCCCCAGCCCCATTTTGTTTGATTATATTTAATTTTATTTTTGATGCCCAGAATTTTTTTCAGATGAAATCAAAGAATCTGAAGTCGGATTATTAATCATATCTGAATCTCCTTCCCTCCCTTGGCACCAAATGATAGCTGGAGGTTCTGAGAATCAGTGAGTGGAGAATGGGATCCGGATCCCAACAGCCTGACCTTGAGTCAAATGACTGTCTGTACAGAACACGTTTAAACAAGACACTGTATTTATAAATATTCAATATGGCCTGTTGTTTTGTGGCTGCATAAAACATCAACTGTCATTTATTTTTTTTTTTAAAATGAAGAAAGCATTTTTGTAACCCCAGGCAGCCAAAAATAGCGTGCACTTCCTCCTGCAGCTCCTCCTGCTGGACTAGTTTCCTTTATACTCGAGTGAAAGGAAAGGCGGGATGTTTAATGCAGTCATTTCACTGAAATGATTGCTCTTAAAAAAGTTTCATGAAGCATTATCTAGAAGAGTTTTGGGAAATTGTTGATGATACCATGATCAAGTTGGAGAGGAGGTTATTTTGGTTTCACATTTCTTAACAAACTAAGGCATTTTCCTTTGCAGAAGGAATGACAGACTCCGAACTCCCTCCGTGAGTCTCTCTTACACTGTGCTTGTCTCCTGACTCCCCAGGGGGCCGTGTTAACTCCCTCGATGGAGCACACCATGTCACTACAGCCTGCGTCTATGATCAGCCCTCTGGCCCAGCAGATGAGTCATCTGTCACTAGGCAGCACCGGAACAGTAGGTGGCCAATTAATACCATGTGTCTGAGCAAACAGAGGAGGGTGAATTAAGGGAGGCTGCATCTTCCCTATCAGTTACAGGCTCTGTGATGTCAGAGATTAAAGTCCGAGCCCCTCTTACCCCCCCACATTCCCTTCCACAGGATTAGTCAATGAACTAAATGTCTGTCCTGCGGGTATCTCTCCTCTCCCAGATTCTAGCAACCGCACATGACCACATCTAGCCCCAGTAACTAGTGCCGTTCATTCACACTGCAGACCAGGTGTCAGGAAGCAAAAGGTGAAAGTGACACATGGTGGTAAAGGCAGGGAGTTTTTCCTCACTTCACTTCTTTTACGGAACTTCGGGGTGGCACTGTCTCACGTCTTAGGATTGACTTCCTCCTCCAAACTTTTCCAAAGTCCTGGAGACCCTGTTGGGGACTGAGGTTGAGCCTACCCCAGAGGAACTTCCAGGGTTGATACATATCCGCGTAACATTTAGATGGTTAAGACTGCCGAAGGCTTTTAATTCAGATTATATCCTTAGTGCTGAAAACAACAAAGGGAAGTGTGTTTTCGTCTCTTACATTCAAAACCCCAGCAGCATCTTCTTGTGATGGTTCAGTCAGGTCCTTGAAATCAGCACAGAAGCTTTGCTGCCTTTGGGAGGGTATAGTTGTCCACATCAGGAAAGCGAGGGTCGGTTTCCTATTCTGCGGTCACCTGGTAAAGATCCAGAAAGTCATTTACTCCTTAGGTCTCTACCTGTGGAAATAATTCTAGATACTATTTCAGGGGGCTGCTGGAAAATGAGGTCCTTTGAAATGAGATCTTCTAAAGTAGCACATTAGGGATACTGAGTATTGAGAATGAGAAGCCTTAATGATCTTCACGCATGCGTGTGCTTTTTGGGAAATCCAAAGAAAGGTGGGAGTTTTAGTTTGACAGATTCAGAAAAGTAGAAACAGCCACTTCGCTTTCCCTCTGACACACTTAGCAATTAAACTCAGAGATGTAGCTTGTTTGCATTTCTTCTTTGAGAGCTCCAAACACTCAGCATCCCAGTCTCCACATTCTCCAAGCCCTCGGAATGTTTGCATGGCTTATCATCTCCCACACTGACCGTGTCCTTCTTTTCAGTACATGCCTGCGACATCAGCTCTGCAGGGGGCTTATTTGCCACAGTACACACATGTGCAGACAACGGCTGTTCCCGTGGAGGTGGGTACAGACCATGCAATGGCCTTGCCGGCCACGGGTAGTTTCAGAAGTGGGTGGATTAGGGGCACCTGGGTGGCTCAGTGGGTTAAAGCCGCTTGGGTCATGATCTCAGGGTCCTGGGATTGAGCCCCGCATCAGGCTCTCTGCTCTGAGGGGAGCCCACATCGGGGTCTCTGCCTACTTGAGATCTCTCTCTCTGTCAAATAAATAAAATCTTAAAAAAAAGAAAAGTAGGTAGATTAGATAGAACACAAAGAAAAATCCCATCAGAAGTCAGATATTTGCATAAAGAATTGCGTTTCGAGGGCATCTAGAGCTCGGATTATTTTCAACTATGGAATGTCATTCTCTGCATACAGATTAGTGTAATGGTATCCTGGCCACACCCCCAAAACTCCCAGAACTATTTTCCAAGCTCGTAGCATGTTTCATACCCTTTAAGAATCTGTCTTGTCTCCTTAAGGGATACTTATGTGCAAGTTAAGATAAAGGTGGAGTTTGCGATCCTAGTGCCAGAGATTATGTTAATAATAGTAGTATAATAATAGTAACTATATAATAATATATATATTATTATATAAGTAACTAATAGTAGTATAATAATAGTAACTATATAATATAATAATAATAGTAACTATAAGAAGAATTTAGTTGTAATTAAAATAGTTGGGAAAAAACTGATGTTTCAGAATTGTTAACAAAGATGAGGAACAAACCATACCTTTTTTTGTAGCGGCTGTTAGGAGAGCTAATGGGAGAAGACTGAAACTTGAATTAAGATTGGACAGAAAGCAGAGAAAGGCAGATACCATAGGACTTCACTCATGTGGAATTTAAGAAACAAAACAGATGATCATGGGGAAGGGAAGGAAAAATAAAAACAAAGAGGCGGACAAACCATAAGAGACTCTTAACTATGGGAAACCAACTGGGGGTCCTTGGAGGGGAGGTGGATGGGGGCTAGGATAACTGGGTGATGGACATGAAGGCAGGCACTCGATATAATGAGCACTGGGTGTTATATGGAACTGATGAATCCTAAATTCCGTCCCTAGCACTAATAATAACTATATGGTAACTAAATTGAATTCAAATTTAAAAAATGTTTTAAAAAAGAACTGGATAGAGAGCATAGCATTTTTCTGCAAAGTACCCTTAAAGTTCCAAGGAAATTCATCATCACAATCAGTCCTACCCACTAGGCAGATCCCATAGGTTCCAATTGCAGAAACAGCCCGAGGACTGTGGTTGGATTATTTGGAGGCGTTCTTGTTATGTTTTGTGTTCTACTGATTGATTTAAGTTTGTGTACTTATTGACAACCACAGTTACCAGAACCCACAATCCCTCATCCGCAGTTCTGAAACAGCAAAATCTGAAAATAAAAGTTCACTTACAACTGCTTTAGCAAAAACCTGACCTGTGGCAAAACCCAACCGGAACTGGTACAAGACAAAATCTTAGCCCCCTTACTGTGCATATTTATATCTTCCTGTATAGACCTGCCTACATTGTGGTGATGAGGTGTAGCTCTAGGCCCCACTGGGTATATTCCGTGAGCAAGGGCATATGCCTACCATTTTTCAGATTCTAAAATCTGAACACACTGAATTCCAGATCCCATCTGGCTCCAAGGGATCAGATATTTGTTTGATAAATTGTAGCTTGACCTGAAGACACCACTCGTAAAAAGTTGGGGTGGGAGGTTCTTTGGGTCTGTAAGATATCTTAACTCCTCAGGGAAATCATTGACCTTGAAAACCCCACGTAAATTAAGAAAATCACTTTTAAGGAGCGCTTGTGTTTTCAGATGTGAAACTTAGACGGGAGGAACAGAGTTTGGATGTCATTGCTCATGTATTATCTGCCCTGCTTTGTTGTAGGAAGCGAGTGGTCAGCAGCAGGTGGCTGTCGAGACGTCTAATGACCATTCACCATATTCCTTTCAACCTAATAAGTAACTGTGAGGTATGAGGGAAACATCTTTGTAACCATAGGGCTCAGTTCAAGGAAAGGCCATGATTCTTTTATCATAATGGTACTTAGAATAGCTCAGATTTGGTCACACCTCCTTAATCGTGGCCAAAGAATCCAGTGTTCTTGAAATGTTAAAATCTGGTGTATTTGCAGATTAGCCCAAAAGAACAGTGCCTTGTATTGAAGTCAAATATGTATAGTTACTTTCTGTACCGGTCCCACCCTAAAAATCGGTAACAAATCAGTGCATCAGGTATCGAATTTGTCCTGCAATACATGCGTCCAGATTTATATTGCTTTCCTGCTCACAAGCTGAAGGAAGTCCTGCAAAGATTTTGCTTCGTCTAGTATTACAAGAGGAGCAATATCTTGACTGAATTTAATGTCAGTATCCTTCGATCCAGAGCTCTGGTTGCTCCGGTAAAAGTACGCTGCAGGCCCCAGGTGTGAAAGGTGGAGTCAAATTCTACAAACTACCCTCCGTCCAGCATTTATTGGCCTACCGCCTGTGATGACACCATCTTGCCTTTCGCAAACCTGTATACCATTGAAATGAGAAGAAGGTTACGAAATTCTGTGGTGGATCATGCCAAATGTACAAAAGCATTTATCTTTTATTTTCTCTTCCAGATGTACAGAAGGGCGTTCTTACATGAAGAAGGGTGTGAAGGCTGAACAATCATGGATTTTTCTGATCAATTGTGCTTTAGGAAATTATTGACAGTTTTGCACAGGTTCTTGAAAACGTTATTTATAATGAAATCAACTAAAACTATTTTTGCTATAAGTTCTATAAGGTGCATAAAACCCTTAAATTCATCTAGTAGCTGTTCCCCCGAACAGGTTTATTTTAGTAAAAAAAACAAAACAAAAAAAAAAAACAAAAAAAAAAAACCACACACACACAACAAAAAACAAAAACAAAAGATTTTTATCAAATGTTATGATGCAAAAAAAAAAAGAAAAAAAAGGAAAAAAGAAAAAAGTAAGAAAAAAAGAAAAGAAAAAGAAAACTTCAATTTTCTGGGTATGCACAAAGACCATGAAGACTTATCCAAGTGCATGACCGGATTTTTGTGGTTTTTGTCCATTTTGTGTTTAATTTACGTTTTCTTCAGCTGTATGCAATGGGCTCTGACGTTTAAGTAGTCCGACTTCCCCCATGGTGTTCTGTGCTTGCGAGTGTGAGTGTCGCTGTATTCAGTGTTGCCCTCCGCGTCTCTCTTCTTAGCTTTTCCGTTTTTCTTTCAACGTAGTGTGAAGTGTCTTCTCCTTTTCTATGAATTCCAATTTGCCTTAACTCCTTTGATGCTGTAGCTGTTTCAGTAAAAGTTAGTTCAAACTAATGATGTAGAACGCTTTGACCAAATGAGCTGGTCTATTATGCCTTGTAAAACAGCAGCATAGGGCTTTTAAAAGGTAGTCAATAAAAGTTGCTGAAATTTTGGCTTTTTTAAATATGTAGTAGGTGTTTTTAATGATTTTTCACATAATGTGTAAGGTAGTGAAATGCAAGAAGGGAAAAATGTTTTGTGTGAAACACATTTTCTGACTGGGGAACTTTTAATAGGGTAACTTGTTTGTAAGGCTGTTCGCCAACAGTTTCCTCTGATAGTTTGACTGATTTAGGATATCTGCTGTATGATGCAATGTAAAGTCTTTTTTGCCTTTTTTCAGGAAAAAAAAAACTAACTTGATGTTCTAGATTTAGTGTAGGTAGCGTTGGGGCTGGGGGTGGGGGGGCGGGGGCGGGGAGTCACCGAATGTTTTGTCCTTCCTTTATACTAATGATAGTGCTTTAGACTGAGAATTACGCCTGAGATCTGGCAAACCGAAAAACGTTGCTATTGCAACTAAATGGCAAAAGCTAAAAGTAAGGATTTTATCTTCAAACGTAAGCTGAGGTAGGAATAGAAGCAAAATGATTGGCTACTAGCTCTCTCTATTACATAAATTTGAGAAATCAAAATTACTTGGCACTTTTAAAGGTAACTTCACCAAAGACCGAAGAGCCAGTAACCAGTAGCTCCACCTTCTCTCAGCGTCATATCTTCTGTGCTCTTTATTTTTGCCGGACCAGTTTGCGGTTAGGAGAATGTGCCTTTTTTGTACCTTTGCATTTAGGTTTTATAATTTTAATTGATGTATGGACACACACCAACAAACAAAAAAGCATGAAGGAAGATTTGGATCCAAGCAGTGCCACACTTTACATCATCACTACAAGTGTTAAGTGTAAAGAGAAACCAATTTTGAAACTATGAAATTCCTGATTCATAAATACACAGTTATTTCTACTTTAGTACATAGAGGATAATTCACTGTTATTAAAGCTCTTTTATTAAGACAATTGCATACGTTTGAAAAGCAATGGTAAATTAAGTTGTCTTCCAAAACTGTGTACTTGTCTGGTCAACTGTGTGTGATCAGTTATCTACCTCAGAGTCTGTTTTCTTTTGTGCTGGGACAGGTTGCTGGCCCTCCCTGTTTCCACAGACCAAATCCTCCTAGCTCAGGAGCTAGGGCTAAGCAGTTCTTTCTTTCAAGTATTTTTTAGTTCTTAAATTTTATGCTTGTATTTGATTATAGATGTCAGTGACATTTCATAGTTTCAAAAGTCCTTGCTGCTCTGAGAAGTGTAGATTCTAGTGAAAATTACATAGTCCTAAGAGAAATGTGTTTTGTTTTTGTTTTTGTTTCCTTTTTTAAAGTTGTGGTATTATTGGTTCTATGCTCCCTGGAATATTACTGCTTTGTGAAAGTCCAGACTGAACGCAGCGCCCTCCTTGTACCTAGTACATTTATAAACCTGGGTCTCTCACTACTTGATATTTTTGCATTAGTTAAGACAGAAATTTGATAGCTCGGTTAGAGGGGAGGGGAAATCTGCTGCTAGATATGTCTGAACTAAGTGCCATACTCGTCTGGGTAAGATTTGGGAAACATAACCTCTGTACATAAAATAAAAAATAAAAAATAAAAAAAAATCAGTTAAACATCACATAGTAGACAGCCATTAAATTATAAAAAAAATTAATTTATGAAGAAAGACCTTTTGTACAGATTGAAAAAAAAGATTTTCATAGAGATATCTATATGATCAAGAGAGTTAATTTTTTATTTTTGTTTTACTAGTGCCACAAACTTGCCAGTGGTAACTTATTTGTCCGGTTCAAGATAACTCTGTAGTTTTCCTTCCTAGGACTTGTTGTTAAACGCCAAAAGACATTTTTGAACTGTACATTTGATCAGATTGTTAGCTTTTTCTGTTTTATTTCTTTTGAAAACCTTTGAATAAAAAACATCTGAAATTTTATTTTTCCTGTCAGTTTCTTTTAAGTAGGTTAAATGTATATCAGAATTTCACGCATTTCATTTCTGATCGCTTTCTTCGGCTCAGGCAGTTAGTTTGAAAGTGAGTTGAAAATTATTTCGGATTCACTGTGTACTCAGAATACATTTCCTTGAGAAGAACTGGAGAAACCTTTCCACCCCCTCCTCCTCTGGTAATCTAAATCCGGGTATAGGAATGAGAGACATCAGCCATCAGCTGACCACATCTCATGTAAGTGGGAGTCTTCCTTTGGTCTGTTCCAAGAGCCAGACCTCTCTCCCACCGCTACCCTTTGCCTGTGGCCCTACTTGTCATGGGCCAGCAAGAGAACGGAGTAAAAATGGTCCCATCCGTGTTGAGCACAGGGGTAAGGATTTCGGGCTGATCTTATTCATGCATTGATGGCGTGTGCCTCCGTCGGTGACCTGGTTTGGATGTTCCCCGCAGGAGGTGTGCGTGCAGCATTCATGGGTGAGAGAGAACACCTTTCTTTGCCAACTGATGTGCTTCTTGAGAAGCACGTAGTACAGGAAATCGAGTCCTTTACCTAGGGTGGATTAAGTGTTACAGTGTAGTCATACAGAATTCTTTTTCTGCTACCCAAGGGCTCTGTCACGGTGGTGAGAGGAGTAGGCAAGAAGAACCCATACCCGGCCCATTTCTGTTTACCTCGAGGCTGGGTGGGCTGTGGGGGCTGTGAAGGTCAGAAGTGGGGCTTAGAGCAGGGAACTTAGCCAGGGCCAAGAAAGCTCCGGTACTGACTGGCTCATTCAGAAAAGGAAACGTGGCCCTCTGACGATAGCTAGTGCTGGAGAGAGAAGGATGTCGGGACACGAGGGGATCCCGGCCTCACCAAGACGCGCACAGGCTGCTAAGGACGTAGGCTGCATGGTCTCCTGTCCCAGCCTCACACGGGCCCAGTGCGCCTTCGTGTGACCAGCGACCAAAGGCAGGAAAGATGCACCATCCAGGCTGCTAAGCGCTTTAGGTGTTGTTTGTCTTCCGTTCTTATGTTTTAGGAAGGCTTTATGTCACTGGAGTCCTGGGACATCCAAGGGATGTCTTTACATGGAAACTGATCAACACTTCTTCCAGAGCACCTCTTCTGTCTGTGCAAGACCGACAGGCACACCTGGGTGATGGTGCTTCTGGGGGAGAGAGCTGCCAGTCCGGCGGAGAGGAAACCCGGTGCCTGGCGGGAAGGGTGTGCTGCTCCGGTCATCCTCGGGAGCCGGGATCTTCTCTTTGAGATGGGCTGGGGCCCGGCGGCTGCCCCCTGGCGTGCATGTATTTCCCCCTCTTTCCTGGCCTGGATGAGGTTGGGCAGTGACACTAGGCAAACCCCTGAAGCCTTAATTCCACTCCTTGAATTTCCCAGACATGGATTTGAAATTCACTGGTGGAAAGGCGGTGCCTCTCAGCCTGAGTGGGGCTTGAAGAAGGCGCCCAGATCTGACCGACCTCTTCGTTCCGCTAGAGTAGCCAAAAAGGGAAAAGAGGCAGCTACCTTGGAGTAAAGGTCCTAGACCTGTGACCAGGCCCTCTCCCTCCAAACTCACACAGCTTCAGAAGATGTCAAGTAGGTGAGGAGGAAGGCAACTCCGAGCTCGGGGTTTAAGAAAAGCCGGGCAGTTTGTTCCCTCAAATAGCAAGGTGATGAGACAACCAGCCCTCCGTCATCGCTGAACTCAGCCCCGACCCGGAGCCCATGCCAGATGGCAGTGGGGAGTGGGGCTGGGAGGTGGGCGCCCAGTGGTCCCAGCAGGCAGTTCTTGGCACAGCTGAGAGCCGCTGTCCTGTGCCCGTCCCTCTGGGATCAATTCCGAGAAGCTCTGGAATTTCCACCCTGTGAGATGACTCCAATGCCTCTCGCTCTGGCTCTTGGTAGGGCCGGAGTGTTTTAGCTTGAGCCACTAGAGGGAGGGTTACGTTGCTCTTCACCTTGAACTGGGAGCGTTCCGCAGGAGCCCCAGCCTGCACAGGCACAGGGTAGGGCCTTGGAGGGCGACTGTGGGTGAGAATTCAGCAGCTGCAGACACACGCCACTGGGGGTAAAGGGGTCCCCAGTCGGGGAGTAATTTTAAGAACTGATCTATAACCACCATTGCCTGATGCGGACGGCTCCTTCTTCCTTATCAGGAAGGAACAAATGAGACTTTTAAGGATCAAGGAAGCTGGGGGCAGGGGACGGGGAAGCCAGAAACCTTGCCAGACCTCATGACTTGGAGGAGCAAGAAAGCGCTGGCAGGTTTCTGGGCTGCTCAGAATTGAAAACAGGTGGCATTGGATTCAATACAAACTTTAGTGCTATTATTCATTTCATTTTAAATGTGACTCCTCGAGGCTGAGATTTGATCTAAATTCTTCCATTGCTCATTTGCACAAGATACAGATCATAAATGAGACTGCAGGTATCTCCTACCATCTAGTGTTCCTGGAGCCACTTTCTCTGCTTGAATACCTCTAGTGACAAGGCACTTTCCACCTCACCCGGCATCCGTGTCTCTACAGAACAGTTCTCACACAGGCTTAACAGAGTCAAATTGCATCTTTGTAATTTCTACCTCCCAGCCTTAGTTCTGCCTAGCGGGATGCTGCAGAGTAAGACAGTCGTTCCCATTCTTGAAAAGATGTATATTGATCGGACATAAGAGCGATCACCAGGAACTAAAGAGGACAGGAGGATGTGATTATAAAGGGACAGCACAAGGGAGTTTTTTTGAGGGTGATGAAACTATTCTATATCCTGATTGTGGTGGTTACACAAATAAATGTGCTAAAATTCATAGAACTGTACACCCCCCAAAAAGATCTTTTAATGTATGTCCACTTGTACAATAAAATCTTTAAAAAAAGAAGAAAAATCGATCATTCTTCAAATGTGGATTCTGTGGGTTGAACATTCCTTGTGGCTTGAACATTCGGCTCTGGCCCCACACTCTTAGCACCATCAACTTACTCTCTCAATGCACCACAGGTGACTCGGGTCAAGACCCAGAACCTCAGGAATAACCCGGGCCTCACCTACCTCCCCTGTACAACCTATCCTCCTATTACAGGTGAGATGGTTTCCCTTCTGACTTCTCACGCACACCATAGTTATTAAAGTTTGTAACTAATTGAAATCCTTATTTATTTTTTGGTTACAATAATTATACGAAAGACATACAATGGAATATTATATAGTCATTTTTAAAAGACATTTTAATGGCATGGACAACTATTAATGACAAGTGTTAGGTACAGAACTGTAGAGTGTGTTCATAATTAGGAAGCAATATTTAAGTATAAAAGATGAGAAGATGTTCCAAAATGCTTAGCTGTGGATAGAAGGATGTTGGGTAGAAGGATGTGTATTTGCTCCTTTATACTTTTCCAAAATTTTCTAGTTTTATCCCATGAAAACATAATCGGGGGGAAAAAAGCCTTAACAAAGAATGTTGTCCAATCATCTTGAAAGTATGTAAGTCTCCATGTTTATGATATACTAATTCAGCATGTTTAATTTTTTGCATTTAAAAGATACTGCCGCAGGCATCAGAAGACACAAAGACGACATGATTGTGGTCCCAGTCCTCGAGGGACATTCTCATGGGAGACACAAGTATATGAATGACAATATAGCAAGGAGATGTAACAAAAGCATGACCTAAATAAAGAGCCCTGGGAGTTCTGTGAGGGGCCAAGACAACCAAAACACTCTCTCCTGACATTCTTAGCATTTTCACATTGCCAGCCGGTTCCGTTTTTACTGATCAGAATTCACTCCGAAGCGGTCGGTTCCTCAGCAGTTCCTTTGCCTTCTGAGAGATGAAGTTGTCAGGCAGACAAATGAAGTCTCCGGTAAATCTGCCATTGCCAGAATGAGATTAGGAGCAGATGTCCAAAGACGTGATGTCCCTTTGTCACTCCTGCTCTGAAAATA